>CM042090.1:5878342-6360842 GCA_023512835.1 Taxillus chinensis | reverse complement strand
TCTTGACATGACAAACCTCAGATTTAATGAGAATATTCCAACGGATGTTTATATGGAAAGATAAACACCGTTTGGGATGTTCTTAGGATAGGATGTTGATCATGGATGAACAACGTAGAGAGATTAACAAGATGGTTGTACTGGGTCTTTTGAATAAGAAATGTCAGATGATTCTTCAAAGATTATTCTTGTTTTTTGTTCTTTGTTCTTTACAGTACACAACACTTGGAAGTATTCTTACAGTTCATATCTCTAACGTTAAAACTCTTGTGTAAATTCTGCAAAAGTTATTTTTTCATTGTATGTCAGAATTCTATATATTAATTTGTGAGTTTCAAATCCTCACTTTTTATGAGAGTTGACAAATTTTTCTATGAAAGCATGTGAGAGATTTAAGTTTATAGTGCATGTGCACCAGTTATCCATCTGATAAATTGACTTTCCGCCATTGATTTGCGTAAGTATAGTGGATGGGTTGCAGGTCTGCAGATTTGTTGCTCATACTGGTACATTTAATCTTCACCGTTCATCTACTACTAGTGATTGATAGTCATTAATGTGACAATAAATGTGCTTGACCGTTTAGAGTGGCGCAGGCAAAATACACAAATGCTAGCTGATGATATCGCTAAGTATGAATACTAAGTGTTGTGAATTTGTCTTGAAAGTAAATAAAGTACTGCCTCGAAGATATGAAGACTTAAAGATGTAGGTTGAGCCTATAGTTGTATGCAATGATGCTTCTGGCTTCAATAGTGTTATATCATGTGAGTCTTTGACTCTTGGTTTTTTTTTTAGTTTTTGTGGGAGGCATATTTCATGTTAGGTTAAGTCATGATATTCACTCGTGTTATTTGAGTTTTCGACCCTTTGAGTCTACTACTCTTTGAGCCTTCAACTCTTTCTTCAATGCTTAGAGTGCTTATTAGGAAGTGGTCTAGTCCTAACGCTTTATTTGGTTTCCTATAAAATATAAAATAAATAAAACAAATATCTTACTATAACTATTAGTCTAATCCTTTATGGTGAGTGATACGAATCAAATATATTATTAATTTAAATAATAAATATAAAAAAATTATTAATATTCAAAATTTTATAATTTTATTGAAAATATTATTAATACCGGTGACAACTCAAATAGGTGACAAAATTTGAATGATAAAATCATTATTCTAATCACATGAGTAATTAGAGCGTGTTTGGTAATAGCATTTATTTCATGTTTTTTGTTTCCAAAAATAGAAAACATAGCTTCTCTTTTGTTTGGTTAGTGTTTTTGTTTTTAATTTTTGAAAACAAAGTGCATTTGGATGGGGGGGGAAGGGAGGAACAACAATTTGTTGTTTTCGTTTTATTGAGAAGCGTCTTCCTCTCACTATTAGTCTCCCCCCCTACAGGGCGCCTCCCACTCCGATCTGCGGCCTCCCCTTGCATCAAGGGGATCTCTTCTTGCTTTGAATGACCGGTGCATGTGAAAACAGCTTCCGAAATGTAATGAAAAAGAAAAAACAACCCCCAAACAAATAAACGTGTATCCAAATACACAGAAAATAATTTTAAATATAATTTTTAAAAACAGTTTTCAGAAAAAAAAACAAATATCACTGCCAAACATAGCCTTATTATCCCGAACAGTCCACATATTAGCTACCTAATTTAATTTATTAGTTTAAGGCTGTTGTGAGAAGCTGATGAACCATGGTGAACATCGGGTGTCCATTGCACACTAACGGCATGGTACTTGACTACGCGGACGAGGACTTCCTCAATGTAAACTGAAGACTGGATGACAACTAATAGTTAACCACTAAGTACACATGAATGTTAATGAATTAATGCCAACTAATTATACAAATGCATAGAGCTGTCTGAAAATGCTAAAGATATCAGATATGTATGGATATAATATAATAAACTAATTTACTCATGTCACAAGTATTAACAATCAATGCACTGCTATTATTCAAGAATAATAGATACTATGTATGCAGGTTGTTCTCATCATGATAAATTTTTTTTTTGGGGGCTGAAAGTGTCGTCCTCATCAGATAATTGAACTGAATCCCTAAAAACAATGTCAGTTGATCCGGGTCACTTTGGACTGGGCTACATGTGTCTTGCAAAAACGTCAATTCATATATAAATCCGATAGCAAAACTGGACTTTAGTATCGATATATCTGCCTTATATATATATATATATATATATATATATATATATATATATATATATATTGTTTGGTTTGCTGTTGCCTGTCGGGACGTACAATGTTGTTCTCCAACGCTTATCCCATGAAAACCGGCCGGCTAGGTTTCAGGTCAACCCATGTCCCAATCATAGGGCTGCATTCGTCCGATAAAATCCACGTTACCCGATCCCCATTCAAGTACGGGAAGTTCTAGTGGGGGACGGAACGGGCACTCTAAGAACATGGTGTTGCCGTCCGCGGACCGCGCGCTCATCTCTTGTCAGCTCTCACGTACATGTGATTATGAACCTGATCTACGTAGGACACACATTGCTCTAGATATAAATAAAACATATATAAAAATCATACCACTACGCTACAGTTGATGCCCAGGCTGCTTTTGGGTTTCGTTTTTTTTTTTTTTAAATTATAAATAGAGGCTACTTATTAGCTCTATTTGTGTGGGTTGACGCTTTTCGAACATGTGATCATCTACCGGCCAAGAATGTAAAATGGTTCGTGTTGAGGCGAGTTTAAACGGATCAATCTGGTCTGTAATTTTAATGAATTAAAATTTAATCTGGTCCGTATAATTTTAATGTAGAATGGATCGTGTTGAGGCGAGTTTAAAATTGTTAGATTCGCGAATTAATCTATATTTATTTAAAATAAATATGAGAATTTTATTTTTGTTAGATATTTTTTAAAAGTTTAATTTTAAAAATAAAATTTAAAAGCTTATATTTTTTAATTTTAAAATTAATAAATTAAAAATTTAAGTATTAATATATTAAATAGAATGAGTAATAGTTTTAAAAAATTATTAATACTGCAATTGAAATGTACGCTTTGAGCCACACGAATCGCAGGCTGATCCATCGATAGTCTATTTTCTCTCTCTCTCTATATATATATTTCTTACACCATAACTCATTAATATGTAGTCTTCTTGCAGTTGTACTATGCAAGTTTCGCGCACTACAAGCTAATGTGTTGACACATAATCGAATAACACATGTTAATGTAGCACAGGTCTTAATCATGTACCATGTTAGCTGGAAGTTTACGAGACTTGTACAGTAGTAAGACCGGATATTACAGTATTCTTATTACATATGATATTAATTATTAAATAGCTAAACTTAATAATTTTAAAATTCGTTTTATATTTATATTAAATTTAGGCTTTTAGGGCAAACCAATAACTAAACTGGATTGGTTAATTGACTCCATATGAATCTAAGGCCATTACTTATTATTTTTTGGGTTTTACCTCGTCTATTATTTCATTAATGTGTATGAGGCTAGACGGTATATAACACAGCTTGAAATAAACTCAAAATTTTAAGTTATTTAATTTTAAAATTACTAATTAATAAACATTTGCCCTGACATGAAAGGAAACAACCAGTTGAATATTAGTCGAACAAAGTAGTCCTTTTTATCTATAATAAATATTCCCAAGTCACCTAAAATCAATCAAAATAGATGGAATTGGGGATTAGAAAACCAACAATGGCATGGTTTGATTCAAAATAAGACCATTAGTGGTCAGGGTAATAAAAAATCAATGTAGAAATTAGTGATAAGTACATTGATTGTTGTTATTTTATTTTTATGTACTCAAATATAATATAACAAAATGTTATTTATTATTAAATAGTATTAGTTTTGTCTGACTCAAGCTTTTAATATAATATATAGAGCGATATTTAAAAATAATAATAAGTAACAAATGGAAAGAAAACAAAAGGAAGATAAATAAAAGAAAGGGTGAAATTGAAAGAAAGAAGAGGTGGCACTACTGGTAGTAGTTGCTGCAACGGCGAGTGGATTGCATGTGCCTCGTGCCACGGTCGTCACGCCAAGTGTCGTGCAGCGAAGGGCATGCCGCACGTGCGTGCCGACTTCATTCCAGACTTAAAGACTTGAAGCTTGTCTTTCACGCCTTTATTTATTTATTTTATTTTTGTTTTGTTTTTTTCTTTGACCGCGTCACGACGCCGGCGGCTCCACATGACTTGTACCGAATCGCCCACAACCCTACCCGCTACGCCCCTTGCTCCTCGCTAGCTACTACTATAGCTCTATCTAGCTGCTTAATTCTAAACTGGCCCCACCTCTCGTAATCTTGAATTACACGCACCTCACCTATCTTATCATTTGTTTTCCTCCCTAATCCATAAAATGGGTAATTAAGTGATAAATAATTTGTCACTCCTGTCCTCCCTCTCCATATATATATATATATATAAAATCTTTCTTAGCTTAAGCGGCACCTATTCATGGCATGCTAAAAGTAAAAAAAAAAAACAATGAATATGCACCACCTCTCGATCGAATATGTAATAACCATCACATTATAATTATATGTGCAACTGGTGATATTGCCTTAAAATTATATTCGAATTTTTTATTTGATGATTTAATATATTATTATGTCAAGGTGATTACTTATTAATTATGTAATTTTGGTGATATATAATATTACTGAAAAAATAATAATACTGTATAATTTATAATTTTAAAATAATTATTTTGAGTTTGACTCATGATTTCATCCTAATCGCCAAATTATTTTAATATAATTATACATTAGCCAACCATGTGTTTCATAGTATAATTATTTGATTAATTAAGGTTGTCTGCGTCTTTTTGTTCAAATTTAATAATTTAATTTTTTTTGGGTTAAGAATTGTTTTCTTGAGACTCGCGCATATTAACACTAACTTAATTTATGTAACTTTTATGATAGTGTTTTTATCATTCGTTTTTTCGTATTTTTAATATTGGTAATTTAGTGTATTGAAATAAAAATTGTCAAATCATAATATTCATTACAAATATTTAATATTTATTTTTAATTAATAATTTTGGCCATAAATAATTGAAATCGATCAAGTTATAGTTTATAAGCCAATTTAAATTCAAAATTAATTATATATTTATAAAATTGATTGGATAGATTTTCTCATCCTTCTCTTTTCTCACTTACCTTACGCAAGGTGATAAGTTTACCCGTAGAGCATGGTAGATGGGTGGAGGTCTTAATTGAAATTATAAATGAGGTCCTCTTAGTTTTATATTTGTTTTTTCTCTTCATGTTAAAAATGTTATCATATCCTTAGCGTCATAGAACAAATTTTGAAAGCCCTCAAATTACTTTAAAATTTGAAAGTCTCAAATGGATTGTGCTTTAGGTTGCATAAGCATAGGATTAGCCTTGCGTAGCGGTAAGAATATTCACATTAATTTTTTTAATATTTTTCTTTAAAATTTAGCAAAAAATCTTAAAATTTACTCATTTTTAAAAACCTTCTACATCTTCCTCCATTTAAATTTTATATTCTATTAAAATAGTATTATTTTATTCTTTCTTTATTACTTTTTTTCTCCTCTACTTATTATATTTATTTAAAAATCTACATGTCAAAGAATATAAAAAATTTGAAAATTAATAGTATTTTCCAAAATATAGGAATATAATATTCATTTTCTATCTTTTTAAGAAAATTGATGCAGGACCATTTTAATTAAAACTCTAAAAGTATTTCCTAAATTATAGAAAAAATATATAAAAAAAATCTGATGTAAACGCTCTAATACTGTCAACAACTAGATGTGCAAGGTTATGCAGTGAGGTGACCGAATTAGAATGGTTAAGAATTATTGGACATTTGGAGTGGATCCCATATTAATGGAGTTGGAGTGTGTACATACACACATACATATAATTAATAAATTAATAAATTTTCTATAGAAATACTTAAATAATTAAAATTTAATATAAAAGTATATATAACAAATATTATAATAAGATTTTAACTAATTGTATCCTGATAAACGGGCCGGTTGGATCCAAAACCGAACCCCAGCGGTGGATGCAATTGCCAGTCATAGGTAGGGGGCGACTTTCTACTACGTAACATAACATGTAAAATAGGGTAATGGTCGATGGGGTAATGGTCTTAATTGAAAGTATGCAATGTATGTGTAACAAGTGTTATGAATAATATAATATTGTGATGGCCGATGGGGTAATGGTCGACTGGAACCGTGTGGGATGAGATGTAAATGTTGGGGTGAGATGATGACACGCCCATTTCCTTGCCTCACGCAGTGCAATGAATACATCCATTTCGAATCGACCCCACTTCCTCTATTTTGTAGGTGAAAGGTGCCAAACCTTGGGCCTTCTTCCATGTTCTTTGACGATACTCTGCTGAGTGACTAGTTGGGTGTTTCGAATCTTCTATCAGCGGTCCCGTCCCTTGTCCATTCATATTGATCATGTTTGCTTGACATATGACATTGCAGAAAAAGATATGTGGTATTAATATATATTAGATATTTTGAGTCTTTTCATCCCCAGTCATATTATGTATCTAACGAAACAAAACAAAAATGAAAAAACAAACATTAAATGCTCACAAACATTTTCAACCATTATTTTTCTTTTAAGAAACCAACATTCAACAATTAATTAAAGCTTCACATTTTCCATCAAAATACAATTTTCAATTAATATATCTCGATTGTTCCTTCTAGCATATCAATTAACACAAAGGTAAAATATAAGTTGATTGTTTGCAAATTAAATTATTACTTTTTTTTTGACGGAATAATCTCTTGTAACAGGTCGCCTGAACTGCAGACTATGGATGTCCCATCTGGCCACTAACTCTGGCTGCGTTTACCGCTCGTTTTCCTCTCGAATTGGTCACCCACCACAAGTCGTGCCTACAGTTGGATCCACACCGGTAGCGGTGCCCCAGACTCTTGCCATGCAAGACTAATCTCCGGTGATCTCATTTGCCCTGAATTTAATATATAAATATATGTTATAAAATAATAAATTTTAATAGTAGCTAAATATATATGTATAGGTATATATACATAAATTGTTATTTTAATTATGTATATTACATATATATAGTTATAATTAAAATTAATTAGTAATATAATTTACTATTCTATATTGTTTGTGATAACCATATTACAAATTATAATAGTGTTAATTGAATTATATAAAAAGTTATCTAATTTGATTATAGGATACTTTGATGATTTTTTATGTTTTTATGCTATTAATTTTAACTTAAATTATACTAATCGTCAGTGCTGGTTTCAAGGTCAGGCAAGTGAGGCCTAAGTTTTGGCCCCCAAAAATTAGATTAAAATTAGGGCTTTCAGGCCTTATCTCATCTTGGCCTAACCCCCGATAGCAGCAAAGAATCAAAAATAATTTATAATTTCGATAATGATATATGTTTTAAAATTTTATATTGTTTATATAATAATAAAAATAAAAATAGACAGTTTAATATGTAAATACAAATATTATTGTATCTACATAAAAACTTTTAATTTAATAATCACCTTGAACTCCCTAAATCTCTGGACCAGCTCTATTAATCATAGTTTTAGATAACAGTTTTTAAACGTGAATTACATACTTTTTATTTCGCCCACCTTCTCCTTTACCCACCCGATGGGCAAAGGGCTAGGTTAAACAATACCACATAGAACATCACAAATAAACATAAATAGTATCCACAAGTCAAACCACAGGTTTTTATTAGAGTCAAATCTCTTTTACATTATCCCCCAATGGGATTACATCAGTTCCATAGAACGATGCAACATGAAATAAAAACAATCAACAAAATAATAATCCAGTCTTTCAGCTTGATGTTCTACCTAACGTCTGTAGGTTCTTGAAAAAAAAAAAACAAATCACAAAAGGAGGGGTGAGCAATCACAACTCAGTAGGGATCATGTCTTCCTGACCCATCCTATGCTCCTAATATCTATATATTGAATGCGCATGTGTAGTGTTGTGGCAATAAAAAACCCAAACAGTTTATAATCAGCATTTTAACTTCATGACCCTTATAAATGAAACAATGCATAAGCAAGCCACACAAGCAATCACAACCACAGTCACACAGGCTACTATATCCACACAAGCTACCATAGCCATAGGCCCACAGCCACACGAGCTACCACACGGGCTAGCACAATCACAACCACACAGGCTACCATAACCACACAAGCTACCACAGCCACAATTCCACACAACACAATTTCAAAGACAAGACAATAATACATATCCATAACATATCAAATAAACACATGTATTCAACATCTATCACATGAATTATAATTAAATTATATCCACATAGTATGTTCTCAACCACAACCCTCCTATAATGCCCAAGGTCTCTCTCTCTCTCTCTCTCTCTCTCTCTCTCTCTCTCTCTCTCTCTCTCTCTCTCTCTCTCCAGCTGCTTCAGAACGAAAAACCTAGAAGAACAAAACTTATAATTTCAAAATCGAAAGGCATATATCGAAAATACATTATTCCAGGGTTGATGTCGACCAAAAACACCGCGGGATCAACCACATCAACCACCTTTCTCGCGTCGACCAATTTCCACATCGCACATGATTGGTCTGCAGTTAGGTCGACCATGTCGACCCCATATCGACCACACATCGACCATCTTCCATGTTGACTAACACAAGAAAAAACTTTTGGGAAACTAGTCTGGTCGACCTCAACCATGTCGACCATACATTGAAATTCATTTCATATCAACCAAACTCTCTGGAATCTCCTTTGGTCGGCATCGACCACTCACCAAGCCAGGTCAACAACTCCCACATCGACCAAGGTTGCATCGACCAGGTCTTCACACAAAAATCCATCTTAGCTTCTCCAAAATAATTTGGCTTTTGGGGTTCTGACCTAGAATCCCTGCAAGGGGCGCTACCCCCTTAACCTCTACTCGTGGACTGGGCAACAAGACCCCCGGCGAGGTGTTACACCCTCGAACTACCGTTAATCATCTAGACAAGAGTCCTTGCCCAAAGACACAAATGACTAACTCCTCACATCCTTAAACATGGGTTGTTACACCCCTCTAACTGAACTTTTTGGATCCATCCTTGCTAATGGGTTGCCCGCATGTAAGTCACAGGGTGGAAAAATCCCTCTCTTCATGCCGACTGTAAGAGTTGAACTCGAGCATCTATCCCTAGTCAGTGCGCCGCTTGCCATCCAGATGACCCCCGAGGGGCAATTAAGGTAGGCAATGCGAGAGTACACAAGAGGATGTGATGTAACCAGGTGTTTCTTAGGTCTATATATTGTAATTATTGGTGTGCATATTTGTTTACTTATGAATAGGACTGCAAATGAACCCAACGTTTATGAACAAGCTCACTTTCGGTTCAATAAAAGATCATTTATGGTCGTTTATTAATGAATAGTATTGTTCGCGAATACCGTTATTATGTTCGTGAGTATGTTTGTGAATGTTTATAAACATGTTCGCGAACATTCCTAAATGAGTGTTCATGAACCGTTCATAAATATTGTTTGCAAACGAGAAATTAATAAATCATCTAATATGCATAAAAATTATTTTATTAAATATAAATATATTTTTATTAAATATAATTTAATAAGCCTACTTTTATATTATTAAAAAAATAAAAAAAATATGTTTTATTTATTATTATTATTACTACTATTATAATTTTGTTTATGAATTACATATAATAATTATTTAAATATATTAAACAAGAATAACATAGCTTAATAGTTAATTAATTATACTTTTTGGAATAATTTACAGCGTGAATGCTTTTTGTAATTTTCTTAGGATTTCGCACTTTTCATCAACTTTAACTTTGCTAGAAGTTATAACTTTTCCAAGTCTTGGAAGAAATACTCTATGTCCTTTAGTTTGATATGAATACCCAACAAACATTCCTTTCTCAAATCTAGCATGAAACTTGCCTCTCCCTTGCTCCTTGATCTTCACAAAGCAAGGACTTCCAAAGATTCTGAAGTACTTGGTTGTAGACTTCCTTCCACACCATAATTCATAAGGTGTGCAGTCTGTTCTTGGCCTTAATGTTACTATGTTTAGTAGATGAACTGCTATTCTTGTTGCCTTTGTCCAGAACTTTGCATGGAGATTAGCTTCTAGCAGTAAGGTTCTGCCCATTTCAATGACAACCCTATTCTTCATTTCAACAATCTCATTCTGCTATAGAGTTCTTGCTGCTAATAATTGATGTTTAATGCCATGTTTATTCAAGTACCTTTCAAATGCTTCATTGGTAAACTCAATACCCTGATCAGATCTTAAAACCTTGATTGTATGGCCACTATCATTTTCAGCCATTCTTATGTACTTCTTGAAATACTCTAGAGTTTTTGTCTTGTGCCTTAGATACATAATACAAGTTCTTCTGGTGAAGTCATCTACAAATAAGATGAAATATCTTTCATCGTTGAGTCTTTTGTTCCTCATAGGTCCACACAAGTCAGTATGACCAATTTCTAGAGCTGCTTTGGAGCTATACTCCTTTACTTTGTAATGAAATTTGGTCTTTTTTTTCATGTAAGCATGCTGAGCAGACATGCTCTCTTTCTCATTTGATGTCTAGGATGTCTCTAATGATCTTACAGTTTACAAGCCTCTTCATGTTCTTCTAATTAAGATATCCAGTCTTCTATGCCAGAGTTCATTCTCTTCAATCTTAGTTATATGACAACTATGGGTCTTGTTTTCATTAATCACATATAAGTCCCTATCTGTCCTTTTTACAGCTGCTATTGTGTTGCCATTTTCTCTTTTGACTTGACAACCAGTTTTGGTAAAGGTCACCTCATGACCTATATCACACAGTTAACTGACGGATGCCAGATTGTATTTCAATCCTTCGACGTGCAAGACATCCTTTAGTTTGTTCTTTCCCCATTTGGCAAATCCTAGCCCTTGTTTTTCAGAGAGCTATCATTTCCAAATCTCACCTTGCCAGATTTGTCTATATTCACGTATGACAATTTATTGAGGTCACTAGTCATGTGACCTGAACAACCACTATCAAGGATCCACTGTCTGTTCTTGATATCAGCTTTTAATGCAATCTCAATAATATGAGCCATTTCCTTTTCCTTACCCATGTAGACTTATTTTACTTTAGACTTGAAGCATTCTTTCTATTTTACTTTAGACTTGAAGCACTCCCCCTGAGGCTTAGGCTTCACAATCTTCTGAGATGCTTTCTATTTTTTCTTCTTTTGAATCTTCATAGTATTTTTATTCTTATTCTGCTAATGAATACGCCTCTTTCTTGCACTGTAACATTCACTGTCATATTTATTATAAACTTCCAAGTCTGCGAGTACAGCAAACTTATTGTTCGTAGTAATGGGCTTCGGCTTCTACTAGCATGAAGTCTTATTATGTCTTTGTTTTTGATAGTAAGTGCAGAAACTTCTAACTAGTTTCTTTCTTTTCGTGGGATATAAGCTCTTTCAAGATGTCTTCATCTCTGTTTTACATATCTTTATTAAATTCAAATATCTTTTACATCATTTCTCCATTGGGGTTTATAATAGTTTCTCAAATTAATATAAGATGAAACAATAAAACAATAAACTCAGTCTTCGACCTTGGTGTCCCACCTAACACCTGTAGGTCCCTGAAAAAAAAAAAAAATCACAACAGGAGGGGTGAGCAATCACAGCTCAGTAGGGATCACGTCTCCCCAACCCATCCCATGCTCCTAGTATCTACATGATGATGTGCTCAAGTGAAGTGTCGTGATAATAAAATATATCAGGTTATAAACAACATTTATAATTAAGGTAGCACATAAGCAAGTACAACCATAGCCACAGCTACACAAGCTTCCACAACTACAGCCACACAGGCTCCACAGCCACGCAGGCTACCACAAACACAGCCACACAGGCTATGACAGTTCCTCATAGCACACTTTCAAGCATAATAAAACATTGCATATCCACAACACATCAAATATCACATGTATCTACCAACCATGATACAAGCCACAATTGAGTTAAGTTCACATTATGCATTTTCACCCATGACCCTCCTATAATTCCCAAGGTTTCCCACGAGAAACGTAACATGGACGAATGCAACTATGCCACAAAATGAACCCTTAATCCTTACTAGCCCTGGAACCATCAACACCCTTAAGCACAACATTTCAATGGAGGCCAACATTCATATAGTAGATCACACCAATATGAATTTAGATATATATACATAACATACCAAATACCTCAAGGTCTAACCCTAGTATAGGTTCAAGAGAGGTACAGAATCCCTACCTCGAGTTTGGTAGCGATAGGGTTTGGAATCGGAAGATCCCCCTAGCTCCTTGCTCCTCCCCAAAGGCATCTCTCTCTTTCCAAGAACGCAGTGGCAATGAATGGTCTCTCTCTCTCTCTCTCTCTCTCTCTCTCTCTCTCTCTCTCTCTCTGTTGTGACGGCGGCGGCTTCAGAAGAACAAAACCCTAAAATCACAGAATAGAAAATAATATGAAAAAACACACTACCGCAAGACGACGTCGACCAAAAACAGCCGGATCGACCACCCTTTTCTCGCATCGATCAAACCCACATCGACCAAACTTCACATCGCATAAGGTCGATCTCAAGCTAGGTCGACCGCGTTGACCTCACATCGAGCACTCTATCGCATCGACCAACACATGGGAAAGCTCTCAGGAAACTACACTTGGTCGACCTCGACCACCTCAACCACACATAGACCCCATGTTGAAATTAATCTCGAATCGACCACAGCTCAAATGACACACGTCGACCACGTCAATCGCTCATTCTGCAAGGTCGACCACGTCAACCTTTGCCACACCGACCAAGGTTGCATCGACCATCCTACACATGAAAATTCCAACTTAGTTTTCTCCAAAATAATTTAGCTTCAGGGGTGCTGCCCTATAATCCCTGCAAGGGGCACTGCGCCCTCGGACTCCCGCTAACCGTCTGGATAAGAGTCTTTGCCCGAACGCACAACTGACTAACTCCTCACATTTCAAAACACGGGTCATTACAATCAACCTCACACTGTCGAAGGCCAAATCGAACAAGAGCAGTATTGAATAAGCTAAACTAGGCCCGTGGAGACTGTTTCAACCCATAAAGAGCCTTTCAAAGACGACATACGTGATTCTTCCCTTGAATAACAAAACTAGGTGCTTGTTCCATATAAATCTCCTTGGTAAGATTATCATGGAGAAAGGTATTTTTGACGTCAAGTTGATTGAGGGTCTAGCCATAATGAACAGCTAAGGAAATAAACACTCAAATGGACGGAATCTTGGTAATTAGAGAAAAAGTATCATCCTAGTCAACACCATAGACATGAGTGTATTCCTTAGCCACCATGCAAGCCTTCAATCATTCAAGGGAACCATTAGGATGAACCTTCACAGTGAAAACCCATTGGTACCCAACAACATGTTTATTAGCAGGTAACCGGGTGAGATCCCATGTGGCATTAGTACGAAGAGCTTGCATTTCATCATTCATGGCTTGGTGCCACCTAGGATGAGCAAGAGCTTCAGCAACACTACAAGGCACAACCAGAGAGAAAGTAAAGGAAACAAAAGCAGAGAAACAAGATGATCACTTGGTGGTGGAGACAAAGTGAGACAGGACACCGAGAGTGGACATTACTAGTATAAGAAATAAAACGGTTAAGAGGACGACCGACACAAGAACAAGTACCTTTACGTTAAGCAATAGAAAGGTCATGGCCCAAATTTGGATCAAAAGATAAGGCGTCAATTGATGCGGGGGGAACTTCAGGAGCTTGAGGATAGCTATGATATATGTGTCTAGTGAATCGGTCACAAGATGGACAGTCGTGGTCTAGGCTCGGATCAATCGAAGTTGACTCAGGAGGGGAGACAACTAGAGGAATGGGGGACGGAATAACCGGAGGAGAAGAATGGCTATGGGAGGAAGAAGCATAATAGGATTCATCCTCATGAAAAGTGACATCAGCAGAGATATAGATGCGACCAGTTGAGGGGTCATAACTTCGATATCCTTTCTGAGTGTGAGAATAACCAATAAAAATCATACTTAACAGAGAGGGGATCTAGCTTATCATGACCCGGTCTGAGGCACTACACAAAACAAACACAACCAAAGATACAAAGTGGAAGAGCAAAAAGAGGAACATTAGGATAAAGATTAAAGTAGGGAATACATCCATGGAGGACATATGAGGGAATATAGTTAATCAAATAATTTACTGTAAGAACTGCAAAACCTCACAAAGATTTAGAAAGTTGTATATGTATGTAGAGACCTATGTTTAGATGCTTTATGAGATAGTCGTTATTTCGTAGTGAAGATACCATTTTGGTATTGTGCTCGACAATACGAGTGTTTTGGCTATAATTGGGTTTAATTTGGAGTTTGGGACCCTAAAAGGGCAGTTGTGTAATTTTGGGTGCTTATTAATTAAGGAATCAACACAAAAATATAAATTGGGAAGGGAGAGAAAGAGATAGAGAGGAGGTCATTGCGTTCCCTTGTTTTGGAGCGAGCATAGAGCGTGGAAAAAGGAGTTTGCTGACTTTCATGCTTGCGCTTGGATTTGGGGTTGATTCATCTATGAATCCTTACCTTGTAGGTGATCCTAAACTTCTTCTCACAGTTTTGTTTTGATATGCATGAGTGTTCCAGGATTTATGAGATTTGGTATGAACCCTAGATTTTGGGAAAACCCAATTTGGGGTTGAATATGGTAATTCAAGTAAGTAATATGTGAATAAGGTATGCTATATTTTAGTGAGTTCGTATATCTGTGATCTGGGGGCTTTATAACTGTGTATTTCATGAGGGTTGAGAAGTCTATCATGGGGAACCTATACCTAGATCTAGATCAGAATATATATATATATATATATATGTATGTATTTGTGGCTGGTATGCGGTTTAGAGGCGTTTAGGACGCGTTATGTGGTGAAAATCGTAGTTGTTAAGGTAAAACAGCAGGTTTGTGAGTGTTCAGGGGTCTTTGGGATGGTTCCAGACGAAGAACAGGCAAAAGACGATGAAGAGCAGTACCTTTGGCGAACTGGGATGTCGGCAACGCGTTTAAAAGCCGAGGGTCGAAGGGTTGAAGGTCAAGGGTCAAAGGGTTGAGGGTTGAAGGGCCTAGGGTCGAAGGTTCGGAGGTCAAAGGTCGAGGGGCCGAGGGTCGAAGGATCTTCGAGGCAGATCTTTGAGTCAATATCTTCGAGGTAGATCTTCAAGTTAGGATCTATGAAGCAAATCTTCAAGTCAGGGTCTTCGAGGCAGATTTTCAAGTCAGGATTTTCGAGGCAGATCTTCGAGTCAGGGTCTTTGAGGCAGACCTTCGAGTTAGTAGCTCTGGGTCTGGATTTTCGGGGTAGATCTCTGGGCCTACAATTTCGGGTTCGAGCTTTGGGGCAGGGTCTTCATGACAGATCTTTGGGACTAGTCCTTTAGAGCTATCCCTATTATATTATATTATATTATCTTCCAACCCAGATTTCGTGTATAAAATAAATCCTTATGCCTTTTTTTGAGGTATGGAATTTGTTTGTGTGTTGGGCATGAAATGTTATGTGAAGTGGATATGGTTATGGGTTTAAAAACTCATGGCGAGTGGGGGACTTGATTATGGGGTTCTATTGGGCTGTTGGCTGGTCAACTAAGGTCCCATCTAGGGCTGGCTATAGTCCGAGGTCCCTTACATGGTTGGTTGATAGCGGAAGGTTTAATAGGTGGCTACTTTTATGCTATGGTCCCACTGTAGTAGGCATGTTGTAAGAGCCTTGCCCTGTGATGATCAGCTGAGTTGTAAAGTCTATGTGACTTGATTGTGTGACCTTGTGTGGCTATGTTCTCATTGTACTGCATAATACTATGTTGTGTGAACACTGTTGTGTGTGTGTGTTTATGCTTTCGTTGGTATTGCATAAGATGTTGTGTGCATTATTATGTACTTATACATTTACTGGCACATGTATACGCGGGTATCGTGTCATAGATCACCTACTGAGCCCTTGTGCTTATCTCCCATTGCTATCTTAACTTTCAAATTCAGGCAGGAGGTAGCCTTGGGATTTGCAATCAAGCAGACTGGGTAGACCAGACCTTTTGATGTATAGGACTATGTCCATTCTGCCTATTTTGTATTATTACTGTATTATTTTCCTGGACCTAGGTCTGTGGTTGTTGTACTATATTTCAGGATGTGTATGCTATTTTATGACGATGTTTCATTCACTTGCATGGTTTCAGGCGTATAGGATTAAATTTGTCGTATGATTGTATAGGTGCATTTAGGCAACACCCATTATGGGCCCTTTTTGGTGCTAGTCACCAACCCCTTGCCCTCGGGTGTGGGTATGGGATAGTCATGTGTTTGGTTCTAGGTCTCCAAGAGTTGGGGCCGTGACAATGTAAAAGCAAACACTGGGATATATAAAGTAAATGATGATTCTTCCGTTTAGCAACTCCATATTGTTGAGGCGTATAAGAAGAAGAAGTTTGATGCATAATACCATGAGAGACAAGAAAAGGTTGAAACCAGAAGAGGTGCTTAGATAGTCCTTGGCATTATCAGATCATAAGTATTTAATAGAGATTTGAAACTAATTTTGAGTTTCATGATAGAATTGTTGATAACAAGAGAAAACTTTAATCCTATTTTTCATTAAAAATAATCAAGTCATGCGAGAATAATGATTAGGCGTAATAATTGCATATTACTTATACTTAATAATAATTATTTATGCATGCATTTCGATTAATTTGAGTATTTTAATTGTACTAATAGTTTTCTTGATTATTTTGAGCTTTAAGTATTTTTTTGGTGTTAAAATACCAGTTTATGGAATCTAGGGTGTGTTTTGTGTGCTTTGGATTGATGTACTTTCATTAATAGTTTCTAGCGTATTGTGTATATGTAGTTTTGTTTGTATTTTGCTTTGTTTTGTAGCTATTTGTTTCGGGAAAATGGAGCTAAGGAACTCAGAGCAAGATAAAGCAAGGCATCTAAACACAAGAATTGAAGTTCTTAAGCCAAATGAAGTTCAACGAAGCAAATACCTCCAACCAAATAGTTTTCAAAGTATTCAATGAGTAAGAAAGAGGCAATTTTAGCATGCACGTGTCCAAAATTGACACGTGTAGAAGAATTGAAAAAATTTTAATTGTATGCAACTTTTGTGAATGCATAGGTGATAAAAAAACATGCACGTATCCACCTCCACACATGCAGATGCAGAACTGAAGAAAATGCAATTTCAAACAACTTTTGTGGATGCATGTATTGGAAAAAGTGATGCACGTGTTCACTATTGACATATTCATTGGCACATGCACTGAGCACATGTGCTTTTATTCGGCCTCAGAACGACGTTGTTTAGTATAAGGGCGAACTTGTACTTTTCTTAAGTAAGGTTAGAAGAGACATTATACTTGTAATTGTTGTGTTAGGTTAATGCAGCAGCCCAAGCCCATGAGATTATATACATGACGGCTGAGGAGAGAAAGAGGGGACGTTTTTAGAGCAGAGGACGTTTTTGGTGAGAGGAGATTGTGCAGAGCTGACTAGGAATTGCAAGTTGACCTAAGGCGGCATAATCAGAGAGAAGATCAAGATAGTTTATTTTTGTTGCTCGAGAGATATAGTATTTTCAGATTGTGACAAAATGTGACAAAATACCGAAAACTAGAAGATGAGGATATAGGAAAAGGACCCTATACATTAGAGTAAACCAATTCAAAGGGTTTAATCACCCAATTTATTTGACAGGAAGGAAAGGGAACACGATGGTGTTTACCTAACTCACAAGTTTCACACGGAAAAGACTTAATTGAAGCAGCAGAGGGTGACATAGATTTAAGCTTACTGAGAGAAGGATGTCCTAAGTGATAGTGCAACCGAAAGTGATCAGAGGAACGATGGGCAACCATAGGGGCAACAAAATCAGAATGAATAATGTGATCAAAGTAATAGAAACCATTAACTTTAGTTCCCCCAACAATCGTCCATCTAATATTCAGATCCTAGAAAATACAATCAGGAGATGAAAAGGTTATAGAACAATTGAAATCCTTAGTTAAGGAGCTAACAGATAATAAGTTGTATTGTGAGTGAGGTAAATGCAAAATGGTTGAAAGGGAAAGATATATGCTTAAGTGTGTAGTCATTATTTTAGTGATAGAGGTTTGAGAACCATCAACAAAGATAATGAGATGAGTTGATGTGGACGCCATAGAATGAAAAGATGATAAGAATTTAGAATTACTAATCATGTGATGAGGGGCGCTAGAGTCTATGACCCAAGTATCAGGCTTGGAAGTAAGCAAATAAGAAGAACTATCTAATGGTTGAAGTGCCAATGTAGCAGTATGTGCTGAAGTTGTAGCCATCTGGGCAGAACTAACCAAGAACTCATAATCAGCATGGGATAAAGTAACTGATTCAAGGGAATCAGCAATGCCGACATATGTTGTATGTGCGTTCATAATGCAATGCAGACAAAATAAATCAATGTCCACCTCCACATACAAAGGATCAAGGCAAAAGTATATATATTGTTGTTATCACCACTTCAATCACCAACCAGTCATTAGTTCAATAACGAACCAAACAAATATTCATGTATTGGTCGTCTCACGGGGAGCAATAAACATCAACCAATCAATCATCTATAGTACATGTATACATATAAATTGTATATAAATATACACAGTCATATAAATGAGTCATTATCAAAGCATGTAGATATATTGATCATGATCAATTAGAATAAGAAAAACCTATAGTATTGGATTGATGATGTCAAATGATGCCTATCGTTCGCCTTTGTCCCAGTGAACCATTGTATGGGAAGAACACGAGCGTATCACTGCAAGGTTATTGTCGTTGAGCCCATCGTCTGGACAGCAAAGATACAATGCAAAGAGGTGCATCTAGGATCACGCCAGTGTCTCACGTGGCATCTGTAGGAGAACACAACGTGACGCGTCGTCACCATTTCGTTGTTGTCGACGCAGAGTGCCACTTCGTGTTGCATTTGGGTTGTATCGCATCAGGGAGCATTGCGGGACAAGTTGCATCGAGTTTGCAGAAGAGGAGACACAGGGATATGCGTTGCGTCTGTGAGATCGCGCATACATAGCGTGTGCGAAAGAGATCACACATCACGTTATAGGGTTCCTCATCAAGGACCGTCATCGCAGAGAGGGACTGCCATTGTTGTTATGGCGTCATCGTCGTCACTGTGTCGTGGGATGGATTACATCATAAAGAGGTCATTGCATTTGGGTTTGTCGTAGGGGAAGGTTATCGCAGAGAGGGAAGCACATCGTTGAGGAGTGACGATCATGCTATAGACCGTGCTGTGAATCATGAGCGCCATGATGGTGTTATGGCTCTAATACCATGTTAAGAGAGAGAGAGAGAGAGAGAGAGAGAGAGAGAAAAGAGATTGAATGATATATTTTTATTATATCTCTTAAGGGAAATGACCTCATATATATAACATTATATATAGGACATATATAATATGATACTAACTACTTTGCAATATGTAACTATCATTGAGAGTGTACAGGAATACATGTGGTATGATTGTACAAGGTAACTTGGGACAACACCCATGGCGAGTGTGTATTGGTGGTTGTCTACCACCCAGAGCCATTAGATATAGGGATGGGGTAATCGCGTTCCTGGTTTTGGGTCTTTGGAACTGGGATGTGACAACTTGTTATCAGAGCAGTCAATTTAGTGACCTATTATAGTAGGGTGATTGATTGAAACTACGGAGTTAGGGAGACATTGAGGAGGGCACTTGATCAACACAGTCCTTAATGGTGTCCTTGGTTACCTTAGTGTCAGTCAGATCATCTTAAGATGCATTGGATGGGTGTATACATGACATGACATTACTTGTGCATTTAGGGCACTAGAATTGATTGCACATGTGACTTTAATAAAATAAATAGCCACTAGTTGGCAATATGATTGTCCTGATGATATCTGTTGTTTAGGACAACTATGTCCAATTGATAGCTTGTTGTGTGAACCTATGGGTTATACTTGATTAGTTATGTAGATTCGATAGTGATGTCTTAGATAAGATCTTTAATGTGTAATTGTGTAGCAAATGGCACCTAGGCGAAGTGCGAGGGGTAAGGAACTAGCTGTGGAGTCCCACACTAATTCAGAATAGTTAGGACAAAGTTCCCAAGTGCCAGGGGCAGGGGGAATGGACTTCTCACAAAGCTTAGGTCAACATTAGGGCTCCATTCAGGAGACGATGCAATTAGAAGTTCAAGCAGAGATGCAAAGGCAACAGATAGTAGTGCGCTAGCAGCTAGCACCATAGGAGAACTTTTGAGAGGTGCATTAACATGAGGTTATAGTAGATCCTACACCAATTCTGGTAAATTGGGTCAGTCGTTTTGATAAGAGGAAACTGACAAAGTTTGAAGTAAGCAGCCTGAGGATGTTGAGGAGTGGATAAAGTGGACTAAAGAGATTTTCAAGATGATACAAGTTCTAGTGGGGCTTAAGGTTCGTTTGGCCATGCACTACCTGGTTGGTGGAGCCCAACAATGGGCATCATCTAACTTGGGAGGAATTTGTCGATCTCTTCTATTACGATTACTTCCCTCGATCAGTATAGAGAACTTGGAGGAGGGAATATTACACTCTAGAGCAAGGTGGTAAGACAATAGCCGAGTGTGTGCAGTCGTTCACAGATTTGGGTTGATGTAATGACCCGTGTTTTGCGGCATGTAAAAAGTTAACCGAAGATGTCTTGTGAGTGGAAATTGTTGGGTTTTAGGGAGGCTAACATACTTTTATGCCCTAGGAAGATGCTATTTGCATATACAGGCGTTTTTAGGTTATTTTGTCTGGTTTTGGAGGTTGATTTTGACCAAGTAGATGGCCTCAAATCAATTGGCGTGCAGAACAAAAGTTTCTCAGAATGATGTCCTTTACCTCCCACAGAAGTTTCAAAGCCAAAGGCCTTGAAATCCAATTGAACCAATTGGCGTGCAAGCATTTTTCTGCATATCAGCCTTTTACATGATGCAAGGAAGCTTGGGGTAGAATTTCATAGCATTTGGAGCTGCAAGTCAATTGGGGATATGGCGTGCAGCCATATTTTTGCACCGTCACCTTGGTTTTGTGATTCTAAACATCTTTTCCCAAAGGGGTATGTTGGAATTGTGGATATTTTGTCGTGTGTGGGTGCGGAAAGGTTACAACTTGTGTGATCAAAACTACGTCATTTTAATGCTGTGATGCCTATATATAGAAGTGAAGACTCCTTGTTCTAGGGTTAGGGTTCTCTTCAGCCATTGCAGCCGTCGCAGAGAGAGAGAGAGAGAGAGAGAGAGAGAGAGAGAGAGAGAGAGAGAGAGAGAGAGAGAGGGAAGGAAGGAGAGTTGCTGGCTTGTTGCCTGAGCATCTTGCGTGGGGAGGACGGTGTCTAGCGCGGGAGCAAGAGCAGGAGGACATTTTCAAGGTAAGGGTTTTGTTCTTCCTTGTACCTATCCCAGGGTTTTGGCCTTGTGGTAGTCGATTTCGTAATCTGGATATATATATTATATGTAAATCCATATAGGTGTGATCTCCTATATGGATGTTGGCCTTCAGTGGCATGTATGGGGATGAGATTAGGTCTATGTGGCACTGCACACTAGGTGTTTGATATTAAGCCTGTGAGGCCATGCATGTTATGCGATTGATGTTATGCAGTGTGGTTATGCCTGAAAAGTGTTTGATGTAATGTCTGTGAGGATATGCATGCTAGGTGTTTGATGTTATACCAGGGTGGACATGCATGTTAAATGTTTGTTGTTATGCCTGAATAATTGAGATATATGTTAAATGTTTGTTGTTATGTCTGTGGAGCCTAAGAAGCCTGAGAGGCTGAGGCAATGCTTTTGTACCCGTGGAGCCTGAGAGGCTGAGTTAATGTCAGTGAGACTGACTGTGGAGCCTGAGAGGCTGAGTTAATGTCAGTGAGACTGACTGTGGAAACTATGCATGAGAGGCGGTTAAGTCATTGGCCTGAAGAGGCGGTTAAATCACTTGTGGTTTGTGTGGTGGAGAATTGTAACTACTGATGTGGTTTGTTATTGTCTATTGAAATTATTGTAACACGACACTGCACTTGTACACATGGCATGTAGATGCTAGGAGCATGGGATGGGTTGGGGAGACATGATCCCTACTGAGCTATGGATCCTCACCCCTCCTACTATGGTGTGTTTTCTTGCAGGAACCTACAGGCGTTAGGTGGAAACACCAAGGTGGAAGAGTTCTGTTTTGTGGCTTTGTTTTATGTTATTTGCGTTATGTAATTTTGTTGAGGCATTGTAACCCCAGCGGGGAGATATTGTAATGAAGTTTGAAACACAATAAAGGCATGTGGTTTGAATTTAATAATTATGTGATTTTGGTTTCTGAAAATAAAATGTGAAGTGTATGTTGTATTCTACCCCTTTATCCAAACCCGGATAAAGGGAGGGTCACGTTTCGGTCTCCTCGGGTTGGAAAATCGGGGCGTGACAATATGGTATCAGTGCATAGTCTAGTTGGCCTAGGGTAGTGGGCGGATCTGGTTATCTTGAGTCCTTTGGGCGAACCTGGGGGGACGTGCCTGATCAATACGGTCCTCTTGGAGCCTCTAAGGTGTACTTGGGGTAGTCCAGACCTGAGGTAGGATTTGCATGCATTGGCGTTAGGGCACTAGTTGCATTGGTTATTGTATGTGAAGGTGTGGATACCTGTTAACATTGTAATTGTGATAAAAGAAAAATGTGAATAATGTGATAAGGTGTAAATTGTGCAACTTTAATTTTATTTGAAGTACCTTGAGCATGACTACAAGGAAAGGTCCTTGTTTATTTGAACTGTGTGCAATGTTGATTGGTGCAATGTGTAAAATGTGTGTGATGCCATTTACTACTTGACTTGATAGTGGGGTAGAGGTAGTGAAACCCGATAATTGTCGAACGCGTTCTGACGTTTGTGCTTCCTACTTCCTGTAGTAAGAATGCCACCGAGGAGAGTGACACGTGCGTCCGGGGTAGTGGCTGATGAGTCATCTGCCCGTGAGGGCCCGGGTGTGGGGCAGTCCGTTGGAGGACATGCACTGTTGCTGGCGCAGCTGCGAGAAGGAATCCGGCTGGAAGTCCTAGAGCTGAGGGAGGGTATCCGGCAAGAGCTACAGGAGGAGGTGCGCCGCGAGATGGCAGCCCAGCAGGTGGTGCCACCACCACCACCACCAGTGGGGGAGCTACCCCGGGAGCGTGAGGGTTCGCTGAGTGGTATACCGATTCGTGCAGAGGATGACGTGGTGACACGGTTCCGAAAGGAACAACCTCCACGATTCAAAGGAGAGGAGGACCCAGTGTTAGCTGAGCACTGGCTGAGGCAGATCGAACATGTGTTTTCCTTTCTCCTACCCCGGGAGGAGGATAAGGTGAGACTGGCCATTCGGCAGCTAGAGGGGAATGCTCTGGAGTGGTGGCAGAATGTCGCGGGGAGCCGTGCGGTGCAGTTTATGCTGTGGGAGGAGTTCTTGCAACTCTTCCACGATGAGTTTTTCCCTGAGTCCTTGAGATGGCAGAAGAGAGAAGAATTTGGCAACCTGAAGCAAGGATCAAAGACGATGCCCGAGTATGAGCTGGAGTTCCGGAGCCTAAGTAGGTTTGCCCCCGAGACTGTGGCAAAGGAGGACCTGGAAGCCCACAAGTTCACCTTGGGTCTCAGGCCAGCTCTTAGGCAGAGGGTGGCGATTCTGCGTTTGAGGACCTATGCTGAGGTTGTTAAGACAGCACACATAGCTGAGAGGGAACTGGATGATGGGAGGCAGGTCCACCAGGGTCGCCAGTTACAAGGTGGGTCTGAACGCGATTCTGGGTCCAAGAGGCCCAAGACTGAGGAGAGAGATAGTGGTTCTTTCCGCAGCCGGGGTCTACCATCTGTGAACTCAGGGAGGTTCACCCTTGGCGGTAGTGGGCAGGGAGGTTCAGCATGAGGTCTCCCCAGCGGTTGTCTTTGTTGTGGGAGGCAAGGTCACTTCAAGAGGGAATGTCCCAAGAAGGACTGGCGGTGCAACAGCTTTGGGCGAGAGGGCCACTTGAGCCGGGTGTGTAGAAGTGGCAACAGGGGAGCAGGAGGCGTGGCATCCAGCATGAGGAGTGATGCTAGTTTCCGCACTCTAGCGGAGAGGCCAGCCCGCCAGTGGCAGGCTAGCCAGGCGGGATCTAGCCAGACCCGACCTCAGGGGAGGCAAGAGCGTCAGCAGACTGAAGCTGGTGGCAGCCATGGCGGGAAGCGCCCAGTGAGTGAGCCGACCAGTGGCACAGGCCAAGGGAGGGTGTTTGCACTGGAGGCAACGTACCAAGAGGAGGCTGAGCTACCACCCCCACCGGCTGAGGGTGGAGCAGGACCATCGGTGGTTAGAGGTACCCTTTTGATCTCCCGTACATTAGCTTCTGTTCTTTTCGATACGGGTGCATGGTGTTCTTTTGTTGTTGAGCTTGTGATAGATAGCTTGGGGTTAGCTTGTGTGGAGGCAGCGAAGCCCCTAGTTGTTGAGTCTCCAGTGGGGGGTATGATTGAGGTGCGACGTGTTTGCCCTTGCGTGCTTTTGACCTGATCTTGGGTATGGATTGGCTTATGGCTTTCCAGGCCAAGATAGAATGTTATCGGCGGCGTGTATCCTTCGTTACACCTGCAGGGATCTCTTGCACCCTGCAGGGGGAGTGGGACAGTGAGGCGAGTCGGGCTGGGCCAGTGTTGGACCAGTGGGGTGCCATTACCCACAGGTTGCCAGCCCTGACCTTTGCTGAGGAAGGGAAGGTGGAAAAGAGAGTGTGGCCAGCAGTTGTTGACCAATTTCAGGATGTCTTTCCTGACCAGTTAAGGAGTCTACCTCCTAAGAGAAGTGTAGAGTTCGCCATTGAGTTGGTACCGGGGACTGGACCGATATCCCAAGTGGCTTATCGGATGAGACTAGCTGAGTTGAGGGAGCTCCAGAGGCAGATAGAGGAGTTGATGGACCGAGGGTATATCAGACCGAGTACCTCACCTTGGGGTGCTCCGGTGCTCTTTGCAAAGAAGGCAGATGGCACGCTACGCCTTTGCATCGACTATAGGAAGTTGAATTTGGTGACTGTGAAGAACAAGTATCCGTTGCCTCGGATCGATGACCTGTTTGACCAGTTGAGTGGAGCCCGGTAGTTTTCCATGATAGATCTACGGTCGGGGTATCATCGGTTGAGGGTTAGGGAGGAAGACATCCCTAAGACGGCTTTTCAGTGCAGGTATGGGCACTATGAGTGGATAGTGATGCCTTTTGGGCTCACTAATGCGCCGGCAGTGTTTATGCATTTGATAAACAAAGTCTTTGCCCCATACTTAGACTCGTTCGTGGTGGTGTTTATAGACGATATCTTGGTATATTCCAAGACCGAGAGGGAGCATGTGGAGCATTTGGCAACAGTGTTGCAAACCCTAAGGGACCAGCAGTTGTTTGCTAAATTTAGCAAATGTGAGTTTTGGATGCAGGAGGTCCATTTCCTTGGCCACGTAGTGTCAGCTGAAGGGGTTAGAGTAGACCCAGCCAAGATTGAGGCGGTATCATCATGGGAGAGACCAACCAATGTTTTCGAGATTCGTAGTTTTCTTGGCTTGGCAGGCTATTACCGTCGTTTTGTAGAGGGATTCTCCCGTTTGGCAGCTCCTATGACGGCATTGACTCGGAAGGGAGTGAAGTTTGAGTGGACTGATAAGTGTCAGCAGGCATTTGAGGCTCTCAAAACCCGTTTGACCACTGCACCGGTGTTGAGGTTACCTCGGGAGGATATCCCATATGAGGTGTACTGTGATGCGTCCAGGGTTGGTTTGGGGTGTGTGCTTATGCAGGAGCACAGTGTGGTAGCTTATGGGTCGAGGCAGCTGAAGCCTCATGAGCAGAATTTTCCTACTCATGATCTTGAGTTGGCGGCTGTCATCTTTGCCTTGAAGAGTTGGCAACATTACCTTTTGGGGGAGAAGTTCGGGGTGTTCTCGGATCACAAGAGCCTTCAGAACATCTTTACTCGAAGGACTTGAATTTGAGGCAGAGGAGATGGGTAGAGTATTTGCAGACCTTTGACTTTACTCTTGCCTATACTCCTGGGCAAGGGTAATGTTGTGGGCGACGCGTTGAGCGAAAAAGGGAAAGCCGAGGTGGCCGTGAGAGAGTGGAAGCCGATGGAGTAGTTGGCGATGTTGCAGCTGCGGCCTGTTGTTCGTGATGGTGGGACGGTCCCCGAGTCCTTTGGTGGTTGTGCCTGAGTTGTACCAGCGCGTCCGGGAGGGACAGTTGGGTGACATTGAGTGCGAGGTTCTCCGTGCCCGTATTGAGGCTGGTGAGCTATCTGAGGACTGGACAGAGAGTTCTGAGCATGAGTTGTCTTTTCAGGGGCGGTTAGTAGTGGCTTCTTCTCTCATGGATGAGGTGATGAGGGAGTTTCACCAGTCTAGAGTTGCTGTGCATCTAGGGGGTACGAAGATGTACCATGCGCTTCGGGGACATTTTTGGTGGCCTGGGATGAAACGCGATGTGGCTGCCTTTGTTTCGCGGTGCCTCACGTGTCAGCAGGTGAAGGCTAAGCATTAGCGGCCGGCGGGCATGTTACAGCCCTTGCCCATAGCGGAGTGGAAGTGGGACCACATAGCGATGGATTTTGTGACTGGTCTTCCACCCACCACAGGGAGGAAAGATATGATTTGGGTGATTGTGGATCGACTCACAAAGTCGGCCCATTTCCTTGCTGTTCGCGAGCGGGACTCCATTGGGACCTTGAGTCAGCTATACATGAACGAGATTGTGAGGCTGCATGGCGTACCATCATCGGTTGTCTTTGACCGGGATTCAAGGTTCACTTCCCATTTTTAGGCAGGTTTGCAGGAGGCTATGGGGACCAAGCTTCACTTGAATACAGCCTTTCACCTTGAGACTAACGGTCAGACTGAGAGGACGAATCAGACCATGGAGGACATGTTGAGGGCTTGTGTGCTAGATTTTGGGGGTTCATGGGCAACTCACCTTCCTTTGGTGGAGTTTGCCTACAATAACAGTTATCAGGCATCCATTGGGATGGCTTCTTTTGAGGCGTTGTATGGGTGGCCGTGTCGATCACCTTTGTGTTGGAGCGAAGTGGGGGAGACAGCTCTCTTGGGACCACAGATGGTTCACGAGGCTACTGAGAAGGTTCGGTTAATCCGTCAGCGGTTGTTCTCAGCTCAGAGTCGGCAGAAATCTTATGCGGATTAGCGACGGTGACCTTTAGAGTTTTCTGTGGGCGATCATGTGTTTCTCCGTGTCTCTCCACGACGTGGACATCAGCGCTTTGGGAGAGGTTCCAAACTCTCTCCCCGGTTCATTGGTCCATTTGAGGTTATAGCTCATGTGGGGCCTGTAGCTTACCGGTTAGCATTGCCACCGCGATTGAGTCGGGTGCACAATGTGTTCCACGTGTCCCAGTTGAGGAAGTATCATCCTGACCCCACTCAAGTGATCGATTGGGGGACATTGGACATTGAGGATGACATGTCCGTTGTTGAGGCCCCTATCCGTATCCTAGATCGGCGGGAGAAGCTTTTGTGTGGTCGTGCTATTCCTTTGGTTCGCGTGCTGTGGCAGCACCGTGGCATTGAGGAGGAGACATGGGAACGTGAGTCCGTGATGCGTGAGCAGCACCCAAAGTTGTTCGAGGACGAACAATCTTAAGGGTGGGAGGTGGCTGTAGTGATGTGTTTTCTTGTGGTTCATGACTTGGTGTATTTGTACTTCTACTTGTAAACTGGTATTTTTATTGAGATGTGTTTTGAGATTTCACTGTATTTGAGATGTCCTGTTATGTTGTGTAATCCATCTGGGCGTTGTGGCTCGCTGTCTTGCAAACGGGCCGCATGTGTCTGTTTTCCGTGCATGTTGTTTCTTTTCGAGGACGAAAAGTCTTAAGGGGGAGAGGATGTAATGACCCGTGTTTTGCGGCATGTAAGAAGTTAACCGAAGATGCCTTGTGAGTGGAAATTGTTTGGTTTTAGGGAGTTTGCTAACATGCTTTTATGCCCTAGGAAGATGCTATTTGCATATACAGGCGTTTTTAGGCTGTGGGGATATGCATGCTAGGTGTTTGATGTTATTCCAGGGTGGACATGCATGTTAAATGTTTGTTGTTATGCCTGAATAACTGAGATATATGTTAAATGTTTGTTGTTATGTCTGTGGAGCCTAAGAAGCCTGAGAGGCTGAGGCAATGCTTTTGTACCCGTGGAGCCTGAGAGGCTGAGTTGATGTCAGTGAGACTGACTGTGGAGCCTGAGAGGCTGAGTTAATGTCAGTGAGACTGACTGTGGAAACTATGCATGAGAGGCGGTTAAATCATTGGCCTGAAGAGGCAGTTAAATCACTTGTGGTTTGTGTGGTGGAGAATTGTAACTACTGATGTGGTTTGTTATTGTCTGTTGAAATTATTGTAACACGACACTGCACTTGTACACATGGCATGTAGATGCTAGGAGCATGGGATGGGTTGGGGAGACATGATCCCTACTGAGTTGTGGATGCTCACCCCTCCTACTATGGTGTGTTTTCTTGCAGGAACCTACAGGCGTTAGGTGGAAACACCAAGGTGGAAGAGTTCTGTTTTGTGGCTTTATTTTATGTTATTTGCGTTATGTAATTTTGTTGAGGCATTGTAACCCCAGCGGGGAGATATTGTAATGAAGTTTGAAACACAATAAAGGTATGTGGTTTGAATTTAATAATTATGTGATTTTGGTTTCTGCAAATAAAATGTGAAGTGTATGTTGTATTCTACCCCTTTATCCAAATCCGGATAAAGGGAGGGTCACGTTCCGGTCTCCTCGGGTTGGAAAACCGGGGCGTGACAGTTGATATGCTCCTGATGCATGGCAAATTGAGACCTTCAAGACTCAGGATTTCATTGATGGATTGAAGCCAGCTATCAGGCAAAGGATTAATCCGATGGAGCTGACCACATATAGGGATGCAATGAACAAGGCTACCATTATAGAGCGTGACCTTGACTCGACGAGGAACCAATGACCAGTGGGAACTGGAGGGCATCTACATAAAAGGCCAAGGGAGGACACTGGAGGTGGCCAAACAGACTGTGGATAGGGGAAACTGTCTTATGAGCTTTAGAAGGCTGTAATACTATCAGGATAGTCGAAACTGTCGAGGTTGTGGACTTCCAGGCCACATGGAATGGGATTGCAGATTTGTACTAAGGTAGCCTCAACTATTGTGGTGGGGCTGTAGCATCCCCATGATTCATCTTAGAGGAGTGAGGCCACATATATGCAATTAGCGTAATTGGTCCCAGGGCGATTTTCAACACAGTAATCCCAGCGAGAGGTCAAGGGACTAGTTCAGAGGGCCAACTAGAGAAGGCTCTAGTTAACTGGCCTGATGGTAGTTTGCAATACGGGCAGACTTTTACTATTGTGGACTAGGAGGATAGAGTACCCTAGCAGGTGAGGGTGGTCAGGGACCATCTGCAGTATGAGCTACGATTATTGTTTCTTTTACGATTTGTACTGTTCTGATGGACACTGGTGCCACACACTCGTTTATTGCACATGACATAGTAGAGGGCCTATATTTGAAGTATGAGGCGGTTGATCGACCCCTAGTGGTTGGGTCACTAATGGGAGGATTGGTGGTACTGGGTTGTATTTGTTGTGCTTGTCAGGTTACACTTGGAGGTGTTGATCTCCAATGTGATCTCTTTGTGATAGAATTAAATAATTATGATGTGATCCTTGGAATGGATTGGTTGGCCTATTCAGAGGCCAAGATTGATTGTTATGCACGTCGTGTATCCTTTCATACTCCTATTGGTGCTCGGGGTGCTTTTATAGGGGAGTGGATGAAAGATGCAAGCCGGTTGGGGCCTTTTCGACAGGAATAAGGTGATTTTACCCAATAGTTGGCAAACTTGAGCCCCATTGAGGAGAATCGGTGGGCAAAGTTATCTTGCCCTATATTGTGGATCAATACCCTAATATCTTTCTTGATGATTTGAGGAGTTTGCCACCAGTGTAAGATGTTCAATTTTTGATAGAGCTGTTGCTTGGGATAACACCTATCAGATTGGGAGCTTATATGATGGCATCGGCTAAGCTTATGAAGCTCAAGAAACAAGTTATTGATTTTTTATCTTGGGGTTTTATTCGGCGGAGTAGCTCCCCTTGGGATTCACCATTGTTGTTTATCAAGAAGGCTGATGGTACTCTTTGGTTATGTATAAATTATTGAGAGATAAATAATTGGACAATGAATAACCGGTATCCTTTGCTCAAAATTGATGATCTATTTGATCAATTTTGTGGTGCTCGATGGTTCTCAAAGATATATTTGCAGTCCGGGTATCATCAATTGCATGTGAGGAAGGGTGACATATCAAAGATAACTCTCAGTTGTCGTTATAGGCACTATAAGTGCTTGGTGAAGCTATTTGGGCTGACGAATGCACCTGCAGTGTTCATAGGCCTAATGAATCAACTCTTTGCTCCATATCTGGATTTATTTATGGTAGTTTTTATTGATGATATCTTGGTGTATTCTTCTTCTGAGGATGAGTATGAGGAACATCTGCATGTGGTGTTACAGACATTACGAGAATACAAGTTGTATGCCAAATTAAGCAAGTGTAATTTTTGGATCTAAGAGCATGGGTGGATCCAACATGTGACCAGGGTGGGCATTTTCCCACCCTCAACTTATTGGTATAAGGAAAATTATATATGCATATTTTATTAGCATGTGATGAAGGTAGGCAAACTATTAGTATAATAGTATTAGTAATTAATGTATAATTAAAAAGTCTACGATATTTTTGCCCAAATAAAATTTATTTACCTTGCCCAAAGCATTAAGTTTTTAAGACTTGAAAGGAATATTTATGATTTTGCTCAAAAATGATTGAAACTAACAAAAATACAATATATCCATTAGTTTATTTGCTGGTTACTTTGATATAAATTTTATCAATTGTGACTGACACTGTGAAGAAAGCATTCTTTGCTATGAACATTTGTGAAGAATTAATTGTGTAGTTAAATGAGTGAATGATAACTTAATTGTCTATATAGTGGCAAATATTTTTTATAACATTGATAATGAAGTTATCAACAAACAGTTTCAAAATATGAAGACACATAGAAATCGATTGTAAAAGATTATGATAAATCTTTTGTTTATTATTTTTTGTTTATATGAACAATAAATTTTAAATTTTAAATTTTTTTTGTGTTATATATATATATATATATTAAATTTTAAAATTCAAATACATGAGTTGCTCATCTAGATGGAATTTTTGAATTTGCCCACCTTGAATGGAATTTCTAAATCCGCCCTTGTCTAAGAGGTGAAGTTTTTGGGGGCATGTGGTATCTTCTATGGGTATCACAATGGACCCTAAAAAGGTGGAAGCAGTGAAATCATGGAAAAGGCCAAGTAGTGTGTTTAAGATTCAGAGTTTTCTTGGCTTGGCAGGATACTACAAACAGTTTGTGAAGGACTTCTCTTGTTTGGCTGCCCCTATGACAAATTTAACTAAGAAAGGCGTCCATTTTGAGTGGTCTGATGCATGTGAGCAGACAATTGTTAAGTTAAAGGATTTATTGACTTTAGCCCCTATTCTTATTCTCCCTCAAGAGGATGTTCCCTATAAAGTTTATTGTGATGCTTCAAGAGTTAGGTTGGAATGTGTTCTCATGCAGGAAGGGCAAGTGATTGCTTATGGGTCTAGGCAGTTGAGACTTCATGAGTAAAACTATCCTACATATAATTTGGAGCTAGCTATAGTGATCTTAATTTGCCCTGAAGAGCTGGTGGCATTATTGTTGGGAGAGAAATTTGTGGTATATATAGACCATAAGAGTCTCCAATATATTTTCTCTCAATAGGACCTCAACTTGAGACAACAATGATGGGTGGAGTACGTGCAACAATTCCATTTTGATTTGTTGTATGTGCCTAGGAAGGGTAATAAAGTGGCCAATGATTTGAGTAGGAAAAGTAGCGCTATTGTCACACATTGTACTCTCAAGGAATGGGAAATGATGGGACAGTTGGCTAACTTGAGATTGCATCTAATGGATGACGATGAGTATGGTACTCTCAGTGCTGTTGTGGCAATTCCTGAGTTAAATCATCGGATTATTGATGCTCAGCTAGGTGATGTCGATTGTGAAGTCCTCTGAAATAAGATTCAAAAGGGAGAGTTATTTTCCGATTGGACTGAGGATTCTAATATTCTTTTATGGTTTTGAGGACGATTGATTGTACTGCAACCTCTTCAGGGGGAGGTATTGAGTGAATTTCACCATTTGAGGTTAGTTGTTCATCCCAGAGGAACAAAGATGTATTATGTTATACAGAGGCAATTTTGGTGGTCGGGCATGAAAAAGGTGATTGTTGAGTTTGTGGGGCAGTGTTTGATTTGTCAACAAGTCAAAAGCGAACATTTGAGATTAGCCAGCGAGTAGCATCCTTTACCTGTTCTGGAATGGAAGTAGGATGAAGTGACCATAGATTTTGATATTAGTTTACCTCGTTCTAAAGGTCATAATACGATCTAGGTTATTGTTCATTATTTGATGAAATTTGCTCATTTTATTCCTACTCATGAGATAGATCCTATTCGGACTTTGGGGAAACTTTATGTAAACATTGTGGTTTGGATGCATGGAGTTCCCTTATTGATTATATTAGATCAAGATCCTTGTTTTACATCTCAGTTTTGGAGGCAGTTACAACTCAGTGTGCTACCCGCCATAGCGGGGGGAGGGTCTACCTATTACCATACCCCGCCCCGTCTAGGCGGGTAATAAATTTTAAAACCATACCCCGCCCCATGTGTAGGCACTAGGCGGGGCGGGGTACCCTGTCTTATGGTAGGGTAAGCGGGAGGAGGCTTCATTCGCCCGCTCCCCACTACCGGCTTTTATTGATCGCTCTCTTAAGACAATTTTGCCTTTTAGAGGCTCTACGAAGCCGTTGATTGGAGTTATTTGGATCCTATCGAAGGCGGAATCAACCTATTACCGCCTCCGATCCTTGCTTAGGCGGTAAATTAAATTATAAACAATAATTAAATAATAATATTTAAAATATTATGAAAATATAAATAAATATTATTAAAATTAGCGGATGTGGGTATCCGTTGCCCACCCCTAGTTACAACGAGCCTTGGGTACTTGTGTAAATTTGAGTGCAGCCTATCATCCCCAAACTGATGGGCAATCAGAGCGGACTATCCAAGCTCTAGAAGATATGTTGCGTGCTTGTGTGCTTGATTTTGGTGGTTCATGGGAGACTAATTTTCTGTTGGTGGAGTTTTCCTATAATAATAGTTATCAGGTTACTATTGGGATGGCTCCATATGAGTTGTATGGATGACCTTATAGATCTCCACTATGTTGGGCTTAGTCAGGGGAAGCTGTAGCTCTTGGTCCTGATATGTTATAGGAAGCTATTGTGGTGGTACAGTTAATTCGACAATAGATTTTTAACAGCTTAGAGTTGACAGAATTCATATGCTGATCAGCGGTGTCGACTATTGTAGTTCGTTGTGGGCAATCATGTGTTCGTGCTAGTTTCGTCATGACATGGACATAGGAGGTTTGGACGTGGGTCTAAACTATCACCTCAATTTGTTGGGTCTTTTGAGATTATGGCGATGATTGGTCCAGTTGCTTACCGACTAGCTTTAGCTCCTAAGTTGGCTAAAGTCCATGATATTTTTCATGTTTCGCAGTTACGCAGTTGTGCAAGTACTATCCTAATCCTAGTCATATCCTGGATTGGCGTGAGAATGATTTGGTTGAGGATGGTGATGTTGTTGACAGACTTGTTGAGATTCTCGATCGGTGATAGTAGGTTTTGTGTGGTAAGACTATTCCGCTAGTTCATATGTTGTGGCGGCATAGAGGTCTTAAGGAGCAAACTTGGGAGAAGGAGATTCAGATGGGTACTCTTTATCCTAAACTGTTCGAGGACGTACAATCCTAAGGTGGGGAGGATGTAAGGACCATCCTGTTATCTCTGAGGTATGTTTGACATACATTATTTTTATTGATTTTGGAATTGATTTTTTGATACGTTTTTGAATTGGTATTCTTGTTTGTTGATGTAATGACACAGATTATGAACGTTAGTTGCTTGTTGGGTACATTTGTTGTGCATTGTGTTAGACACATTGGATGTGCATTGTGTGATCACATTGGTTGTGATACTGTTCAAATTTTCATTGATACTTTTAGTAGGATTGTAGTTATTTCTTTTTGAGAACGAAAGGGTCTAAGGTGGGGAGGATGTAAAGATCCGTATATGTGTTAGCATAACTAATTATAATCTATATTTGATGTTAAGAATGTTATTTTGGGAATGTGGCCATTAATATGATCGTATTAATTATATTTGGGCCTAATTTGAGGTCCAGAAGCCTTCAGGGGTTATTTAGTAATTTTGGAGAGTTAAATTAAGGGTTAATTATTGAAAGAGAAAATAATATAGGGGTTTTTGGAAACATGGAGAGGGGAGGAAGAATTTTAATTATAAAATAGGTTTTATGAATTTTATTTTTTTTGTTATAACTCTTTCTGGGCGAAACCCTAATCGTCGGGGAAGAGTCTTGGTTTTCTTTGCGTTCTTCACCGTTCCTTGCTGATTTTAGACCGTTCTTGCAGGTTTAATCTCTCCGAAAGGCAAAGGTAGGTGGTTCTATCTCTCCTCATCTTATATTTATTAATTAGAACTAGAAAACAATATTGGATGCATGAAACTTAGATAGGTTATGGGAAAACAGTATTTAGGTTTAAAATTTGAGTTATGCTTGGTGTTTAATTGTTCTCCTTTCAAAAACAAGTATAATATGTCCACATAAGGTTTAGTGGGTTGTTCTAGAACATAAGAGTTAAATCTTGAGAGCTGGGACTCTTAAGGCTGCATTGCAGGTTGAGAGGCAAGTTGTCGATGCGAAGGTTGGAAATTAGTCGACGTCTGGCCGCGATGGGCTTCGTTCTGGCGTGTGTCACGGGGTGAAAATTCAACCCGCACAACACCTAGCTTTCCTTGTATCTCTGATCGATAAGTTTAGTCATCCACTATTCGGATTGTTTGCCTACGATCTTGGAACTTGTTGAGCAATCACACAAACAATGGGAAACACACACGTAGAAGCAATGTGAGAAATACGTTCTCTTTGTATTAATTGAATGAAAGCTTTATAGTATTGAAACTATCATATAGAGCCTTGCTCTACATATAGATCTTAGCACCTTTTCGTCTCTGCCATCACGACACATACATAATGATACACATTAGATGATGACGCTAACTTAGTTAGCTCTCATTAGGAGTTGTACAAACATCAGAGGCTACAGAATTCTCTATGTGTGACATGCAGCTGACGGGAGCAATGTGGTGAAGTTGAGTGGGTTAGCCACAATTGGCTTTATAGTCTGCTGCGACTTACAGAGAGCAATTTTGGCATATGATGAAATCGGCCGTGACTGGTATATTCGCGTTGCAGCCGATTGTGTAGTGAGGACCAGCCGCAGTAGGTCTAGGGCCCACTGCAGCCAACCAATTATATTATACCTCTTTTATATTGTTATTCATTCTATTTTAGTGTTATTGTTTATGAGACCTTTAGGATGCTTTCCTTAGGTTGATTTGTGGGCTCTAGGCTACCTCTGATGATATTTGATGACTTGGTAATGAACTGATAGATAGAACTTGCTTGGACTGCTATCGTAGCTTTGATTTCGTTAAATTGTAATTAGTGACTGTTGTGACTTGTTGATCTGTCATGGCATCTTGTGCCACTAGGAATACTAGCTGAGGCTAGACCGTGTTTGGCTATGGGCTTTGGGAGCCGTAAGCCTTGTCTGTGGTTTTCGGCACCACAGTATTCAAAGGCAAACAATGCCTGAAGGCGATACCAGTTAAGACTAGTAGTCGCTATCCACTATTGAACTATGGCCCTAGGTACCCTATGACCCGATAGCTGCCTTAATGTTTGATTATATTTATATTATTTGAATATTATATTGCTATATTGATAATTATGAGTTGTGTGGTCTTGTGACACTACACATATCACACATACACACTGATCATGTAGTATTCTAGACATGGTTGGGTTGGGGGGTTGGTGTGGAGTGTGATTCACTTATTGGGTAATTATGCTCACCCTTACGCTAGTGAACTGTTTTACAGGTATTGATTGGGATTAACTGAAAGAAGCTAGAAGGTATTTGCAATTTATGTTTTCATGGGAAGACCTAGTTTCTGTTTTGTTTGGTGTTGATTTTAGTTTATTTTTCAGACATAGGTCTGTAAACCTTGTATGAGATATCATTTATTTGTTTATGACATGTTTGAATTCAGAGACATTTATTGTTGTGTACTTGTCATTGGGAGTCTACAGGGATACACATGAAATGATTGTACAAGGTAACTTATGACAACACCTATGGCAAGTGTTTATTGGTGCTTGTCTCCCACCCCGACCCATTGGATGTGGGGATGGGGTAATCGTATTCTTAGTTTCAGATCTTTTGGAATTGGGACGTGACACCTACACTCCTAGACCTCGAAACAATAACATCCTCGAGCCTTTCTCGCATATTACCAACATGGACAATTGTCTCCTTTTGGGGTCTATAAAAGGCACAACAATGGGGACTATAGGGAGAAAAAAAATCTTTAAAGATTTTAGAAATCCTTTTGTCCCAAGAAACACAAAAACTAAAAATCCATAAAAATCTTTAAAACCGAATTTAAAAATTTTCAAAATCTTTTAATTTAAAAACATTCTAAAGCTGAAAAGCCATTGAAAAATAATTTCCTTAAAACTCGACATTCTTTTTCAAAAAAAAAACTTTAAAAAAATGTAAAAGCCCAAAAAAACCTTAATATTTTGGTAAACCTAAAACCTTTTAAAAATAAAAAAAAGTTCAAAAAACAAAACAAAAACTAAAATCACAATAAAAAACAAAAGAGCTTTAATTGGACTATTTTTAGGGTCACCCTATAGTTAATTAGGCAAATCCTTAGAGCTTTCTATATAAAACCTGCGATAAACACCTTAAATCAAGTTTTAAGACTGCCTCGTAATACACTATAGAAATAAATCCATCTTAATTTTAACTTGAATAAATATAACATAGAAAAAATAAAAAATATAGGAACTTTAGGTCGACATCTTGTCCGGGCGACCGCAAGAGTAAACAATCAATGTTTATATCCTAATCGCTCAAACCCACATTAAATGTGACAATGTCATTTTACATATTTAGAGATTCAAATATTTAGGATAATTAAATCTTGTCATAAAGGATCTAAACTCGTTGTAATGGATACTCCCTCTAAAATTGAGTTGTACATTACCATTGTTATGGAACCTACATTTCAATTAAAAATATAAAAACATAGACTTAGGCATATCAAGTGAAATTAAGCAAATCCAAGTTTAAATATGCAAAACCTCCTGCTTCTATTATATGTACTGATTTAGGGTATCGTGGGGGTGTTAATCCTTCTCCATACATAACCAATTCTTGAACTCATCTTTGGAACATAAACTAAAATTTTAACTTACTCGAAATAGTGGGTGACCAATCTCGTCTTAAAAATGATTAGTGGTGAGTATCTTTTTCTCACCAATAGGCTTCGAACTAGCTCATCCTAATCAATGGTTGGATTAAGTGTGGTGACAAAGATTTCTATCGTAGTTTGATTTTTTTCTAGATTACACGCTCGTTAAAAGGAACATTATGGTAAATACACTAAGCAAGAATGTGAAACTTGCCATTATCAATCAACCACAATTTCCCTTATTGTCAAAGATAAAGAAAGGTATAGAGCACAATTCACCACCCAAATCATTAAGTGGAGGGCATCAAGATAGGAATAACGCAATGATTCTAAATAAGGGAAGAATTGATTTACACTATAGGTGAATAAATGTATGTTCTAAAGTAGGAAGATATAAAAAAGGAGATATTAAGGAAATGATACAACTCAAAATGGGTAGGGCAACCTAGAGTCATTCATACACTTGCATTACTAGTGAAGACTTGCTACTAGCCTCAATCATATGAGAAGATGTAGGTGTGCATGTGGACATGTCTAATGTGCTAATTTGTAATGACTCATGTTTGGGATTGAATTAGTTAGTCATTTGTGTGTGTTTGGGCAAGGACTCCTGCCCAGACGATTAACGGGAGTCCAAGGGCACAACGCCTCAACAAGGGTCTCATTGGCCGGTGAGTGAGCAAGGAGGTACTGCCCCTTGTGGGGATTCTCGGGCAATGCCCCAGAAGCCAAGTTATTTTGGAAAAGCTAAGGTGGATTTTCGTGTGAAGGCTGGTCGATGCAGCCTTGGTCGATGTGAGAGGGGTCGACGTGGTCGACCTGATGTGGCAAGTGGCCGATGCCGATCAGAGGAGTTTCTAGAGAGTTTGGTCGATTCGAGGTGAATTTTGACGTGGGGTCGATGTGTGGTCGACGTGGTCGAGGTCGACCCGAGTAGTTTTTCGAGAGCTTTCCTGTGTGTGTTGGTTGACGCGGAAAAGTGGTCAACATGAGGTCAACATGGTCGACCCAGCTATAGGTCAACCTTGTGCGATGTGAAGATGGGTCAATGTGGTCGATCCCGAGTATTTTTGGTCGACATCGACTTTGCGGTAGCATATTTTCGATACGATTTTTTGTTTTACGATTTTATGGTTTTGTTCGTTTGAAAGCCGTGAGAGAGAGAGAGAGAGAGAGAGAGAGAGAGAGAGAGAGAGAGAGAGATCATCGTTGGTGTGTCTAAGTTTACCTGATTTTGAGGTAGGGATTCTATGCTTCTTGAACCTATTCTAGGGTTAGGTCTTGAGGTAGATGATTTGTAGATGATTTATGTTTATATATATGTAAATTTATATAGGTATGATCTCCTATATGAATGTTGGCCTTCAATGAAGGGTTATGCTTGTGTGTGTTGATGAGTCCAAGGTAAGTGGGGCTTAAGGGTTTGTTTCATGGTGTGGTCATGTTCGTTCATATTAGTATCGTGGTAGAGTTTAGTGGGAAACCTTGGGAACTATAGGAGGGTTGTGGTTGGGAATGAATTATGTGAACTTGAACCAAATATGGCTTATGTGTTGGATATTGAATATATGTGTTGATTGATGTGTTGTGAATATTATCATTGTGTTATGCTTGAAAATGTGCTATATGGAACTGTGGTAGCCTGTGTGGCTGTGGAACTATGGTGGCCTGTGTGGATGTGGTTGTGGTTGTGGTAGCCTATGTGGCTGTAGTTGTGATTATGGTTGTGTTCGTTGATGTGGTTTACTTATGTGTTGCCTTAATTATAAATTCTGATAATAACCTGTTTATGTACTATTGCCACGACACTACACTTATGCACGTCATCATGTAGATGCTAGGAGCATGGGATGGATTGGGGAGATATGATCCCTACTGTGCTGTGGTAGCTCACCCCTCCTATTGTATGTTATTTCTTTTTAGGAACCTACATGCGTTAGATGGAACACTAAGGTGGAAGACCGAGTTCATTATTCTGTGTTTTTCATATTATATTATTTTGATGGAACTAATGTAACCCTGTTTGAGGAATGATGTAAAAAGATATTTAAATGTAATAAAGACAGGTGATTTGGTTTGTGAACCTTCATTAAGTTTATTTGTGATGTTCAATATGGTGTTATTTATTCCAACCCCTTATTTACCGGGTGGGTAAACGGGGAGTCACAAACCTGTTTTCTCGAGTTGGAAAATTCAGGGCATGACATAATTAGATAAGATTAAAAATCAGAAACTATTAAGATTGTTAGAGCCCTTGCTTATTACAATAAGACCTTAAGAAAGTGTATCAATCGAATTTAACACTTGCTTGCCCAATTTTGAAGGATATGGTATGATCATTATGGTGATGGATAAGTTTTCAAAGTATATGTGTTTGTTGCAGCTCCAAAGGATCACATAGTGGATAACATGACCCAACTATTTTTCAAGCAAATTGTGAAGTATTGGAGCATTCCAAAATTAGCCATAAGTGATTGAGATTCAAAATTTACTGGGAGATTTTGGACTGAGTTGTTTCATATTATGAGTTTAAACTGAGTATGTTAATAGGTTATTAAAGATGTACTTAAAGCACTATGTGACTTCTAACCAACGGAATTGAGCGAATTTGTTAGACAAAGCCCAATTCTTATATAACTTATTGAAGGGCGAGTATACAAATAGTTGTGATAAGTCCATTCGAGCTTATCACAAGATAACAACTGTTGAGACCAACTTCCTTTACGATAGGCTATATAATAGGAGTCTCGCAATATACAAGTTTTCTAAGGGATGGCATGAATATATGGATATAGCCAAGGAATACTTGTTGTAGGCAGTATGGAAGATAAAGAAGTGGATGGATCAACACCAAAGACTAATGGAGTTTCAGGATGGAGACATAGTGATGGTTAAACTTCTTCTACATTAATCTAAGATGTTTCATAGCATTACTGTTGTTCTCATGATCTTATTGGTTGTCATTGTTGTCAACATTATGCGGAAGCAGGTAGACGCTGGGTCGAAGATCCGTACTGGTTTGGATAGCTTCGTAGAGTGATCTCTTAGAGTGAGCTCGTAGAGGGAGTCTGATCGGGGGGATTTATACCCCTTTTTAGGGCCATTTTGGGTACATTTTTATACTCTTTTGATTCATTTATTGCCTATTTGTGCTACATTATCATATTTTTATGGCATAACCCGGAAAAGAGGATTTCTTGTAGTTTTTGTGGTATTTTTGCTATATTTTGATACGAATCCAAAAATCAAGAAAGCATTCACCACATTCACAGAAGGAAGAAAGAATCCCAAGGACCTAAAGATCACGACAACCAAATTTCACCTTGGTCGGGTGAAGGTCGGGTGAAGGTCTTTCACCCGACCAGGTCGGGTTTAGCTTATTTTGCATATTCAGACTCTCCCAACATCATGGAACAGAACTTCCTTCTAGTCGGGTGAGATTTGAGGACAGTACATGGTGGTCGGGTGAAGGTCGGGTGAAGCCTTCTTCACCCGACCAAAGCCCAAAGGGAAATTAATTTTTGCAGCTCACTTATTCGGCGATGGAAGAATTCGGCGATGGAACCCTTATTTTTGCAGCTCACTTATTCCCTTCTGGCCGAAGTCATTTGAACGAAGGACAAGCACCAAACACTCAAGTCAAAGGGAAATTAATTGAAGAAATTCAAATTCAAAATTGGTGCTCTGCATTTGGACAAAGGTTTTATGGGGATTAAGAGAGCTTTGAAGGTTAATATTTAATCCCTTTTTCAAATTCAAATAGTGGGAGTTACATAAGATTAAATATGGGTTAATTATTTAGAGAAATTATGAAAAATAATTGGGGATTCAAAATTCAAAAATTCAAATTCCTCCTGAGAGGCTATAAAAGGGGGGTTGCTCCATCATATCATAATCCATCAACTCATCATCCAATATTCAACAATTCTCTTCCATTCCATTCCTCACCTAGAGTAGAGAGAGAAAGAGAGAAAGAAGAAGGTTTGGGGCATCTCTTGGAGCTTGAAGGCAACCTGTTGGGAAAAGAAGATCAACCTTGGAATTCTTGTTCTAAATAGGCAAGCTATCCTTTTTGGTTTTTCTAATCCATGTCCTGTAATTTTGTTGTTTTCAATTTAACTATGGAAGCCTAAAAACCCCTGATTGGGGTTAGGATGGAGTTTGATGTAGTAAATTAAATTGCAATGTTTTAGTTTAATCTCTTTCACCTTGTGAGTATTTATTGAGTATCTTGGGTTAAAATATAAAATGGATTCTGGCCATTTCATTTTATCATATTAGGTATTTATGTGAAGGATTGGAAAATAAAGCATAAGTATTGGAAAAATCAGGATATTCAAATTAGGGATTACATGACATGCGGCAGCGAGTGTAATACTAGGATACCAAGTTAAGAGTGGGTGCGATGCTTGCTCTAAACTAAACAACTCAATTCTTAAAGGGTCACCCGTCCCCCATGCTAGGGTGTACACAGAATTACTGCACTTGGAAAAGGCTAATTCATGCATTAGAGGTTGGGTATTAAATATTGTTACAAGGAAAGAATTAGATTGAAATAAAACATAATCTTGAAAAAAAAAATACATCAAATGAAGTCTTAACTCTAATCACCTTTATCAATTGAACTTTTCTTTACTCAAATCAACATTTCCATTTCTCACATATTTTCAAAAATCAAATTATTTAAATTCAGTTCTGTTTTTACATTGCTTTTAACCAAAATCCCTTTATAAGCTAGTTAAATTTCCAAATTCTACATCCTTCCCTCGGGTACAATAATCCAGACTTAAAAATCCACTTTATTACTTATCACGATTTGTACACTTGCAAATCCTCGATCAGAGTCTAACTATGTACTTACCAATGTCAAAGATCTAGGTCGAAGACTCGTAGATTATTGGGTCGAAGATCAGATGACTCAAAGGTGTTAGGTCGAAGATCATCAGGCCAGTAGGCTCGAAGTACCATTGAAGGTACACAAGGTCGCAGACTCGTAGATCCATAGGGTCGAAGATTCAAAGACCGCAGGTATAGAGCAGTGTTTCGGAGACTTAAAGACTTGCAGGCTCAAAGACCCATCCAATATCAAGTAGCAGTGTTGTAGAGTCGAAGTTCGCAGGTCAAAGCTCGTAGGGTCAAAGATTAGTAGACTTATTGAGGTAAACAGATGATTTGCCAAGGAAGAGTGCAGTTGTAATTGACGCAAAATTGGAGACTCGTAGAGTTCAAAGGCTCATAGAGTGAGATGTTAGTTGAGCACCGGTTCTAACCTAGCTTCGAAGCCAGAGAGCAGAAGAATTGGAAGATTAATTCTCAAGGTTCGAAGACTCAGACTCAAAGATTCGTAGATAAAGACTCGGAGGTAGTTGAAGTAACAGTGAAGCTACGAGACACATATATCTACGAGGCTGTGGCTAGTCGAAGATGCAAAACGCACTGAAGACCGCATTTAAGTAAGTTATCACTCAGACGACATCTCTGAGCATGTTAAGTGCTAGGAAACACGTGGACGTCATTCGAGGCTAGCGTAACATGTTTTAACGGTGAAGATAAAAAGGTAAAACATGCTTAACCTTAGCAGAAAGGTTTCTTACTAAGGCCGACCTATAAAAGCAAGGGATATGCCTTACTTTAAAGAGTGCGTCAGAATATTGCAAAACACAAGAAATGTATCTGTAGCGATAGAAGAGAGATGTATAGTAGTTCGTTCAGGATACACAAAGAGAGAGAGAGAGAGAGAGAGAGAGAGAGAGAGAGAGAGAGAGGAAGATTGAAAGCAAGATAACAGTGAGTTAATCTGTTCTTCTCTCTCATACATTCGACGAACAGTGTGTAAGTTCGGCAAAGGAGAAGTTAAAGGTTAAGCAGTGCAAACAATTGAATACGCAGGAGCAGATTACGTTAGACAGTTCTTTACAGTGAGTGAGTACTGTAGTAATACTGCTTTGTATTTGCATTTAAAAGAAGAGAGAGAGAGTTAATCCTGTTATAATAAGGGCTAGACCCTTCTGTACTGAAAGTATATAGTGGATTAAATTCGGTGTAGGCTCACCATCACCACCGTGGAGTAAATCACTTTAATCGAATCACGTAATTCGTGTGTTTCTGTCTTTTACTTCTCATACATACCTGTTGTTAACTGATATTGCACGAGACACTAATATACCACCCTAAACACCAACTACATCTGTAGAATACCTATGAGTATTGCACTACTCTTAAAACTAAAAGGAAATAATTTTAAGTATACAGATTCACTCTCCTTTCTGTATACAAACCCATATACCTATTCGATCTAGCTTGGATCTTGGGAATATCAATTACATGAAACCTTGATGTAAAGGTATGAAAGACCCTTTCGAGTTTTAAGAAGAGTTGAGAAAGGTATTTTACAATGTATAGTTGTCGCTAATGTTGCAAACTCATTTGATGTTCCACAATAGTTTACTCAAGCCCTTCCATGTGGATAAAGAATATTTAAGTATGGAAGGGCTATAAAGAGCCCTAACAGTGATTGTGATGAGCTATGACAAGGAGGTGGATCAAATCTTTGTTGTAGGGTGTGATACCGAGGCACGTGGAGTAATTTGTGTATTAGAATACATACTTAAAGATGAGACTAGTTGGGGACAAGAAGATGTGTTGTGTAAGTTTCCCCAATAAGTTGAACTAGCAATTCACTTCAAGGACACTATGAGATTAAGTGGGAGAAAATGTCATACCCATACCAAAAACATCAAGAAGATAGAAAATTATGAAAATCAATATAGACGTTTTATGTTATTAGACTTGTATCATCATGTGAAATTTTTTATATATGAATGCATGTAGAGGTAGTTTGAATGTTATTACAAGTGAGAAAAATAATATCTCACAATGTTAGATACAAAATAGCGATAAAATTTATATGTAAATTAAGATTTTATATGATAATTTCAATTTTTATAAAACTTTCTTTTGATTAATATAAAATTTATTTTCTCATTATTTGTAATGTGTTTTTTATGCTTAACTGTTTATGTTTTGTAGAAATTTTAAAATCCAAGGTATTTGATCGAACAAAGTAAAAAACCGAACTCAATAAACCTTTGATCAAAGGTGAGCTACGTATTGGTAGGGGTGTGCATGGGTTGAGTGGGGTCGGGTGAAAAGCTAAATTATCAATTGTCCTGTCATTAACGAGTGCCTAATTTTTCTACCTTTCAACCAACCCGCCAACCTTAATAATCGGCATGTTTGTTAAATTTTTTACGGGTACTAATCGGCAGGTTAAGCGGGTGTCAACCGCTATTTATTGGTATATAACTAAATGACATACATTAAAAAATTGAATGCATAAAATATAAAATAATTATAATTAAAACTATATTATTTTATTTACTAAGTATTTATAATTACAAATGAAAAAAAATACGAGATTTATGGATCGCAACATCACAAACTCACAATCATAGGCATTACTCTGCATAACTCTAACCTCTGACAATAGGAGAGACGGTAATAAGCTAATGTCTAACAGATAAATGATAAGTTTTATTCTATTTTTATAATGGAGTGCAGCGGGTCGGGTTAGTAGCAGGTTTGAACATTCTCACCCGTCAACCGACTCAACCCACCATAAAATAAAATTTTCAACCGACTCATTTATTTGTATAATTTTTATTTACGAGTCGGTGGATAAATTCAGATTAGGTCAGACGAATATAGCTGATTGGACAGGTAGATACACACCCTATTGAAGAGAGAGACACACGAATTTCCAGCCCAAATGATCTAAACACATAACTCAAATAAAAATAAAAGCACCCAAATGTGTAAATTTCTTTTTAGTCCTACTACCTATCCCTTCAATTATATTGATGCTAATCGCTCCGCTTTATTTTGTCATAGAAAAGAAAAACCATCCAATTCACCATTGCGCCAATCAAATGTTTTATTATTTTTATTCCATCTCCCTCAATCCTCTTTATATATATATATATATAACTCTCTTTCTTTTAAATAACAACTCTAATAGTTTTACATATTTTACCTTCTATTCTAAATAAAATTATATTTAATATTACTTCCTACTATAATAACCGATTGTCCTTGAAATTGACTTGTCAAAAAAAAATTAATATTTAATATTTATAAAGTACTATTTATCTTAATTACTATTTTATTTTTTATTTTTTATTCTCTAAAAAAAAGAGATAAAAGTAAATTATCTGGAGATGCCTTCTACTCTCACGTTTTAATGTGTCCTTAATTATGTTTAGGTTTTATATGACAAAATATCGTAAGAAAATGGCGACCTTAATTATGTTTAGTTTTCCGAGAAACGTTTAAGGAATGGTCTGACTTTGTTGTTGGCCATTAGTATTTCTGGTAATAATTCAATCCAATCATTGACCCAATTTTAATAAAAGCGCCAGGTCGTTGATTAACTGAAACGTAACCTTTTTCAGGCAACAATCGAACTGGAATCGTCGAGAATGGATGCGAACGAGACAATCATCAAGAACAAGAAGTCCGTACGGGAGCTGATAGAACACCTAAACAGAGCGTGCCAGGAAAGAGACGAAGCCAAAGGCCAAATCCACAAAATCCTCAACAAAGTCGACCTCTTACCAGCGTCCTACGCCGCCGCCGCCGGATTTTCCAGCATCGGCATGGAACCGAGTCCGACGCCCCTACTGAGGCAGCTAAACCGATCCAACTCAAGCATCACCGAGTCAACTAGCCTCTTTTACGTAGGCGGCAGCAGCGGCTCCTCCCCGGTCGACTCGTTCATCGACACAGTGTCGTTGTCGGACTTCTCCACCTTCAAACTGGCCTATAATTCCAACACCAACACCAGCACCAGCACCAGCAACAACAATCTAATGTTTGCGGCGGGGCTCTCAGTGGTGCCGGAGGCCGGTAGGAATTTGATATTGGATCAGGCCTCGCTAATCATAGATGGGCTCTCCCAAGGGAAGGCCCTGCCCCAGAAGGGGCGGCTCCTGGAGGCGGTGATGGCGGCTGGACCGCTCCTCCAGACGCTGTTCGTGGCCGGGCCACTGCCGCAGTGGCGGAACCCTCCGCCAACGCAACCGCTGAAGGGGTTGCCACCAGTCCCGATCGACGGCTGCGACGTCGGGGGCGGTGGGATGGTTATGAATCAGATGGTGAATCCATCGCCAACCCACCTGGAGATGCCATGCGGAGGGTCCAATTCTTTGTTAAACTACACGAATGGGCATTTTTCTGGTACGTGTCTGCCGGGCATGCCCTCACTAATGTCGGCTGCCAGTTTCAACGGTGAAGTTAGGGGCAGCAAGCGGCTGAGGTTCCAGTGAACTTGTGGAACAGTTGATTTGGTATTCGTATATTTTGAATAATTTCTTTCAGCTGATATCGTACATGAGAAAATTTTCATCTATTTTACCCATATATGTTTTCGTTCGTTTTATATGCAACAGTTAGATTTTGTTGTCCCTTACTCTTTTTTTTTTTCTAATGTTGTCCTCTTGAAATGGACTTCCCCTCGATATAATCATGATGTTTTGTAATATTATTATTACTTAATATATATACTTGAATACAATATATCCTACCAATATTCTACATTCTTATTCCACCCAGATTGCGTAGGCTTCGCTTGGATGCATTTTTATTGCTTTTTTAACAATGCATCATCCATGTATTATATAAATGTGATCATTATTTGTTTGTTTACTTGCTTTTTAAAATCTTTCATTATTTTTAAATAAAAACAAACAAATTTATTGAATTAGATAAATTCTCAACTACACAAATATGTAATATTATCAATATTAAATTTTATAATAATTATCAAAATTAATAAAAAAAAATTACATTTTGTAAGTGTCTTTATATAATATTATAATATTATGATATGATGATGTGAACGGTCATAATTTTTTTCTCTTACTCGTGAATTGATATGCTATTATATTATCACGTTATTCATGCGGTTATACAATCTTAGTTGTACCTAATATTATTATTGACATACAAAGTTATTTAAATATAATAAATCAAATATGATAAAATAGTTTCCTTACATACTTTCCTAGAAATCTAATATACTTCCCACAAAACAAACAAGCTCTAAAAATTTATAATTTTAAGTTTCATTGATAATTTGTAAGACTGATAAAATATTATAGACAAAAAAATTTAGATCGACTCAAGATTAAAGTTATTAAAATAAATGATAAATATCAACCCTCCTCCACACCTTTAATTACTTCCCTTAAGACAAAATATGTAACATACCAATAATGATTGGGCATTTATAAACATAATTATTGCACGATTATAACCACCCATATTTGCTGGCAAGGAAAAAAAGAAAATAAAGTTTTTGGGTAACTTTTGGGCGCTACATGTTAGTTTATAAACATCCTTATTCGAAAAAGCAAGAATTAAACAGAGACAAATATTATAATAGGTCTCTTTTTGGTAATTTTAGACCTCAACATGTTCGCTGGGAAAGTTATAAAGGAGGCGAGAAAGGTTTTGCAATGTTAAAAATAAAAATAAAATATTCCGTTACATTTAATTTTTTTAAAATTTTAAAATTCAGTTTTTTAAATAAGTGATTATACAGTTATTTAAAAATTTTATTTCTAAGACATTGTTCGGTTATTTTGTATTATTTTTAAAAATATGATTATTTTTGAAAATTATAAATTTAAATAAATTTTAATCACTCGTATAAATAGCTTTAATTAATTCATAAGAAATAATTTTAAATTATTTATAATTCTAAATGATTAAATCTAAAAATAATCATTTTATTAATATGTTTTATATTTTAAAATTTAAACTGATTCAAATAAAAAAATATTTTTTATTCTTTTCTAGTTTATTAGCAACAACATTATATTTTTTATTTCTTATTAGACCATTTTTTTTAAAAAGTACATACTTTATAAAAACACTTTTTTTGGTACTAAAAAATAAGGGACCAAACCAAAAAAACAAACAAACAAGCTAAGATCGAGTTTGTAACTAGCTCTGAGTATTACTGTTGTCCAAAAAAAAACCAGGGCGGCATAGATTTATTTTGTTAATAATTTTTCGAAAATGAAAAGTTTGGACAAATGAAAACGGAAAGGTCAGAGGTGTTAATTCTCTATGCTTAATGACAGTTTGACTTTTAACTAGAAAATGATGATGGGAGATTACGCAGCTAATATTGTGTTTGGGAAATAAATATATAGCATCTATCTATTACCCTCATAGACCTCTCCATTGACTCTTCTTCCATAATAAGAGCAGTGGAATGTTTTAAGGAATTGAATTTTCTGTCTTCTTTATTTGGAAGGTCGCGCGTTCTCTAAATTTTCTCTGATGTGGATCTCCTCTGGAACCGTGTGAAACTCTCTCGCTTATTAAGACTCGTCTCTCATCCCCTCTATAAAATTGCCATTATACGTTCATTGGACACTGTGTGAAGAAGAAAAGAAGCTGAGAGAGAGAAAGAGACAGAGAGAGAGAGAGAGACGTGATGGAAGAGGCAGATTTGGCTTCCTTCTGGAGCCATCACGAGGCTAGTCTTCCTCTTAACTCATTTACTCTTCTCAGAGCCTTATTATTTTTCTATCCTTCTCATTTGTTCCTTTTCTCGTATGATATATATATATGTCGTGTATGCAGGTCGTTGATGAACTGAAACGTCAGCTTTTGTACACAACAATCGAACTGGAATCGGCGAGAATGGAGGCGAACGAAACACTCAGAAAGAATAGGGAGACCGTACGGGATTTGATAGAACACCTAAACACCGCGTGCCAGGAAAGAGATGAAGCCAGGGGCGAACTCCACAAACTCCTCAACAAAGTAGACCTCATACCCGCCTCCTTCTCCGCTGCCGCCGCCGCCGCCGAATTGTCCAACATCGAAACCGAACCGAGTCCGACGCCTCTACCGAGGCAGCTAAACCGTGCCAACTCGAGCATAACCGATTCAACGAGCCTCTCGCACGGAGGCGGCGGCGGCTCCTCCCCTGCCGACTCGTTCTTCGATACAGTGACATCACCGGACTACTCCACCGTCAACCTGGCCGATAATTCCAACAACAACACTGCCAACGTTAACACCAGCAACAACAATCTAATGTTTGCAGCGGGGCCCTCACGGGGGCCGGATTACCACGCTGCATCGGATGCCGGTCGGAATTCGATCGACCAGGCCTCGCAGATCATAGATGGGCTTTCCAAGGGGAAGCCACTGCCCCAGAAAGGGCGGCTGCTGGAGGCCGTGATGGCGGCTGGACCGCTCCTCCAGACGCTGTTCGTGGCCGGGCCTCTGCCGCAGTGGCGGAACCCTCCGCCGACGCAACCGCTGAAGGTGGTGCCACCAGCCCCGTTCAAGGGCTGCGACGTCGGGGGCGGAGGGGTGTTGATGAATCAGAAGGCGATGGCGCAGGCGTCGACGGTGAGAGGGGTGGTGAATCCGTCGCCGACCTACCTGGAGATGTCGTGCGGTGGGTCCAATTCTTTGTTAAACTTCACCAATGGTCATTCTTCTGGTGCTTGTCCGTCGGGCATGCCCTTGCAAACGTCGGCTTCCAGTTCTAACGGTCATATTAGGGGCAGCAAACGGCTCCGGTTCCAGTGAATAACTTGTGGCACAACTGATTCGTTTTCATATATATATATATATATATAACTTTTGTTTTCGTTTTTTTTTTGTATATGCAAATTCAAACGGTGGATTTTGTTGTCACAATTTATTTATTTATTTTTATCCGTGAGAAATGGTCAAATGGACTTCTCCCGTTTAATCCCGATGTTTCATTATTATTGTTTAACCATTAGTACTCTCCAATTGCGTTGATTCATTTTCATTGGTTTTAAGAATTGAAGAGTTTGGAGCCCAATTTGTGTCATTATCCATTTTCGTCCTAACCATGAAGTTTCAATTTGTTACTAATCCGTATATGTAATTTGCCATATGAAAGTAGTAAAAATATTATATATATATATATATATGTGTGTGTGTGTGTGTGTGTGTGTGTGTGTGTGATGGGTTTGCATGCTAGGACGCAGAACATCATAGGGATTCTCCTACCCTGTTAACGTGAGCCGCTCCTGGATCACAACCCAATTGAACTGAGCCTAGGCGGGAATCCAGTGGTTGGAAGCAACCCATCCATTACGAGAGCACCTTTGACTGGCGGTTGCTCGAGTGGTGGCTGTGCGGGGGCTAAGCAGGGGAGCCTTCTTCCTCGTGCAGTGAGCATTGGCCGATCTCCAATATAGTTGAGCTCTTAGGCTAGCTTGAGGTTAAATGGTGCTGCTAAAGCTTTTATAAAACATCGACTTATGAATAGTGACTTGATCTCTTTGGTATACCTCAGCACCAGGGGGGAGAATGTCTCTGGACTGTTAGTGGCTTCTGTTGTTTGAGTGGCATCATAAGCTTGGTTGGTGTGGAAACAAAAATCTTATCACATCATGTCAGAGGGTTGAATAAGCCAATTCATCAGGCAACACTGAAACAGGCGAACTTTTTGGGGGACGTGTAATATCATTTGCCTGCATGAGACTAAAGTCTAGAATGTGTCTGACTCGTTTTTGTTCAGGGTCTGGCACATTCTCCGACGATAGGTTGGGTGAAGGGCTATCGTTTCAAATGGATCCTCAATATTACATTTTGGGATGACAACCGTTTTATTCTCAAGGGTTCTTCATTTGGATTGTTCTCCTTGTTGATTATTTTGGAGTCAATTTTGGATAGCGCCAAGTTTATGCTGCTGCATGTTTATGGTCCAAACTGACAGAGAGAGAGAGAGATCGGAGCTGCTGTTGGCAGAAGTTGTGCCAAGGTCGGTCGGAATTGGTATGGGGGACTATGGTGCGTTTAACCGTTTGTGGGGATTTTAACATTGTTCCTTCAATGGCTTCAATAAGACAATGCGGTTCTCAAAAACCATTGAGGATCATGAGCTCATAAATGGTTCTTCCTCTTAAAGGGGTCCATTTTACGTGGTGTAATCTTTGGGATATGTCCTCACTGGATTGCTTCCTTATCTCTAAAGATTTTGAAAGCTTAGCTTGTTACCGGGAGCAAACTAATCAGCCTTTGAAAGCTTGTTCCCATGTATGTCAGATTGTCCGCATCCGATGGTCATTTTGGATTCCACTTTTCGGATTCGGAAGCAACGATCAGATGCTAATATCGGACTCGTATTCCAGTTTTGAAGTGCAAGACGATTCTTTTTCTATTAAAGCATCGATTGAGCCTTTAATTATGACACACCCTTCCAATATTTATCATTTCCTCTCGTTTTGTTGTAGTATATATATGACGGTTATTGTAATGAAATGGTGTGGAAATAAGAAAAGTTGTTTCTTAAAACATCTCCCTCGCTTATTGTTTCTGAAATTGGTGTTCAAACCATCAGGAACATGGAGGACCAGAAATTTGCCGCCACATTTACATAAACTTCTTAAATTAATTTTGTTTGAGAAAAAGAGAACATTGCTCTTTAGTTTGGCAAAGACGAAGTTATTTATGTTGCCAGATTTTCTGTCATAAATGGAAGTGATAATTTACTTTCATTTTGGGCGTGTGCTCCACTCTTTCTTCACGTTTTTATTACCTTTCTTTTGTTCAGCTATGTAGTGATTATGCTTTTCAATTCTTTAATTCCTTGTTTCTGAATCATTCTTCACATTTTTCTGTTGTCTTTCACTTACATGAGAGTTTAGTTCATAAAACCTTATATATACCCTATTTTTAAAAATGCTTATGCACTGCATGCCTTCGACTTTGAACTCCGAACTTCAGTTTGGTATATAACTTAAGTTCGATATTTAATGTCACTTCGGTTTGATATTTATTTTGACTTCGGATGGCTTGGTATGAAGACACTGGTTTGATATGAGAAGAAGGCTTACAACTCGGTTTATGATTGAGATTTCTAAATAATTAGTATGTCGTTTCACAATGAGCTTTCTTTTGTATCATCCCTTCAGTCTTTCTACATTTATTTTCTTTGAAATCTGTAATCTTGATTATTGTATTAATTGAGGGTTTTGATTTTCTTTTGGCATCTATAAATATGGCTTGTAATGTATTGATCAATTATGAGAAAAACAAGATTTGTCTTCCTTCGTCTTCCCGCTCTTTTCTATTTGGATCTTTATTATTTTTCCACCACACCTAGCTAGATGTCAACAATAATATGTGATCCATATAATTTTTTAGTGTTAGTGTTTTTCTTTCCCTGAAATTCCGGGATTTAGGCTCAGCTTCTCATCATTACTCTTATCTTTCTTTTCTCTTATGCAGTGGAGGATTTTCTCATTCGTGATCTTCATGTATTGGCTGCTTTTGAAGAACAGCAATCGACTCCAGAGCGGTTGAAGCAGGTTAACTTAACAATATCTTAATTATTTTAAAGGATGCTAGGCACTTAACATGTTCGGCTGATTACACAAGTACTCTCTATTATAGATGGTCAGCATCGACCATGCATGGTCAAATGGTCTGGAGTTGTTGGAAGATGCTCAGCAGGATAAACATGCTTTATTAACTGGTCATGAAAGAAATCACAAGCTTGAGCGTTTTCATTTCTTAAGTTGTATATAATGAGAATACATTTCTCTCTGCAACTAGTTGATTAAAAAAAAATTCTGGTACATAATAGATTCGTTGCTTCAAGGTGCATTTCTCAAAGGGCAGTGAGCTATAATAGTTGGGCCATCATCTTATGGCAAAACACGGGTCAGAATTTTCCTTTGAGCTGACATACGTGCGGTGGGCTTATCTGTGTAATGATTCTGAATTATAGTTGTCTTCTGTAAATTTTATTTGATTTCAGAACTTGCCTTTATTTACTATATCTGAGAATTGTTTGGAACATCTGAGGATATTATATCCAAAAACACAATGCGGTGGGCTTATCTGTGTAATGATTTTGAATTATAGTTGTCTTCTGTAAATTTTATTTGGTTTCAGAACTTGCCTTTATTTACTACACCTGAGAATTGTTTGGAACATCTGAGAATATTATATCCAAAAACACAATGGTGATGAATAACACAATAAATGATTATAACTAAATTTATTAATAGCTTCCGTAGGTTGTTCTTACTAATCTTTACATTCTCAGTCTGCAATAAAATATGAATTACCTTTTACCGGGGACTTACATTGATTGTTTCATGTATGCACTATACATTAGTGGTATACTTTGTCTAAACATGAAATTGATATTAGTCTGGTGAAAAGGTTGAAGGACAGTGGCTGATAGTTGATCCAATTTACTTCATATGATTAGCTTTGCCTACAGGTAACCTCAAATGTCACAAAATGCCGTAAAGGTTTCACTGTGTTCCTAGACACAGGCAATTCCTTTACAGACTCAAGAACACACCTTGTTGGTCAGACGTTGGGTTATGCCTTCAAAGAGGTCACAAATATTTCTTTTGGATTGTAAAAAATGTTTTCTTAATTTATTCAATGACTAATTTTCTTGACTAATCTTTGTTGTAGGGGAAGCACAAAAAAGTTCCAAAAAGTTAATGAACGGCATATTATACCACTCAGTGTTTGACATCTTTACATTCATGGACATACTCCTGTAGGTTAAAAATATATGGTCTTAATATCAATTCGTGTTTTAGTCTGATTAAAAACATAAGTACTGTTTTAGATACAGACAAGAGGGGATTAGTTGCATTTGCTAATAGTGGATTCAATTTCTTCACCGATCACTGAAGTCCTTGATGGTTGTGGCCACATGGTAAGTGATGCAAGGTGACAATATTATATTTTCAAAGACGGTGTAGACGCATAAGATAGTAGTTTCTTCCTTTTTTCAAAGACATGCTTCCTTGCACAAGCTATTCTGCACATTATTTTTCTCGTACAATATGAAGGCACTTTCAGCTTGAATTAAGCAATGATTTTGCTTGAGACATTCCTCTTAAATTAAGGGTTTCTTATTCAAATTATTTCGTAAGGGGAGTAGAAAAATATTCAATTTGCACATAATTTTTTATGGCTGTTAATAAAGTAGATGAAGGTGGAGAACATGATGACTTCAAAAAATGAGAATAATCAAATGGGCATGATGAAAGAAAGTTAGAAAAAAGTACAAACTCTGGAGAAAGTGAGTTACTGACAATAAAAACCTTTTTGCATCATGAGGCATGCAAAGAAGAATAGCAAAGAAAATATGGTTGAATGCTCTTATTAAATATCAAATTATTAGTAACTCATCCACTAGTGACAATAAGGAGAATGTTTATAGGAGCCACTACATTACTCTCCGAAGTTTTGCTTGCATCACAACCAAGAATGAAGACCTCAATCAATTAGAAAAGATATATTAGCAACAATATAGACAGAGTTTGTCGATGCAACTATCTCCTCAAACTTAAAAAAAATCAAGTAGTTCTTTTGTCACAAGCACGAATGAAGAACTGTCATTATGTGTTATGTTGTTATTATGGTTGTGTAATGTATTCGCAAACTGTGTGGTTTGAGGAATAGTTTTTTACTAAAGCTTGCTTGTGCTATATGTCGTGAATGTGATTGAAAGGGGATGTGGGTAGTTAAAGCACTACATTACCATAGTCATAGACTGAGCATGTAGGATTCTAGATTTTGATTGGGTCATTGAGTAGAGTGGAGTTTTGGGTCACCTACTCAGCATATGTAATCATCTCTCCGTTGTTAATATGTTTTTAGGTAATGACAAATCAAGTGGAGGCTTCCCTAAGAGATAATTACTAGTCGTTTCCTAGTTGATATAATAATTTATGATATGTTACTGTAATGACATGACTGTTATTTGATGTACTTATTATCCGAACAAGGTTCACTGAAAGTTATATTGGTTTAATAACACTTCATGATTGGATGACATTAGTTTTATACATATAATAAGATATTTTAAAATTTAACTAATTGCATTGCATTAGGATTATATAAGAATATACCTGTTATATGATTGTACAGGAGTATTTAGGATAGTACCCGTTGTGTGGTCTATATCAATGTTTGTCACCAACAACTTGACTCTTTGGGTGCAGGTATAGAGAATTTACATTCCCGATTTTGGGTCTCCTAAAATTTGAGAGCGTGACATGGCATGAGTGTTTGTTTTAAGTTATACAAAGCTTGCTTTAACTTGCACATATAATCTTTATTTTATGAAATTTGAACTCTTTTTGGCTGCTCAATATAAAAATCTTCTTTTAGCAATTCATTTAAGAATGTAGACTTCACATCTATTTGGTGCACTATGTACCTTCTGTGTGCTATCAAGGCTAAAAACATTCTGATAGTCTTAAACCCTACTATTAGAGCAAAAGTCTCATCTACATCAACTCCCTCTATTCGTGAATACCTTTTGTAGACTAGTCCAGCTTTATTACTAACCACTTTATCATCCTCATAGATTTATTTTTTAAAAACTCATTTTGTTATAATGCCATTTTTCCCTTTTGGTCTTGGAATTAACTCTCATGTATTGTTTTTCTCTATCTAGTTTAACTCCATATCCATAACTTTAACCCAAACTTCATCTTCAACTACTTGATCAATAGTCCTAGGTTCCACTTATAAGAGTAAAGCAATGTTTCCTAAAAATTTTCTCCTTGTTGAAACTCCTGCTAAAGGTTATGCTATTATCTGATCCCTGGAATGAGCATTGGACCATATTTTCATTGCTTTCCTCCTCTATCCATCATTTGATGGAGAAAGCATATCTGTTTCATCTTCAAATTCACTTTTCTATGAATTCGAGCCCTCTCTTTCTTTGTTATTGTCTTGCCCATCTGAATCATTTTCTTTATTGAAATGAGAGCATCTCTATTAGTAGCTAGCTAAAATGGTTAGCTAAAGCTATATTTAAATTGTTACAGTACCATTTTAGCTAGTGAAACTCTAATAAAATACCATTTATTTTTTTACTTAACTTTTATTTTTCTCATCTACCCTTATCTTAGATTTTATTCAAATTCCTCAAATTCATTTGTATCAGGCAAAGGCAACACTACTAAATCCCTAAAATCCCGAGCACAATCCTCGACCATTTTCGTCCTCCTCAATCGATCCCAACTACCGAGTCCAGAAAAAAAACCAAAGAGCAGATATGAGGGTGATAGCAGTGATCTCTCTCTCTCTCTCTCTCTCTCTCTCTCTCTCTCTCTCTCTCTCTCTCTCTCTCTCTCTCTCTCTCTCTCTCTCTCTTTCTATTCTCCCTATCTTTTACCTACACCATTATCTCGTCGTCGTCCAAGGTTCACATATTTTTCCATGCCCGTGAGAAAGCGAATTTAAAAACCAAAAAAATCATACTTGATGAAGGACTTGCCCTTGCAGGGCTTGTTAGACGACTACAACAACGAATCGTGAACCTTGAAAAGAACAAACCCTCGCTCCCACCATGGAAGAAGAGGGAGTTGGACTGAGGATGGAAGGCCTCGTGCCTTTATTCATGAATCGCACTGCACACTAGTGCGATAAAGCTCGAGACCATCACTAACCACCACCACAATGCTGAAACCCCCAACTAGTCCCTCATTTTTTTCCTTTTGGTCGCCAATTTGGTCTCTCTCTCTCTCTCGGGCTTTTGATTTTTATTCTATTTCATTGTAACCGCATAGAACCACGAGAAAAACACATGAGGGTAGCGAAGGGGAGGAGGGATGGGGAGGGAGGCGATGGGGGGGGGGGGGGGGAGGTGCCGGCGATGCAGAGGCTAGGTGATGGGGAGGGGGAGGGCAGCGATGATAGATCTCTGCCATGGGAGGGGAGGGCGGCAACGCGGGGAGGGAGGCAAGGGGAGGGAGGTGCTAGAGACGCAAAGGCTGGGCAATGGGGAGGGAGACGCATAGGGAGAAAGGATATTTTAAGTTTTTAATAAAATTAGTTGATGTGGCATGGCAGCTAAAAGCAATAAATTTAAGTAAATTTACCTAAATTTATAGCTAGCTATTGGAGATACATTTTAGTTATATTTGGCTATAGTTAATGATATAATTTGCCTATTAAAGATGCTTTGGTTATCTCTTTTATCAATATTTATCGGAAATGTTTAAAAAAGAACTAATATCAATCAAACGACAATAAAGGTATTCCTATGTGATTTACCTACACAATATACCTGCATATAGCATGACTCAGATTTGTCTCTTCACTTATAGGTTTTGTTTTCCAGTCCTCTTGCAATTTGACATCACTAGATACTATAATTTTTCTCAATGTTAGTAAGAAAACCTTGTAGCCTTTTATCCTTGATGAATATCCAACAAAATAACTATTGTTTGACCTAACATGAAATTTTCCAATGCTTTGACATTTTACCTTCACAAAGCATTTACTTCTAAACACATTTAATTACTTGACTATTCTTTTTTTCCCACACAACCATTCATGTGATGTTTTATTTGCTTTTGGCCTCAAGCTTACCCTATTTAGTGAGTGTATTTTTATACTTGTAGCTTATGTCCAAAATTAAGCATGTAGCTTTGCTTTAAGCAATATGTCATGTGCCCAACTCCAAGAGACCTGGAATCGAAAACACGACTACCTCAAGCCTACACCCGAATGTAAGGGTTGGAGACTAGCACTGAAAGGGTCCCACAAGAGGTGTTGCCCAAACTGCACCTGAATAATCTTACAACATGAGTATTACATTCCCAAGGACATGCAACTAAAAGAATAATATCCATCACATAGCACATAAGTATCATGTCAATCAACTCATATCGAAAACCATGGAAAAGTATCCAATAATACAATGGTCATGGACCCATATTCGGGAAGAAAGAAAATAATAATGCAAAACAACAAGTTAACTAGATTGCAAACAAGGAAAGTCTCATACTCAATGGGGTTTAGTCTACTCAACTATGGATCTAATGGCTACCCCCTGCCGGAACCTAAAAAGATAAGACAACAATGTAGAGTGAACACAAATGCCTAGTAGGTGACCTAAACTCCACACCAACCTACCAAGACTAACATTTAGGACTGCATGTTCAGTGTATGTATGCGCCAGTGTAGTGTTCTACAGAATACAAATGAAATCACAACATTTCCCAACAATGATATAATACATCAATCACCGCTACGTCAATTCAAGCCTACACACAACAAGACTCTCATAACTTGCTAGCCATATGTGGAAACGAGACGACAAACTTGCCACATATGAGACCTCACATAGTCAACTAGTCATATAAGGGACCTCGGCCTCTAACCAACCCTATATGGGACCTTGGTTAACCTGCTCATCAAACCAACAAAACATCAACATCCAAGCCCGTGAATAGCCCGAGGTTCTAAACCAATAATTATATATATACCAAATAACATTTCATGCCAAGTATAAAAAAATATTTCATACCAAGAAAAGGTGTAAGGTTTTATTTTATACAAAAAAAACATGGGTTTTAATGCTTTTGGACTTAAGGGTAGCAATTTTGCCCCACCCCGCCCCGACCAAGGCCACCCCGACCTGATTTGTCCCTACCCGATAGCCTATCGGGTCGGGCTTGTGTCTTGCCCAACCTTCCTCGACCCAGTATTTTTAAACAAATTTAAGGTAAAATATCTCTTCTCACCCCGATCCGACCTGAAGCACTAAAACCATTAGGTCGAGTTGGGTTCGAGTTGGGCTATAAAATTTCGGGCCTGGTTCGGGTTAGGCAGTACTTAGGCTTGACCCGACCCGTTATCATCCCTATTTGGATTACTAGTTGACTGCAAGAACCATGTCAGTTGATCATAGCTACCTTGAACAATGCTGCCAACTGCTTAAGCCTCTACTCAACGCTCAATGCTCGAAACTATTTAAGGCTCTGCTCGATACTCGATGCTACTAGGCTCGAGCAACACACAAACCCTCTACTTGAGGCTCAGTGTGAGCTTGCTTGATGCTCCATTCTGCTCGAAGCTCCTTGCTCGATGCTCAGCTTGAGGCTGGCTAGACGCTCGAGCTTCAAGCACTATCGAATAAGTCTCCAAATGTAATTTGTCAACTGTGTTTATTCTAGTTTTACCCCATAGCCTAGTTATACCAATTCAATCCCATTTTCAAGCATGTAGATACCCATAAAACAATCTCTTAACTACTTAGAAGAGTTAACAACATATAATTTCATCAATTTCCAATTAACCCCAAATCTTATCGTCTAGGGTTCATACTTGTTACTACATCTTGTACCCTAAAGCTAGATGAATATAGGAACATATAGAATATGCAAAGGTTAGAATCACCTACCTAGAATGAATTCACGAATTGAATCAACCCAAAATCCAAGCTCTAATCCAAGCTATAAGCTCCAAGCCCTCCTTTAACCTCTTTCTCACCAAGAGTAGGATGATAATGCATGGGGAGTATATCTTCTCTACTTATATTTTTCTACTTATTCTTTAATTAATAAATTCCTAAAATAATAATTGGCATTCAAAGGTTCTGAACTCCAAATTGGACCAACTTACTATCAAAACGCTAAAAATGATGAGTACATCACCATCCAAGTGATGTCATCCTCAAATAAGAACTATCTCGAGGACTAACCCAACCACGGGACTCTACACAATTGAGTTTTGTCCATCGTTACTACTGCTTCATTCTTTCTTTCTGCGTGCAACTCCATTTTGTTGTGGAGTTCTTGTTATAAATAGTTTATGATGAATGTCCATCTTTTCTGAGTACTTCTCAAATGCATCATTGGTAAATTCGGTGCCTTAATCTGATTTGAGCATCTTAATTTTATGACAACAATCAATTTCAATAATTCTTTTGAACATCTTAAAGTAGCATAAGACTTCTGATTTATGCTTTAAATACATAATACAAGTTCTTTTAATAAAGTCAACTACAAAGAGAATGAAATACGTTTCATCTTTGAAGTCCTTTATTCTCACAAGTCCACACAGATCTATGTGAACCAACTCTAGTGGAACTTTAGAATGATGTTCTTTAACCTTGTAATGTTCCATTCTTTTCTTTCCTTTCATACATGAATAACATGTATGATCTTTATCTCTTTTCAAGTCTAGGATATCTCTAACTGCTTGTGTTATCACCAATTTTTTCATATTATTTGGGTTGAGATATCCCAAACTTTTATGGAAAAGTAAAGCTTCTTCATCTTTTGTGAGTAGACACCTATAAACATTATCTTCTTTAATTACATATAAATTTTCACATGTTCTTTTGCCTTCTATTATAGTGATCTATTATTTTCACCTAACATCCTATTTTAGTGAATGTCACTTCATGTCCTTGATTACAAAACTAATTAATTAAGGGCTAGGTTATATCTTTAAACCCTCTACATGGAGAACTTTTTTCATTTTCTCGTGTCCAAGGTTCATAGTCCCTTGCCCTTCGATATCTATAAAATTATGTGAGTAATGCATCCACTGTCAATGATTTGTTGTTTATCCTTTTAGTCAGTTTTAAGTGCAACCTTAACAATATGAGCCTGCTGAAAAGCGCATTTGTCGTACACGCACTCCAAATAAAATTTAAACTAAGTATAACTAGTGGCTTAACCTAGATCATTTTCTACCAGAGGATTTATAAAATTCAATTTAACCTATTTAATAACTTGTTTAACAAAATCTAATGAAAAAAGAATAAATATAAAATTCGGGGGATTTTTGATTGAATTAAAACTAATTAAAGCAAAGATATGTAATCGGTTTAACTTCACACCTGAATGTTGTTTATCATTATCCCAAAAGATGAATTAGACAAATTATGGCCTCATATTTTAAATACATCAAGAGACCATGAATACAATTAAATTATAAATTTATTTCAACAGAAAAATTACGAATTAATTCTCAAAAACTGCCCCGTTCCCTATGAAACAAATCTTTTCAGTCAAATAAAATATTAACACATGATGAATTATTAAATCAACACTCAACCGAGATATTAAATTAATAAATCAAAGAGATAAAGAATTAATTTATAGCACATAAAATACTAAATTAAATATTAAAACATGAATTCAAAACAAATACCCAAAGTACTATGCTAAACCGATTACAAAATACTTACCCATCCATGAGTTGGAAAAAATCACAAATCTATTTGGAAATTTAGAACAACGGAAATAAAACAGAATTAAGAAAAATAGGCTGCAGACAATTAAATATTCGGTCTTAAACTCAATCTAGATCTTCAATGCTCGGTCTACTATCTCTCTACAATTCCCTTTATTGCTACGATAACCTTTGGCTGGAGACTGGTGCATGAAGAGCTCTTCGAATGATGGAGGCCACGCTGGGTCGAAGGACCCTTGCTTTCATGAATAGATGATGGGCAAGATGGTAGCATGATAGAGGCTACATTGGAGGCGGCGCTATGCATGCGCGATGGAGGATGGTGTCTTTTTTTTTTTTGACGTGTTCAAGGGCTTGGAAACGGCGTTGGGTCTTCTCTTTTTCTCCTCCCGCATGGCAGCTTCAAATAAGAAATCTCCTTGCCATTTAATGCTTGTGGGCGCGCATGGCATCACCTCTCTTTTCAATTTTTTACATTACATGATGCCTAAACAAAAGCCAACCACCATGAAGAGGAGAGAGAGAGAAGTCGACCAAACAAAAGCCAACTAAAAAATAATTTTTCCAACATAAGCTCTCCAACCTACGTAACATGCATGCAAAATAATAATGATAATACTAATAAAAGTGAAACACAAAAATCATTCAATAATACATTAAAATAAAAATAAAAACATAATGCAATTAACCCAAATATATATATATAGAAAATTTCTACTAAGATTAAACTTAAAATAATCAATTAAGCCTAGAGAATTAATATTAAAATTAAAATAATCAATTTAACATTAAAAATCACCATATTAATATTAAATCTATAAAAGTGAATAAAATAATAAATAATTAAAATTGAGAAAAACTATTATTAAAATGCATTAATTCAACAAAATATTAAATTAAAGCCCATGAATTAAATACAATTTTAATGACAAATTTTGCAGTTATCACCTTCTCTTGCCTCTTAGCTTAATACATAGTTTTTATTTTATCCGTGGAAGCTTCAACTTTCTTCTTCTTCACAACAAGAATGCTTTTCTTTTGTTGCTTATTAATTGTTGCACTTTTAACCAATCTTGTGCTAGTTAGATTCTTTTCTTGCTTAAGGAGAATTGCTACACCCTCTAGCACAATGACCTTCTTGCCCACACCTTTCACAGGCTGCTAAGTTTTTTAAAGTAGCAAACTTATTCTTTGTATCCATGAGTTGTGGTTTATAAAAACACTATTTTGCAGTGTGTCCTATTTTTCCACAAACAATATACGAACTTACTGCCTTCTTCCTTTAGAACTTCCATTGAATTGTGTATTTCATCCTCATTGGGGGTTTGTGTAAACAACTACAACTAGTAGCAATAACTTGCTTTGTATCCATAAACACCACAATAAAAACAATAGCCATGGAACTGATACCTTCTAGGCCTAGTTGGTTGAATAACTATGCTTTATTTTGGAGTTGGTACTATATGTTTTGTGAGTTTTATGTCAACTATTTGCTTCCTCTTTTTATTAGTCTTTCCTCTCTTTTTTCTTGATTGACCTTCTTTAAGTCTCTTAGACTGTGCAGCTATCTCCTACTTTTTCATAACTGGTTCTGAGACAGTTCTCCTCTCTGCATCTTTGTTAACAGATTTAGTATCTTTAACAATAAAATTTTCAATAATTACCTCCTTTTTTCCTAGTTATGCAGTATTCTTTATAACACTTGGAGCTAACTTTACTTGCTCCTTAATGATATTAGCTTGAATTTCAAATCCATTTCCAGAAGTGGGTCCGTTGCTTTTCCACTCTTTCTCAGACTCTAAGTTACTTTTGGGTCTAGTACACTCTTTGATTGCTATCTTTGCTTTAACAACTCTTCTCACAACCTATTAAGTTGTGAGGCTTTTTGGGATAGTTCAATTGTGAGGTCATCATAAAATTTTATTTGCTCTTCATGCTTCCATTTCAATTGTTGATACTCCTTCCTCATACTGTTATTGTTTATCTTAGCTTCCCAAACCCTTTCTTCTTCAATTTTCAGCTGATCTACAATTTTCTTATTTTCTTATCTTTTAACCTGATGACCTTGTAACTAGTATACAACTCCACTTCTAATTTTTTTCTTATCATTGCCTTGAGAACTTGAAGAGTAAGTCTTACACTAACATATGTAATTTACTTATTTTAATTTGTTTTTAAAAGGCTATTGAATATTTTATTTATTTATTTGCTCACAAAAACAATTTAGATTATACAAGGATGGTAATAATGTTTATTAAAAAAATTGTATACCGAATAAGGCCATAAACTTCTTTCCCAACAGTCTAAGGGGATAACCGCTCGTGAGAGATCGCAAAAGCTTCTCATATCGCTTTTATTTTTTGATTAGGTTAATTGAGGATAGGGCTGTAAACGAACCGAGCCGAGCATGGTAGTAAGGTATTTGAGCTTGGTTTGATACTATTAATTAACGAACCAAGCCGAACACGAACACTAAATCACCGTGTTCATGTTTGTTCGTTAGTATTAACAGTTCGTTAATGTTCACCAACAGTGTTCATGAATACACCAACATAATTATTTACGAACATTACATTTTTACCATGTTCAAAAACTTAAGATGTTCGCTCATTTAATTATTCATAAACTAAAATATCTAAATATCCAAAATTTATAAACAAATTAGTTTGTTCGTTTGTTTGTTCGTGAACTCAAGAGGTTATACGTTTGTTCGACTGTTTATGAACTAAAATACTAATAATTTAAAATTTATAAATAAATATGCTTATTCGTTTGTTCGTTTACTCAATTGTTTGTTCATTTGTTCAATTGTTCATGAATATTTGTTCGCAAAATGTTATTCGTGAATATTTGTTCATGAATTAATTATTGATGTTTTCAAATATTGTTTATGAATACATGTTTACGAACATTGTTCATAAACACATGTTCACGAACATAAACAAGCCGAATACATCTTTGTTCGTGTTCGCTCATTTATGTTCATGAACAAAAAAAGATTGTTCACGAACATCACCTTTCTTAAACGAACGAACATAAACAATCTTTTATCAAGCCGAACGTGAGTTTGTTCGCAAACGTTTGGTTCGTTTACAGCCCTAATTGAGGGTAAGGAGGGCTAAATAAAATTTTAAATATTTAATAGTATTATTATTATATAGCACTCATTATAATTATTGAAAATATTAAATTTACCATATGAATCTTACTTTTCATAACATTAAGCTTTCATATATTTTTCAAATTTAATGTACAATATTAATAGATATTATTTTATTTTCACTAAAATTTATCATTTGTTCATTATTATATATTTCAATTAATTTGAAAATATTTGTTCATAAACAAATTTAAATATGTATAAGATTAATCTAAGCCAAAACTTGACCAAATGAATTCAATTCATGTTGTTTAGATTGAGCTGAATTTGGTAAAGTATAAAATAGTTAAGTATCTACCTTTATATTAGAAATAATGACTAATTAATAATATGATATTGCTTAACAAGTAAAACAAATAATGACACCACTGCTCTTGATGGGTGGAGGCGTAGGATTTGCTAGTACACCGTCAGCTTCTAGGGACAAAGGCTTTTGGATTTGTCGGTGCACAATCGTATGGCTTGGCGACATCAACCCATGCCATTTTGGATCTCAAATCTCTATCACATAGTGTCTCTTCTTCTGTAAGTCTGATCCCCTGATCTCAAACTGTAACGACCTGTGTTTAGGGATTTGAGGAGTTAGTCATTCGTTCGTTTAGGCAAAGACACTTGTCCAAACAGTAAGCGGGAATCTGAGGGTGCAACGCTTCGGTGGGGATTTTGGGGCAACACCCTAGAAGCCAAATTATTTCGAAAAAGATGAGTTAGATTTTCGTGTGAAGGCTTGATCGATGTAGCCTTGGTCGATGTGGGATTGGTCGACCTGGTGCGGTGAGTGGTCAATGCCGATCAGGGGAGTTTCCAGAGAGTTTGGTCGATGCGAGATGAATTTTGATGTATGGTCGACGTGGTTGAAGTCGACTAGAGCAGTTTCCCGAGAGGTTTCCCAAGTGTGTTGGTCGACGTGAGATGGTTGGTCGATGTGGGTCGATGTGCGGTCGACATGGTCGATTTAGGTGTACATCAACCAGGTCTGAAATAGTATTGGTCGACCTGGATGTTTGGTCGACGCGAGAGAATAGTGATCGATGTGGTCGATCTTGGGTGTTTTTGGTCGACGTTGACCCTAAGTCAGTGTATTTTTAATGTATGTCGTATTTGTCTGTTATTTTAGGGTTTTCTAGGTTTTGTCTTTGGAGGCCGTTAGAGAGAGAGAGGGGGGGGGGAGAGAGAGAGAGATCGTCGTTGGTTTGATTGTTGCCGCTGCATTCTTGGAAGAGGGAGGCGCCTATTGGAGTGGGGCAAGGAGGAAGGAAGATCATTCAAGCCGAAACCCTAACACAATCGGATTCAAGGTAGGTGGTTCCATCCTCTTGAATTTGTTTTATTGGGCATGAAAAGACATATTTTGGAATTTCGAAGTCTTTTTTGGTGTACCAGTTTGTGAGAAATTGTGTTATGATATGTGACCTTGTCGTACCGTGATAAACTGATATCTATATATATGTATTTATATGTGTGTGTGTGTGTGTGTTTGTGTTATGAAGCATAAAATAAAGATGATATGATGATATGTTGAGGTGCATTATGTGTTTGGAGTACATGTGTGAGACTAATTGTTTGTTAATGGATATGTTGCATGAGATGCTTATGTGTTCTTTTGGTTATTTTGCTTGATGTGTGAAATTATGGTCTCATTAAGGGGATGGTCCAAGAGTGAACCTGAGATGTTGAGGTCCCATTGAGGGGACAGTCCTGGATTGGACATAAAATATTGAGGTTCCATTGAGGGAACAATCTTGGAATGAACACGAGTATTTAGGTTTCATTGAGGGAACCAGTTATAAATCCTTTGTGTGTGGTTTACTATTACTTTAACTACACTACAATGCACATATTTGCACTGAGCATATTGTGAAAGAGATGTTGGGTTGGTTTAAGGAGGCATAACCCCTACAGAGCTATGGTTTTTTCACTCACCTTTAATATCTTTTTCTGCGGGACCTATCGGGCGTTAGGAGATTACACCGCTGAGGAAGCATGATCATTTGATTTGTTGTTTCATTTACGTTCATGTAAAATGTTTGGGCATTAGGATGTATATATTCATTTGAGATTTGATATATTTATTTGAAACACCGTGTTTTGGGCTGGTGACCCTATTTATCATGTAAGTCTATTTTATTATATGAGTGGTTTTGTTGTATGATTTGTGCATGTCATGTATGAGATTGTAGCAGGTTTTGGGTAGCACCCTTGTGGGAGCCCTATTAGGTGACCATTCACCAATCCCTTCTCCTCCTAGGTGCGAAGCATGTGGCATCAATAACCGGTTTTTCAGTGTTGGGAAATCTGGGGTGTGACACAAACATTAACCAAACAACTCCAAACCTTCATCCCTCATACAAAAGCTTAGGAAGACATCCATAAAGTGTGTATGATGACTCACCTGTTGTTGTTCGAGTCATGAAGAAGAAGCTTGTTGTTGCTGCGTTGATCTCCTAGTAGCCATCAAACAAATGGTTATATCCTACTGAATGATTGTTTGTAGTTTGTTTTCTTAGTTAGATTTTGTGTTAAATGATATTTGTTTTTCATTATATGAGATTTGTAGATTTAGATAGTTTGATTTTGGTGTATTGTTTTAAGGGATGTTTTGATGTTGTTATTAGAATTCAAGGGTCAACGTCCTAAAATTAATTTACTTTAGGAAAAACTACTCTTGGTTTGATATTAGGATCTATTGATTGGTTACTTTCTTTTATGTGGGACTCTAATACACCTCTCTCATGTGACAATGTGAATGATGCACGTCATAAATTACAACTAAAAGCTGTCAAGAAAAATAGCTATGCAAAAGTCTACTTCACACAGCTTCTAGATGGAAGGGCAGCTAGCACCTTTTTTGTGTCAAATCAGGCAACGATCGGTGGTGTTTTTTTCAACTTGGGTAGGCGAATAAATTCTTATAAGTAGGCATGTTGAATGCTCAGCCTTAACATCCCAAATTTATTCTCAGTTGTGTGGAAATTTGAGAGAGAGAAAGTTTTAGAGAATTAGTGGTATAATTTTTCTGGTGTAATTGGATATTGGGATCGAGTGTGTAAATACAATATATTTTTCTCTAAAAATACTACAGTAGCTCTATGGATGTAGGAAATTTTCCAAACCACGTAAAATTTTCGGTATACCAATTTTTTTTATATCTTTATATTTTTCTCCCAACAATTAGTATATGAACTCCGGGTTCAATTTCTCTTGAAAAATCTGAGTATGCTTTGTGGCTGCAGTTGTGTCTGATCTATTACATCAAAAAAGTTCTCTTATATTTTGATTTTATGTATATGTATCCCTCATGTATATAATACTATTCACGCAAAAGGTGAAATAGTATGTTTGAGTTCGAAAAGGAGTTATGGCATTCAAAAAGGATTCATAGAAGATCGAAAAATTCGAAAGTACGAATTTCAGTTTCTAGCAAATGCAGACGAACGACTATTTGTACCAAAAAGACTTATACTTGTCAATCAGAGAAAAAAAAATAAAATAAAAGATGAGGATTGGAAGGTAATAGATCGCAAAGCCTTGAAGCGGTCCGTCTAAGTTTAACGAGATATGTGGCCTTCAACGTAAAAAAACTAGGATACAATTGTGAAACTCATAAAGGCTCTCTCAAATATGTATAACAGCCTTATGCGGCTCATAAGGTATTTTTAATTAAGAAGCTATTTAATTTAAAAATGCCATAAAATGGAAATTTTAGAAAGCATCTAAATTCCTTTTATGAGACCATAGATCAATTGAAATAAGTTGAAATTATCTTCACCGATGAAGTGAACACTGGTGCCTTGCTTATTATTATGCCAAAAAGTTAGCATTTTACAGTACAATCTATCTCTGTTTCTTTTTGGAAAAGTAAAATGGTATTCTCAAAAATAGTAGACATGATCATGACGAAGGAGATCAGAAGAAAGGAAAAAGGTCCTCCCACATCGTTATTAGCATTAAATATGAAAAGTGGAGACAGAAACAAAAACAGAAGCACTTAGCAATAAAGATCTACATTGAGAAATGGTATATCCAAATCCAAATGTCGCCAGTTCCAAACCAATAAAAGTAAAATTAAAATTGAATGTTAGAATTGTAAACAATTAAGACACTTCAAATCTGAGTAAAGGAGTTTGAACAAAAAAAAAACGATCTACATGAAAGTGCAAATATCGCGTTAATGATGCTCTTATATGATCTATGAAAAACAACATGGATTTTCCAATTTAGACTTATGATAAATACACATCGTTACTTATTAATAATTAATAAATGAAAATCGATAATAAATTAAATGGATTAGAAACTATAAAAATTTTTGTATAGGTGTGGGTGTTAAAAAAACTAATAATTTATAATTGGGACTAAATGAATAAACATAGACCAAAAAACAAAATAACAATAACAACTACTAAAAGCATTAGAGTTGAAGAAAATTTTAAACTGGCCCAAAAAAAAATAATAGGACCATAATTAACCCAACTTAACGTCCAAAAAATCAAATAAAATAAAACCTTTTATTAGGTGAGAATATAATAATAATAATAATACGGGATTAAACTTGAACAAAATTTAAAACTAAAACCATCAAAAATTTATGATCCCAAAAGAAAATTTTAAGACTATAATCAACCCTACTTAACCTTTAAAATGCCCAAATAAAAAAAAAGTATGACCCAAGAAACTTTTAAAGAATAACACCACGTTCTCCCATTGTTTTAATATAAATGAAAAAGATAATTTCACTTACGGTTAAATATGACAATGGGGTGGGATGGGCCGGGAAATCCCCGACCCCACTCTAGTCATAGCCTAATCCAACCCAATCGCTAACTCTGCCCAACCCGGGTTGGGGAATCTTTGTCCAGCCCAGGCAAAGCCACGCTAGCCCAGCCCAAACACCCTAGCCCACCCCATTGCACCGGCGCCACCCAACTTGCAACAACGCTCCGCCCAACACGTGTCCAGCCCTGCCCAACACACCCCAGCCCGCCCGTGCACCTGACAATAAATTATGGCAAAATATAATGCTGCTAGAGAATTTTGAACTCTAGGCCTCTCCCCTACCTATGTAGTTGTTAGACCATCAGACTAACTTTATTTTGTTGTTTATGCTTATGTAAATGATATATAAATAATAATAATAATAATAAAGAGTACATACTTCATTTTAAAAATAATGGTAATTACGAAGTATATATGTAGTTGTCTTATAATAAAAATTAAATTTATTATTATGATATAAAATACAAATTAATTAAATTCAAATTTAGTTTTAAATTTATTAATAAGTTGATTTATGATTAGGTGATCCAATCAAATATTATTTGATTGAAAATATATTAATATTTAAACTAATAATATCATTTACATATTTTATTACTTTTAGTTCAAATATGAGATACATACTATCAAATGTCAAAAAACTCAAAACTCACTCTCATCGTATATGACTCATATCACGCATAAAATAAATTATGGATGTTAGTCATATTAATTTGATTGAAATTTAATTTTAAATTTATTCATATGTTGATTTAAAACTAAATGATCAAATCAAGTATTATTTGATCGATAAATGTATTTATATTTGAACTTGTAATATCATTTTCATGATTTATTACTTAAAAATTTAACTCAAATATGAAATACATACTATCAAAAGTTAAAATTCACTTTCACCATATAGTCTATAGTATATCAAACTAGTTAATATTATTTAATTAACTAATAACATTAGTTATAATTATAATAATATATATATATATATATACTTATCATACCAAAGAATATATATATATACAAATATATACACTTACACTCGATAACTAATCATATAAAAAAGTAATCATATTATTGATCATTTTAATTACATTAAGGGAAATAAGTTTGAGAAACACGACTTCTCATACTATGTATTACTTATAACAAAAGAAATATGATAACTATGTTATATAATTATATTAATTAGGTTTTCACTAATGGTGTTATCATTTATTATCAATGATAATTATATTATTTAAATTATTACTACTCGATACTCAAGTTATTACTTATTGATTATAATTTATAACTGCATATATATATATATATTGTGATAATTATATAACTATATATATCATATATGATATAAGTAATATGATAATTGTTAGATATCTGAAGTCTAATAATTAATGTCAAGGAGTTCATTGATAACTATATATGTCATAGATGATTATTGTTACTATGTTTACATAATTAGTGTATATACTTTAAATATAACATATAAATAATATTAGTAAAAATAATTATTATTATAATAATAACATTACTATTAGTATTAATGATAATAATAATAATAATAATAAAGTAAATATTTTACTTAAAAAAGAATAACAATTACAAAGTATATATACTTATATTTTAATAAAAATAACATTGAAAAGTATAAACATTGTTTTAATATAAAATACAAGCATATAAAATACAAGTAATATAATTATATAGTATATTAGTATGGACTAATATGTTACATATAATATAAGTAATTTTATAATTATTCGAGAAAATAATATTTGATTAGATTATTTAGTATTAAATCAACTTATTAATATTTTTCAAAACTAAATTTGAATCTAATTAATTTTCATCTACAAATTATTTTATTTATGATATGAGTCATATATTGTGAGAGTAACTTTGACTTTTAATAGTATGTATTTCATATCTAAATTAAAAGTAATAAAATATGTAAATGATATTATTATTAGTTTAAATATTAATACATTTCCAATGAAATAATATTTGATTGAATTACCTAATCATAAATCAACTTATTAATAAATTTAAAACTAAATTTAATCTAATTATTTTATATTTATATCAAAATAGTAACATTACATTTAATTTTTATTATAATACATATATATACACTTTGTAATTACTTTTATTTTAAAAATAAAATATGCACTCTTTATTAATATTAATTATTATTTATATATTATATAATAATATAATATATGCTATAAAATAGAGTTAACATGATAGTTTGACGATTACACAGATAGGGGAGAGGTCTTATGTTCAAAACACTCTTTCCGCGGGATGGCTGGATGGGGATTTATCCCGGGGGAGACGGGTACACAGGACGGAGGATGCTTGCCTCGTCCTTGCTCCGTATCTCGGTGGGACAAAATATATTCGTCCCGTACCTCGATAAATTCAAAAAAAAAAACTTATCCCATTCGGGGCGGGGCATGACAAATTGTCATCCCAACTTATGGTTCAAATCGCCATGAGTATTTCATATATCTAACACATTGTATTTTATTAATTATTCTTTTTTCTAACATAATAACAATAGAACAAATGATTCTCTAGGATATATACACTTACGAATTAATAACTGATAAATGAAATTCCATATACATTAAATGGATTAGAAATTATAAGAAAATATTGTATAGATGTGGGGTAAGAAAACTAATAATTTATAACTGGGGCTAAATTAATAAAGTAAAGCATATTATTAGGTGAGAATATAATAATAATAATAATAATAATAATAATAATAGGATTAAAGTTAAAGAAAATTTTAAACTGGCCCAAAAAAAATAGTAATAATAGGACCATAATTAACCCAACTTAACGTTCAAGAAACCCAAACAGAGAAATAAGTAAGACGCAAGAAATTTCGCACGTACCGCTGTCATCCATCCATTCACCCACCCCAACTCTACCGCCAGTATAAAAATAACACCACCCTTCCCTTCATCGTCCACCTTCAGACTTCTGCAACATGCTCTCTGAACCCTTCTTCTTTTCATCCAAGTCCAACGTTGTTGCTCTTTAGACCTCGTCCGTCCCTTTATCTGTCTTACACAAGCTCCAATTAGCTCAGCTCGGCTCAGCTCTTTTGGTTTCGCATCCCAAAATGTGTGGCGGTGCAGTCATTGATAGTCTGAAACATCGCAAAGGCAACGGTCGCCGAGTCTCTGCCTCGGACCTCTGGCCCAGCTCCTCTTTCTTCACCTCTGGAAAGCTCGATGGTTTTGGGTTCGATTTTGACGGATTCGCCCCTAACCCTAAGAACGATGCCCCTCCGTCACCACCGACTCTCAAGAGGTCTCAGCAGCCCTCCTCAGGTCAGCTCAACCCTTGCAATTTTTTTGAGGCGTTTTGTCGAACGGGTTATGGGGAAGTGAAAATTTGGCCGTGTTGGCCTTCGTTTTTTCTCCTTCTTTGCTTCTTTGTGAGATTTTATTGAGCTTGGCATTTTGTCGAACAGGTGATTTGCAAGCTTCTGTAGACAAGCCGTGCAAGAGGCAGCGGAAGAATCTCTACAGAGGTATCAGGCAGCGACCATGGGGAAAGTGGGCTGCCGAGATTCGTGACCCGAGGAAAGGCGTCCGGGTTTGGCTCGGCACCTTCAACACCGCCGAGGAAGCGGCTCGAGCGTACGACAGCGAGGCCCGCAAGATCCGTGGCAAGAAGGCCAAGGTTAACTTCCCCAACGAAGAATACGATCATCCCCCCTCGATCCCTCAAAACGCCAACCTCCAAAACCCCAATTCGATGCATCCTGTCAATCCCCCAAAGTCTCTGAGTTTTGGGTCAGTCGGCGATTCCAACCATATCGGGTGTGGGTCTGAACCTGGATCGTACTGGACGATCTGTTCATCGAATTTGGCTGTTCCCGTTGCCCAGCCTGAACCCCCTTCTGAGAACTCTCGGTTTTGCTTTGATGGCGTCGCGGCCGCGAATGGCAACCAGGTTTGGCCGGAACCTTGTTTCGCTCCTGCTTCTCCGATGATGAAGGCGGAGGAGGAGGGAGTGGCCGTCGCGAGGAATCAACAAGCGGAGAAGGTGAATCAGGCTCCGACGGCGGCGATCGAGATGAACGACGATGAGGAAAACCAAATACAGAAGCTCTCGGAGGAGCTCATGGTGTACGAGAACTTCATGAAGTTCTATCAGATCCCATACCTCGACGGCCAGTCTCCGACGGCCGCCGTGCTTCAGGAAGGTGCCGCAGCCCCGACAACCATGGATCTATGGAGCTTTGAGGACGCCGCCGGTGCGTCGCCGCAGACTCCTTCATTGGTGTTGTAATGCACTGAGATGAGAATTTAGTGTTTCAATTTTTAGGGAATAAAAAATTGAACTGTTGGAATTTTTTGGTTTTGCGTATGTTTATTGTTTTGTAAATTTAAGAATCGGGATTGGATTTTTGCCATTTTGGATTTTGGATTTTGGATTTTGATTGTGGCAGGCTGGGGATTCAATTACTGTTACTTTGTTTGTTTGTGGTTTAATTAAAATTTATATTTTAAATTTTGTTTCCTCAATTGCTAGCATGGGTTTCGTTTTGTATCATCTGCTGTTCTAATTGAAGATAGGTAATAAGTTTTGTGGTCACGTGAAATTGGAGGAAGCAGAAACATGGCAATAGATGAGAAGAGAGCGTCCATCGCCATTGGTCCGGTTAATAGCCATGTTTGGGATGCGGTAAATGAATTGGGATGTACGAGGAGAGAGCGTTGAAACGCGTGAGCTTGGTTTGAATTTGATCAAGGTGCGGGCGCTCCCGGTTTGGGACCTGGCACTGCGGCTGGTTTGGTTTGGTTTGGTGTGCGCACTCAGTTTTGTTCCAATAGCATGGTACAGTTACGTTTTCACGTTCTATGTCGTTCCATGTGCAGTACGTACGCATGCACTTTGTATTTGCTATCACGCGTATTTCTCGGACGTCCTCACCTTTTTCTTTCCCGTACGCATGCACTTTTGGCTTGGGAGTGTTGTAGAAGTTTCGAGTTCTAGAAAGAAAAATGTCCGCCTCACGTGAATACGATTCGATGTTTATCTGCCGATAGCCTTTATAGAATAATTGAGTTCTAGAAAGAAATATACCACCTGAGTGATTTTTGAGCAGCATCATTTAATCTAATCATGATCTAATGAAATGCTTGTATTTAGCATTTTTTAAAAAAAAATTATTATTATACCAGCACGTTTAAAAAAATTATTATTATACCAGCACGTTTGGCCACTGAACATGGTATGTTTTTATAATTTGGGTTGAAATAGGGAAAAACATAAAATATGAATAGATGAAATAGCATCTGTACTCTTATATTCCCGCATTCAAAAACACATAAATGTGCAATGAGATATGCATCTACCACACCCCCCCCCCCCCGAAAGAATGCCCGCGTTGCGCTTTTATTGAGTGCCACTTGAAAGATGTCACCAAAGTTCTATCGCGACATTTTTAAGTGACGATGTAGACTGAATCTTAGACTATTTATGTTGAACACCACTCTTGAACATACTAAGGCAATGTTTGTAAAAAGGACACTAGTTTAAGGCAACATTTTTACTATGATAATACCAACACTTATAACCTGAACTAAAACCATATACAATCATGTGGTCCAACACCTTAGCTATACTTAAAATAAATGTATTTACACATTTTACACAAGGACAAGAAAGCATCTCTGCAGCATTCACATGTTTTGAAGTAAACTCTAAAAAATCATATACTTTGTTGTCTAAATTTAGCAATCAATCTCTGCAGCTATATCTAAATTTAGCAATCAATTTAGCCTTTTGCATTCAAATCTTATCCATACTTTGTTGTCCTATTCTAAAAAGACATCTAAATATGTGATACAGTAAAATATATAATTTCGATTTAAATCCAAACATTAAGCATGTATATGTATACATGTAAATTTGTATAATTAGTGACTTTAAAAAGTGGATGAAATAAAAGTTTTTCCTGTAAATATTATAAACGTCTAATGAATTATCACCACTATTCTAAAAAGACATCTAAATGTGTGATAAAGTAAAATATATAATTTCGATTTAAATCCAAACATTAAGCATATATATGCATACATATAAATTTGTACAACTAGTAACTTCAAAAATTAGATGAAATGAATGTTTTTCCAATAGATATTATAAACATCTAATGAATTATCGCCATTGTGTTACCAGCTTTATCATTAACATTAAATTTTATATTTTACTTTTTTCTATTTAACCACTCATGATTGTAAGTGTCACAGTTTATTTAGACAGTGTGAGGTTGAAAGACAAAAACGTTTTACACAAAATATGAGTACGTGTATGAGTCAACGAAAATAGGAAATGTAGGAAATATATAACATGTACTTCCCAATGAACATATATAGTACACAAACAAAAAATAACACAACCTTCGAAGGATCGAATGCCATACAAAGCAACAAAAAAAATGCCAAACATATAAAGTACACAAACAAACAACATGACATTCAATTGTGAAAATGGAAAAATTATGAGAATGACAACAATTGCCAAGGTTCTTGCCAAATATCATAGACAATTATGAAAAAAGCAACAAACACACCAAAATTATGAAAATGGCAGACAACTATACTCACCTTTAAAGGATCGAACGCCTATAGGTTCTTGTTGCTTGTAAATTCTATAAGTGGACTTAGATTATAGGAAGGTACCTCATTCTCCTTCGTAGATTCACTAGCAGAGGGTCTAAGGTTTTATAATTAGAGAATTAATGGTAATACATTAACAATCATATAATTAGAGAGGTTGAACAGAATTTATCAATACATGTCTTTAATTATAAATATCATACTGGAAGATTATATCATATAGCAATCAGTTATATCGAATGACAAATCTTTCAAAACAAATATGCATTTTTAAGTTTTAACTTGTGATTAAGGTTCAATTCTTTCAAAACAAAAAAACAACAAAAAAAGGAGAGTTTTCAAAAACCAAAAAAAAAAAACAACAACAAAAATAATAACAAAACATTTTTAACACAAAAAAAAATGTTTTCAAACAAAAAACAAAAAAATGTGAAAAAAAACATATTTCAATTTTTAGGATTTCAATTTCCAAAAATAAAAAAATAATAATAAAACCTTAGGATTTCATTTCCACTTCAAATAAAAAGCAAAACAAAGCTTTTAGAATTTCCTTTAGAAATTTAGGGTAAATTAATTTTTAACCATAATTTAAACAAATAACTTAGCTAAATAAAAAACATAGACTTTCTAGGAAATTATAGTGCATCGACCCAATCACAATAGTAAAATTAAATAGAAAACTTTCTCTTCCAAAAATAAATACCGAAAGGGTGCTTTAGGGGTGCTAATCCTTTCCTATACGTAATCAACTCCAGAACCCTTCTCTGATAACGCAGACTACACTTTAAACTACTCAAAGTAGAGGGTATCCAACTGTACCCCAAAAACAGATGGTGGCGACTCTAAATTTCTCACCATTGGTTTAATTTGAGCCCACCCCAAACGGGCCCAAATGAAAACCAGTGATGACAGGAACAACCTTTTCCTCGCAAGATCACGTCTCTCTCTCTCTCTCTCTCTCTCTCTCTCTCTCTCTCTCTCTCTCTCTGATGACTGAACCATAAGGGTTAGGGTTTAGGTCTCTTTTATACTCCATTTTGTTATCTAATTAGAATTTAAAATAAACCTTAATGAATTCCCTAAAATACCCCTTAGAGTTCTAAACTCCAAATTAAGTCCAAATACAGTCAAAATTTTCCATTCAACACATACACTGCTGTGCTAATACTCATTTTATAAAACAAAATCTCTAACACATGACTAACTCCTGAAATCCCCTAAACACAGGTCTTTACACTCCACATGTTTATTTTGTCATTGTTTTATCTATTATAATACCTCTACAACATTAATGACATTACTTTCCTTTTAATAATATCTATGTTGAAGAAAATTTTACCACTTTTTGTGTTGCATGTTGTTGGTTTATTTTTCACGTCCTTAACTTACTCTTTCACCAAAGTTAAGTTTTACTCATTAACTCAAAGATTCAAGTAATATTTATAGAAAGAGAATGGAAACAAAAACACTTATTAGTTAAATGAGTGTCATCACTAGTTTTCGTCCGGGCCCATTTGTGGTGAGTTCAAACTAAACCAATGGTAAGAAATTTAGAGTCGCCACCAGCTGTTTTTGGGGTACAGTTAGATACCCTCTACTTTGAGTAGTTTAAAGCGTAGTTTGCGTTATTAGAGAAGGGTTCGGGAGTTGGTTACGTGTAGGGAAGGATTAGCACCCCTACAATGCCTTTTCGGTATCTATTTTTGGAAGATGAGGTTTTCTATTTGTTTCTACTGCTGTGATTGGGTTGGGTTTCCTAGAAAATCTATACTTTTTATTTAACTAAGTTATTTGTTAAAGTTATGGTTAAAATTAATTTACCCTAAATTTCTAAAGGGAATCGTAAAAGTTTTGGTTTTTTGTTTGAAGTGGAAAATGAAATCTTTTTGGTTTTTAGTTTGAAAATATTTATTTTTGTTATTTTAGTTGTTTTATTTGTTTTTTTGTTTTTGTTTTTTTGTTTTTTTTTTTTTTTTACCAATGTTTCTCATTTTTTATAATTTTGTTTTGTTTTTGTTTTTGTTTTTTGAAAACTCCTTTTTCAAATCTACACATGTTAAAAACTTAAAAATGCATATCAAAATAAATGAACGCACGTACCAACCTAAATGTGGAGTGTGTGATCATAACATCCACAACTAAATAAAAGCAAGGCCACTCTCTTTTTCTTCTTCTTTTTTCTCATCTTCTCTTTTCGTTTTTCTTCCCTTTTTTTTGCCTCTTTTTCCTCTTTTTTTTACTATATTTTACATATTACAACATACCACATTTACAATAAATACAATGAAAATACAACACATATCAGAAGAAAGGGAAATACAAGAAAAATATAACATATACCAAACAACATAAAAAGAAACAAAATACAGGAAAATACTAGGAATTACATCAAATGTAAACATGAATAAGCTAAATAATAATATAATAAATAAATAAATATAGAACCGACTTTAGAGCTTCAAACACCGGACTGCCATGTGAATCCTGTCCATGCCGATAGTGCAAATGACATAAATCAGCTAGGATTTGCAGATTGCAACAGTGTAGGGAATTGAGAGAAGATGATGGAAAGTTTTTTGTTTTCTTTTTGGGCTTTGGGCAGAAAATGTGGCAGAGGGTAGATTTTTTTTTTTTTTGAAATGGGAAGGAATTCGGGATTTGGATAAGAGAACCCGTATAAGAGAGGAGTAAGAAAAGGAGTTTTTTTGTTTGTTTGTTTTTTGCTTTGTTTTTGGGAAGGGAACTCACAAGGAAAGAGAGAGAATATGGAAAGTTTTTGATTTTTTTTTATTTTGATCTTGGGAAAGGGAGAGAGCTGGACGAAGCAAAGGGAAAAAGCTTGGGTGTTTTTTTTGGATGTGATGACTCTGGGGGAAAGGAAAGAGCTTGGGCGTAAATCTGGGTGCTCTTCTTTTGGGATCAGGGAATTAGATGTGAAGACTGGTAGATGACAGAATAACAGAACCTTTTCGTTTTTTTTTTGGCAGAATTGTTCTCCCTCTTTTTTTTCGTGGATAGAAGACTCAATTTTAAAGGGGTTGGCTCACTTTGGATGGACCGTCATTATTATGTATTTATTGCTCTATTATGAATGCCAACATTTTTAATTGCAAGATTCTGGCTTTTTGTCTGGTAGTTGGACGACCTGTGCATAAAATGGGGCAGCTTGTGATTGCTTTTTCGTTCTTTTGTGTGCACATGCGTCTAACAGGCATTGAAAAACATCTCTAACAATTGGCAGCTAATAAAAATACGTCCCATAAATAATGTGAGAGAGCGACCACGAATATAAGGCCAAACAGCGGAAGTCAAAGGCCAATAGGGTCAGAGTGTCGGCAGGGTTGAAGGTTGGTGAGTCGAAGGTCAACGGTCAACGAGTCAAAGGTCAATGATCAACGGGTCGAAGGTTAATTTTACGGTCGATGGTCAACCCTCGAAGGTCAAAGGTCGAAGTGTCGGCAGGGTCGAAGGTCGATGGTCAATGGGTCGAAGTTCAACGGTCAACAAGTCGAAGGGCTAAGGGGCGAAGGGTCAAAGGTTAATCTTAGGGTCGAAGATCAACCCACAAAGGTCAAGGGTCGAAGTGTCGGCAGTGTCAAATGTCGATAGTTAATCTTAGGGTCGAAGGTCAACCCTCGAAGGTCAAGGGTCGAAGGGTCGAAGGTTAATCTTAGGGTCGAAGGTCAACCCTTGAAGGCTTCCTTGGTCAAAGACAGGCTTCGGGGCTTCGAGGCTACGAGTTTTCGAGTTTAGTTTTTTTGTTTTTAACTTTTAATTACCCTTTTACCCCCACCTAAAATGCCAAAATGGATGAACTTTTGAAGATTGTTTGAGAAGATCCGTATTCGCCTAAATATACACTTTGGAGAATTTCACATAGTCACTTTTTCGGGCAATTTGACCAGGAGTATTGACCATCTTTTGGAAAGTTTGACTTTTTCCCATGAAAATTATTTTAGCCATAACTTCTTCGTTTTAAATCGGAATTGAGCTCGGTTAAGTGCGTTAGTATCCAAATTTCATCCTTTATCACCTGGTGTTGGTCTTAGGGCATTTTAGGAGCTTGTAATAGAGGCTCTCAATTTTGAGCTTCCCTGTTCGTGTCAGTGTACCCATCTTGTGCAAAGTGGGGTTAATATCAACTCCAAACCATTCCTTGGTTGTGGGGGATCTTATAGACCTGTTCAACAAGGTATATAACATGGGCAAAAAGGTATATATAAAATGGGGTTAGTATGTCTAACCCGGACAAAATGAGGTCCAACAATGAGTATAAAATATTGGTATTTTATTCTCTTGAATACTAAATAGTATTACAAAATGAATTTTTTATATTTCTATAATATTCACCTAAATTTAATGGCAAGGATGGATTTGATATATGATGGACCAATTTTATATGTATTTTTAACATGTGTTGATTTCTTGTTTGAATGAGTTGTAGAGTATTTTATTGCGTTTGAGTTATGTTCTATTTAACTAATGTGTGTTTTTAGTATGTGTAAAGTTTGGTACATTTTGTGTGTTTTATATTATTTTGTAGGTGTTTGGTGAAGCTTTGGACCTAAGTAGAGCTTATGGATTTTAAAAAGCTAAATTCAGAGTACAAAACACTAGAGATAGTGAAAGAGATGCTCTAGCCGTCATGGCCTTAAGGTGTGTGGTCGCGACTAAAGATATGTTGTGGGTCATGGCTGTAAATGGTCCAGTCATGACTAGTTTGTTGGTTTAGGTTGCAGTCAAACTGGTGCAGTTCTTACCGTGGTAGGGTTTTCTAGTTACAGTTGTGGGTTTTCTAGTTACAACGGTGTAGGATTTCCCAGTCGCGGTCGTGTGTGTTGTGACCACTGTCCTTCATAGATTTCCTGGCCGCGGCCGCAAGAGTGCAGTTGCCAGCCATATGTCACACTTAGAGAGTTTTGTAGCCTTTTATGTTTCTATAACTCCTTATAGGAGCTAACTTAGTTAGCGTTATTATGTAATTTGTATCATTATGTATGTCTCCTATTGCCATAGACAAAAAAGTGCTAAGATCTATATGTAGAGCAAAACTCTATAAGATAATTTCAATATTGTAAAGTTTTCATTCAATCAATACAAAGAGAATATATTTCTCACATTGCTTTCGCGTGTGTTTTCCATTGTTTGTGTGTTTGCTTTATAGGTTTCAAGATCAAAGGCGAATGATTCGAATAGTGGATGGCTGAACTCAGCGATCTAAGATACAAGGAAAGCTAAGTGCCGTGCGGGTTAAATTTTTACCCCGTGACAACTGATAACAGAGCCAGGTTCCAACCAGGAGGTGTCAAGCTTGTTTGAGTGAATAAAGTATCCAGTTCAAGGTGGCACAATGTCAATAAGCCATGACGAAAGGGAAAAGGAGCACACCGTGAAGGAACGGAAGAGGAATCATGCCCGTTGGAATGTTGAGTAGCCAAGCTGGAGTTGGCGCTCACCGACCTGATGGAGACGATTAAACAGCACAGTAAAAGCATTGAGAGCATCGAGTCTGGTGACTGCAAACGCTTCAGAAGAATGCAAGGGTTACTTAACTCAATGATGGATAATCTCAACAATCAGTTTGAGAACTTAGTGGGAAATCACTCAGAACAAATCCTAGTGATGCAAAAGGAAATCAAAGAGGTCAAAGCGGATTGGTCTCTTTGTAAAATGACGGTGACTGGAGGTAGAGTTAGAGGCCAATCCTAGTCCAAGGTGGACATGCCGAAACCCAAGACCTATGGTGGATTGAGGAGTGCGAGGGAGTTAGACAACTTCCTTTGGATGTTAGAGCAATACTTTGATGCGGTGAACATCATCGAAAATGCTCGGAAGATCAAGACCGCACCATTATATCTAGTCAATTCGGCGATGGTATGGTGGAGGCATATACATACCTACATGCAGTGTGGTATATATGTGATCGAATGTTGGATGGATTTCAAGAGAGAAATACACAATTCTATCCCCAGAATGCGGAGGGCGAGTCCATGGCAAAGCTTAGGCACCTTGCTCAGAAGGGCACAGTGCGTGAGTACGTGCAAGAGTTTTTAGAATTGGTGCTAGAGATTCTGGATATGTCCCCAAAGGATTCCTTATTTGCCTTCATGGACGGATTGCACTCATGGGTGAAGCTTGAACCACAACAGAGGAATGTTCAAGACCTTGCTTCAGCTATGGTGATGGCCGAGTCCTTAATTAAATACAATAAGCCAGAGAAGCCTACTATGACTTCATCATCGAAGAAGCATCAAAAGTTCAGCAAAGACCAACATGAGAGAGATAACCCAAATCAAAACAAGGAGAGAAGCTTCCAACCATTTAAAAGCTATTAAAAAACAAAACTTATTTGAGTAGCTCCAAAGGCGGGGAGAGGCTAAAGATCTCTTACTTTCTTTGCATGGGTCCCCATTAGGCATTCGAGTGTTTGAAGTGGTCGAAGCTAATGACGATGATTCAAGATTAGGAGGAACAAGAAGTAAGCAATCCACGTCTTGGCTCCTTGCAACTCTTGAATGAAATCAAGGCATGAGTAGAGGTGCCGAAGTCCGAAAGGAAATAGAGGATATACGTGATTACGAAAGTTGGTGGTCATCAAACAAAAGCCTTGGTGGACACAAGAGCAATAAAAAACTTCATAGAGTTGAAGAAAGCCCGACGCATGGGGATAACTTTTAAAGAAGATAATGGCTGGCTGAAGATAGTGAACTCTAAACTAAGTCCGATTCATGGCGTTACTCAAGGTTTTGACCTTTACATTAGGGAGTGGAAGGATAAGGTGAATCTTTTCGTGGTCTCGATGGATGACTACACAATGGTGTTTGGGATGGAGTTCCTCGATCAAGTTCGAGCGATTCCAATTCCTAACACCAACATAATGTGCATTATGGACGATGGGCAAACGTACATGGCGTCCGTAATGAGGGAGAAAGAGTTGAAGGCAAAGACTCTTTCCACTATGCAACTGTCAAAGGGAGTGAAGCGATAGAAGCCAACCTTTCTCATGACTCTTAAAGAGGAAAAGATCGTGGAAGATAGGGGTGAAGCCCCAATGGAGGTGAAGATGGTCCTTGAAAAGTTTAGGGATATGATGCATGCGGAACTTCTTAAAGAACTTCCACCAAAGAGAGAGGTGGACCATGCAATCGAGTTAGAGAAGGGCGTGAGACCACCTGCAATAATGCCTTACCGCATGGCACCCCTAGAGTTGGAGGAACTTTGAAAGTAACTCAAAGAGCTCTTGGATGCTGGATTTATTTGGCTATCCAAGGTGCCTTTTGGAGCCCTGGTGTTATTCCAAAAGAAACAGTATGGGTCATTATGACTTTGCATCAACTATCGGGCATTGAACAAGATTAAGTTAAGAACAGGTGCCTAATTCCACTCATTTCAAACTTGTTTGACCAGTTGGGAGGTACGAGTTGGTTCTCGAAGCTAGACCTAAGGTCGGGATATCGGTAAGTGCGAATAGCTAAAAGAGATGAGCCAAAGATAACATGCATGATGAAATATGGATCGAACGAATTCTTGCTAATGCACTTTGGTCTCACAAATGCTCTTGTAACATTTGGTACGTTGATGAATAGTCTTCTAACCATTCTTGGATAGATTCATCATGGTGTACCTCGATGATATTGTGGTGTATAGTAATTCATTAGAGGAACGTCGGGAACACTTGCGACAAGTCTTCCAAGTATTTTGGAAGAATCAATTGTATATAAAAAAAGGACAAGTGCAGTTTTGGCCGAGATGAGGTGTCATTCCTTGGTTATCTTATCAGTGCAGGGAATCTTTAAATGGATAAAAAGAAGGTATGAGCCATCTAAGAATGAGAGACACCTAAAAGAGTTCCTAAATTGTGGTCATTCCTTAGATTGGTAAACTACTATATAAGATTCGTCCGTGGATATTCCCACATTGTCATCCCCTTAACGAATTATTGAAAAAGAACAAGCGCTAGGTGTGGAGCGAGACTTGTTGTGAAGCCTTTGAGGAGCTAAAACGGATGGTGATGGTAGAACCGGTGATGGCGTTGCCGGACCATGAGAAACCATACAAGGTGAATACTGACACTTTTGATATTGTCATTGGTAGTGTTCTTATGCAGGAAGTACATCTAATTGCTTATGAAAGCCAAAAACTTAATGACACCAAGCGGGGATATACAGTGAATGAGAAAGAGATGATGACTGTCATCCATTATTCGCGGACATGAAAATATTACTTACTTGGAGCAAAGTTCGTGGTGAAAACGGATAACATTACGATGAGTTATTTCCTCACTTAAATAAACCTAACTCCAAAGCAAGCGAGATGACAAGGATTCCTAGCAGAATTCGACTTCGTGTTGGAGTACAAACCAGGCACAACAAATGTGGTGGCGAATGCAATAAGCAGGAAGGCAAACTTGTGAGCATCAGTTAACTACAATTCCCTTTGCTTTCGAGGTTAAAAGAAGGGATAGAGTATGATCCATTAGCCAAGTACTTGGTGGAGTGTGTCAAGGAAGGGAAGGCGCGTAGATTTTGGTTGAGAGATGAACTACTATACACACGAGGAGTGCATGTCTTTGTGCCAAAGTGTCATGACTCAAAATGGGTGGGACATCCTAGAATAGATCGTGTATTGGCGTTGGTAAAACGGACCTACTATTGGACTCATATGGTTGAGGGCATTCAAGTGTACGTGTGGACATATCTTGTATGCCAACAAGACAAGATTAAGAAACGACAACCGGCGGGATTCTTAAAGCCATTGCCCACTCCAAAAATACCTTGGGAAAGTATATTGATGGACTTCATTATTGCCCTCCACGAGTCCAAAGGATGTAGAATGATTATGGTGGTGGTTGACCGATTCTCAAAGTATAGGGTTTTCATTACAACTATGAAGGATTGCACAGCAAACAATATGGCCCGGTTAATTTTCAAACATGTGGTGAACTATTGGGGCATTCCGAAGTCTATCATTAGTAACTGAGACTCTAGGTTCACAAGAAGATTTTAGACAAAGTTGTTCCATCTAATGGGTTTAGATGTAAAATTCTCCACAAGTTTTCACCCACAAACGGATGGACAGACGTGTCAATGGGTTGCTGGAGCTATACTTGAGGCAATATGTGAGTGTCAACCAGAAAGATTGGGTGAAGTTATTAGACATTGCCTAATTCTCACTTGCAGAAAAATGAGTCGACGAACGTGAGTCCGTTCGAACTTGCTACTGGATAACATCCGACGACACCAACTTCTTTCACAATTGTCTATACCAAAAGAAGTCCTGCGGTGTGGAAGTTTGATGAAAGATTGCATGAACAAAATGATCTAGCTAGAGCATACTTGCACAAGACAGGGAAAAAGATGAAAAAGTGGGCAGATCAACATCGACGACAAGTGGAGTTCCAAGAGGGAGACACGGTGATGTACAAACTCCTTCAATGCCAAACAAACACGCTAAGGCAAAAGTATAAGGGTTTGGTGCATGGATATGAAGGTCCTTTTCGAGTTCTGAAATGAGTCGGGAAAGTGCCCTACAAGATAGAAATCACAGCAAAAATGTAGGGACACCCAATGGTTATGTGAGTCTACTCAAACTTTTTCATGCTGATGAAGACCCAAGTAGAAAACAAGCGGTGCAAGCCTTTACAGCAGTCGACAAAGCACATGACAAAAAAATAAAAGAGATAGTTGCTCACAGAGTCCTGCCAAGAAGAGGCGTAACTCTAAGTCATATGAAGTACTACATCAAATAAAAGGACAGTCCCGATGAGAAAAGTTGGGAACGAGAAGTTGACTTGTGGCAATTTCCCGAAGAGATCAAGGCATTTCATGCAACGGTCGCATTGAGGGCGTTGCGAGATTGAGTGGGAGAGAATGTCACACTTAGGAAATTTGTAGCCTCTTATGTTTGTACAACTCCTAATGGGAACTAACTTAGTTAGTTTCATCATGTAATTTCTATCATTATGTATGTCTCCTAATGACAAAAACAAAAAAAGTATTAAGACCTATATGTAGAGCAAGGCTTAATAGGGTAATTTCAATATTGTAAAGCTTTCATTTAATCAATACAAAGAGAACATATTTCTCTCCACGTGTGTGTTTTCCATTGTTTGTGTGATTGCTTTACAGGTTCTAAGATCGAAAGCGAACAATCCAAACAATGGACGGCAAAACTTAGTAATCCGAGATACAAAGAAAGTAAGGTACCGTGCGGGTTAAATTCTCACCCCGTGACAAGGCCATGGCACTGATGATTTCTATTTTATTTATTTTTTTCTTATTTATTTTAATGTATTTTTTGGGGTGAAGTATATAAGAACCATGTAAGAGAACGATTTAGGGATTCTGAACTCTTGGGGAGTCGTGCTTGACGGCCAAGAACCCTAGTTTGGATTTTTAGATTTCTTCTTTTGATTTTAGAGAATTTCTTGTAAAATTGGGGTTGATAACTCATTGGTTGTTTATATGATTTTGTAAGAGGTTGGTTCATCTTCTTTTCTCTCTTGTAATCCCAATTTTGTTTTCTTATATATAAATATGTTTATTCAATTTTCCATGCGATAATTTATTATTCTTAGGATTGGGAGTAACCCAATCCCAATTTCTTGATTGAATGGGTTTTTGTTTAATTATTTCTTATTTCTTTCATTGTTGATTTCATTTTATGGAATATTTACATGTTATGGAAGTCATGAGTCTATTGCATGCATTTAGATATTTAGAGGATGGAATGAAAGGTGAACTTTAATATCGAAATTGTAAAATGAAACCTAGAAATGTGGTCGCGAGAGTAGACCGTGATCCTTTGAGGATTCATGGTTAATCATCTATCAATGGATTTGATCCTATTTCAACAAGTTACAAGAGTATGCCGCTACTAGGGTTAAGCATGCTCCTATTTATGCAAAATCAGATGACGGTTACACTAAGATCATTCCCCTTCACGAAAATTAATAAGAATAATTAAGTAAATCATACTATTTGGAATTAAAAATTATGGTAAACCTCAGCCCCTAAGCTTTTTATTCCCTTATGTTCCCTTTTTTCTAGGATAGTTTTATTTTATTTATTTTAATTTATTATTTTTCTTTTTTTATTTAATTTCTCTATTGTTATTTGCTTAGACAATAAGAGTGCAATTAGATTATAAATTTTCAATTGTGTCTGTGTGATCGACCTTTACTTTCCTTCTACAGGTTAGTTAGGTTTTATAAATATTATTTTAATAGTGTGAGCATGACAAAAACGTCTTATCAATATAAGAGTTAGAGCATCTTCAACCATGCTCCCTAAATTTTACTCCCTATTTTATGTAAAAGCTATTTTAGTTACCTATTTTAAATGATCTACTCCAATCATACTCCCTATTTTAGCTAATTATATAATATTTTTTTATTTAAAATTTTAATTTAAATAATTATTTTTTAATGTAACTAATTAATATTTCATTACATTAAAATATTAATAAAATTAACTTAGAGAATGGCAATATCTCCCTATATATTTTTGACTAATTCTACAATATTTTTTTTAAATTTAATTTTAATAATTATTTTTATTTAACTAATTAATGTTTCACAGTATTAAACTGTTAATAAAATTAATTTTGTAAGTATCAATGCCTCTCTATATATAGGGAGTACTTTAGGGAGCTACCTAATTTAGAGAGCATTTAGGGTAATGATTGGAGCAACAAAAGTATATAATTAGTTCTCTATATTAAGGTAGAAAGCCATATAGGAAGAGGATTGAAGATGCTCTTATAAATAGTTTATTCATATTTATGTGAGTCGTGTTATTTCCTTGTTCGTTGTTTTTAAAATTTTACTTTCAACTTATATATTGAAAAAATAAATTAACCTTTTATGTATTATTGTTCTTTTACTGTTCTAATTGTAAATTTTAAAATATACTTCAATTATTTTGTTTAATATATATACAACAATATCAATATTAAGTATTTTTTAAAAATAAATATACAAAAACATTTAATATATATATAATTAATATTATATAAATTTCAAAATTCATAAACACGCATTAAATTTAAAACTATACAAAATAAAGGTACAAATTATCAAAACACTGTATATAAACAAAATAACTTTTAATTATAATAATAATTTTATATTCAAATCTTCTCGAATAATAATTTTTTTTATTAAACTAATAAAATAATAAATAATTGATAACAACAAAAATACAGATTTGTTTAATTTAACTTTAAATTAAGCAAAAAAAGGGGTAAGAGAAGAGAGTCTTCTTGCATACGATCACTAATTATTATATGCGTTTTTAATAATCATAAGATAAATTAAATCAAAGGCAATGAATCCAGTTCAATTTTATTTATATTATATTATTTGATCCGACTTGAGCGTATTACCTCACTCATTCCAGCACAAACACAATAAAATATTTTCTACCCGAGGTTGATCTTTTAATTGTAGACATACCGGATGGATCTAAATTTTTTAAAAACTTTATCAAACTTCTTCAATTTTATTTTAGTATTTGTGTAAAAATTTGGAAATTTTATATTAAAAATGCTCAATAAAATCCTAAATCAACATTTTCATGCTATATTATAATACAATCTTAACCATTTCAAGTTTAATAATAATAATAATAATAATTTATACACATTTTCTACCGCACCGCATTTGAAAAAGAACATTCCGCCTCTGCCGCCATACATATACACGCACTGACACACATGATCAGTTAATTTTTGTTAATGAACTGTATTTTTAATGATTTTAGAGTAGGTGTCAATGTAATCAGTGTAATGATTTTTAGAATAATATCAAGATATATATATATATATATATATATATATATATATATATATATATCATTCCATTGTAATCAAAGCAACAATAAATTTAAAGCAAAAATATAATTAAAGTACTCAAATTATACATATACAGATGGATATGTACATGCAAATTACATGTCACACATTCCCTTCAATTTGATCACCGTGTATTGTCGCGTTGGTAGTGTCCAGGAGCGCATTAACAATTTCCTTCTCTCTTATCACTATATAAATAAAAAGGGCAAGAGTATATCATGCATTCTCCATCGACACCTTCCCAATTTTCCTTTACTCAATGGCCCAGTGTTGGCTCCAACTAGTGGCCATCTTTGTCTCTTTTTCCGCCACCGTCCTCGCCAGCACTACCCAAGCCGGGGACGACAACCATGGTGGAACACAAACCTACATCGTCCGAGTCCAAAACGACCTGAAACCCACGGCTTATGGTGACGTGGAGAATTGGTACACCTCCACACTCCAAGGCCTCAGTCATAGGTTGGACTCATCAGATGACGCGACCAGTGGCCGACCACACTTTGTCCATGTATACCGAACCGTCTTTCACGGTTTCGCTGCCACGCTGAGCCAACAACAGGTCGAGGAACTCAAGGTGCTTCCTAGTGTGCTCGGCGTGTTCCCTGACCGGATTCTCCAGATACACACGACCCGATCCCCTGAGTTCCTTGGACTTACGAGCTCCAACACAGCCGTCATCGCCGAGTCAGACTCGGGAGCGAACGTCATCATCGGACTTCTCGACACCGGAATATGGCCAGACCGACGCAGTTTCAATGACGAAGGCCTCAGTCCAGTCCCTTCCCGCTGGAAGGGCGAGTGCACCGAAGGCCAGAATTTCACTAAAGCGCTCTGCAACAAAAAGCTCATCGGCGCGAGGTACTTCACCGCCGGATACGACGCCTCTGTGCGTGCGCAGAGACAATCCGATGTTAGGTCCGCAATAGACTCCGATGGCCATGGGACTCACACGGCGTCTACCGCTGCCGGCAGGCCAGTCGCCGGCGCTTCCTTTTTGGGCTACGCCCAAGGCGTCGCCACGGGGGTCGCAAGTAAGGCGAGGATCGCCATGTACAAGGTATGCTGGTCCGTTGGATGCCTGAGCTCTGACATCCTCGCTGCCTTCGACAAAGCGGTGGAAGACGGCGTCGATGTTATCTCCGCATCCTTGGGCTACGGCAGTTCCCCTTACGACATCGACCCCGTAGCCATAGGTGCCTTCGCAGCCATGGAGCGAGGCGTGCTCGTCTCCGCTTCCGCCGGTAACCAAGGTCCTCAAGAAAGTACCATCTTTAACGTGGCGCCGTGGATTACCACCGTGGGCGCGAGCACCATCGACCGGTCTTTCCCGGCGACGCTAGTCCTGGAGGGAGGCGGGAACATCACCGGCATTTCGCTGTACGCTGGCTCTCCGCTGCCTGACAACACGTTTTTTCCGCTGATCTACGCCGGAAACGCGTCCAATTCGGGAGCGGACGGCGATAACATGGCGGCGACTTGCTCGGCAGAGTCGCTGGATCCGACTCGCGTCCGCGGCAAAATCGTTCTGTGCATGAGTGGTGGGGGTTTCTCACGTGCGGCGAAAAGTAAGTACGTGGCAAAGGCTGGTGGCGTGGGCATGGTGGTCGCCAACAATGAACCCTTGGGCGATGGCCTCATCGCCGATGCTTTCGTGCTCCCCGCCCTCAGCGTAGGCGAAACAGCCGGTTACCAAATCCAAGGCTACATCTCCTCCAGCAACAACCCGCGCGCAAGAATCCTTTTCGGCGGGACCCAACTTGGCGTGAAACCCGCACCGCTCGTCGCTTCCTTCCAATCCAGGGGACCCAACTCGCAGTCGCTCTACGTCATCAAGCCCGACGTGATCGCGCCAGGTGTCAACATCCTAGCGGCCTGGAGCGGGCTGGCATCGCCGGGAGGAATACCAGGCGACGCGAGGCGGCCGGAGTTCAACATTATGTCCGGCACCTCCATGTCGTGCCCCCACGTGTCGGGACTGGCGGCGCTCCTCAAAGGGGCCCACCCGGACTGGTCGCCCGCGATGGTCCGGTCGGCGCTGATGACGACGGCGTACACCCGGGACGCCGAGAACAGCCCGTTGCTCGACGAGACGTGGCATACGCAGGCCACGGTGTGGGACATCGGCGCAGGACACGTGGATCCGGTGCGGGCTGTCGATCCTGGATTGGTATATGATCTGACGGCGACAGATTACTTGAACTTCCTCTGCGCGTCCGGCTACAACGCGACGCACCTGACGTCGATCACGCCACGGCCGGTGACGTGTCCTGTCGCGCCGATGAAGCTCTGGGACCTGAACTATCCGGCCATCTCCGTTGTCTTCGACGCGGCGCTGGCGTCCAAGTTAGAGAAAGCGACGGTGTGGAGGACGGTGACGCACGTGGGAGACGGTGCGGCCAACTACACAGTCGCTGTCGGCAACCCGAAGGGTGCTGTCGTGGCGGTTGATCCAGAAAAGCTGATGTTTGGAAAGAAAGGTGAGACGCGGAGGTACGCTGTAAGCGTGTCGGCGAATAAGGTGGATGTGCCAGCTGGCAACACGCAGACGGAGTCTGGATTTCTGACGTGGACGGACGGGAAGCACAGGGTGACTTCCCCTGTAGCAGTGGTGTGGCAGCGAGCTTTCTAGATGCTTCTTGCCGTCAATGGCGCACCTTGGCATGTAACATCAATTTTTTTCTTCCCTACCTAAATAATGTAAAATCGGAGTGATGGCTGCTAGTTTATTCGGCCAAAAGGCAATTTAAGTGAAAGTAATGTAATTTTTTAAAAAAATATATGTAATATTCATAGAGAATTCTTAATCTTTTCTCGTCGTCACTTGTATTTAAGGGTGTTGCTTCTAGCCTCCTAGCTCACTTTTATTTTTTTGGGACCGGGGCCTGTAAAACCTAATTTGTTTACATGCGGATTAAAATGGATTCTAACTTGGAGCTGCGGATCAAAGTGGGTTGACCTCATAGGTTTGGTAGGCAGGCCTACAAGAAGTGTTTCTTATATATTATTTTTAAATTTTTATTTATTTTATTAAAAAATTATATAATATATTTACGTTTTATAAGATTAGTGGCCTTCATAATTGTGTGAAAGTGGCATTTGATCATGCTGAAATGATTTTTTTTTTTGAAAAAAATAAGACATTTTAAGAAATTATTTAAAATTTTAAAATATATATTAAATAAGTCAATCCGCAGACTGACCTATCTCGCAAGTCGGGTTGAGCCAAGCCTAATAATTTTGACTTGTTTTAAAACGGACTAGCCTCGTGTGAGTTGGGACCGGCCTGGTGCGCCTGTTTAATATTCCTTTTTATTTTCTATAGTTTTATTGGACTGGAGTATGATTTAAACTTAAATTAATCTTTTAAAAATTACTATATATCAACTGAAAGGATATAATTGAGCACCAAGAAAAGATATGTGTTATCAAAATTTAGTTCAATGGTTTTCTAAACTTGGTTTTACTGTCTTTTAAGAAGCTATAGTATTGGATATTATGTGAAATTATTACCATAATAATTATAACTCATAAGTAGTGAATTCACAAGAGTTTAAAAATAAAATAAAGGGTATTTTTGGAAAATAATGTCTTTAAGACACTTTATAGCATTTTTTTAGAGACAAAAGATGTAAATAAACCTTTGTCATAATTGATTTTGGTCCAAATTGTTAGAATATAAACATTGAAGATTTATTTTATTGTCGTTAGGACCATAATGTCATGAATAAGTAAACAATGTCATTGTTTTTTTTCCAACCCCAAATAATTTAAGAAAATAAATATTACCGAATAAGAGAATAGAAAATAGTGCTCGTAATAAAATCATGTGGGTTTAATATTTTATGGGTTTAATATTTTATTAGCTAATGTACTCTGTTATATAAGAATGGGTTACATTTAGTATCTAAACTCTTAAACTTTAGATATTGAATTTGATGTAATAATTTATGGTTTCAACTTAATATTTGATTAACTAATTTAAAATTAAAATTTATGATAAATTAACACTTCTGATCTAAAAGTTCCGAATTTAAGAACATTACACTATTATCCAATTAACATTTATGAGTCCTTGTGTCACGCCTCGAATTTCCGACCCGCGAAACTGATTAGTGAATCCTCATGGCTACACCCGAATGGACAAAGGATTAGTAATAACACCGAGAAAGAGACCTTAGCACGGGTGTTGTCCCTAATTCACACCACACATATAGCACACGAATGCAGAAATCTCATTTCAATCCACAACACAAACACACATACATACATGTTTTCCCCCATAAGGTTACATCATAGTTATACAATCTAACAAAACAAATAAAAACATACTAGGTCTTCACATCTAGTGAACCTCCTAACTCCTGTAAGCACCTAGAACAAACAAAGATAAACACAATAGAAGGGGTGAGCAACCATAGCTCAGTAGAGATCATGTCTCTTCGACCCATCCCAACTCATACTTTATCCATATATAAAGTGAATACATGTGATCTTGTCATTTCACATGTACATCACCAATTCAATCATATACTCATGTATTAAAATATAAAACAAATCTCTCATGTAATCCCAAACATTGCTCCTCAGGCACCGTGTTACCCCTTAGGCATAATATTGCTACACAGGCACAGCATTGCCTCCTAGGCCCTCAACATTAGTCTTCCAGGCTTATCAAGGTAGCCTTGTAGGCCCACGGGACTACTAGGTACCATAATTCACGCAAACATAACATCTTATGTCGTTACCATATATAAACAAATAATTTACAACATTCATGACATATCATGCACATTCCAAACATGTTAAAACAAACAAAACATACATGCGAAACAATTGGTTGATTAAAACTTCAGTCAACCAACTAGTGCAAAACTGCCATGATCGATTAAAATACCCAGTTTGGTTTATTAAAATTTTCAATCGACCATGCACTGTAGCATTCGGGAAATCACCATTTTTGGTCAAAATTCACAAGGTTAAGCCCCTAAATCACAAAAACTCATACTCAAACACTTCATACCATGTCTTAACCTCAATTTTGTCACTTTATGAGCATTAAAACACCAAAAATACGAATTTTTATAAATTTCCACACTTAGAGTTTATACATGAAATTTTATGAATTTGGGGTTAATTGTCATGTTTTAGCTACTATAGCAAGCATAATCAATGATATGTGAGTGAGAAAAATAAATCTTTACCTCAAATTTGGTTGATTTGAGTTCGGATCGTCTAATCCCCTTTGAAATTTCTTGTTTTCTCTTCTTGCTCCTCAAACACGTTCCCTCTTTCTCTGTCTTCACATACAAGCTCTCTCTTTCTCTCTCTTCACTTACACGCACCACACAACAACAAAAATAGGGTTTTTCTCTTAGTGTATCTATTTATACTTTTCGCATTTAATTCCTTAAAATATCAAAATTACCCTCACAGGGCCCCAACTACAAATCGAGCCCAATTACTGTCAAAACGCTTCGTTTGACGAGTATATTCCATGTAGATACTTTCTTCCCTCGATGTGCATTCCATCATATAGCTATCTCACAGAACCTTAACCATGAGTCATTACACCTTGATCCATTGTATTGTATACCAAAATTTATCATTTTTCCCAAGTATTTACAAGGCCTTATACATAATACTCCAATGTGTATTATCAGGATAACTAGTAAATTTCCTATATGCATCGGCAATATTTGATCGAATATATGTCATAGCATAAATTATACGACCTATTAAATTAGCATGATCTAATTGTTTCTGAGTCTTACCATTATTTTTCTTTAGTTTGATGTTTTCATCCAATGGGGTGCTAATAATCATCCTATTAAATTGATTAAACTTTTTAAATATTTTTTTCAATACAACAAGATTGATTTATTGTTATAAAATCATTTTTTCTTATAATTTAAATGTTTAAAACTACATCAGTTTGACTTATGTCTTATATTAAAAAATCTTAAGATGATAATCTCATGAGAGTATCTCCAGTGGTCTTCCAAACTTTTTTTCATCTCTATTTTTGGATAACAGAATAAAACATCAAGCTTGAGTTATCCTCTGGAACTACTTTGCAAATATTAAAAAATTAATATTTTTTAATATTCAATCACATTCCTCTATTCTTCTATAACTGCTTGGATAAATAAAAATAGAATTTGAGCCTATCACAAACTCCCTGCAAATATTTTGAATCCATAAACCTCTAACAAAAAGTACATTCAGTGATCAAACCCAACAACATATTGATGTTATCAAGACAAAACTCTGTTTAATATCAGATCTCGATTTTTTAATAAAGTTCAAATCCTAATGGAAAATTAAAACCTAAAATTTAGATCCGTAGTGATGGAAAACTCTCCCACAAAAATTGCTCCAAGGTGACTAATGGAGAAAAAAATCACTTTTTGAGTTCTGTAACCATGGACTTGACAGCTACAGTAATAGCAAACTTGGACATGGAGTATGTTTGCTATACTAAACCAACCATGAGCCATGCAATGTTTGCTATGTGGAGGATCAAAGAACTTTGGTGTGGCACCATCACCACGTGCTTGATCCCGACGACCATATTGCGCACATTAACGACCATCACTCAATTTAATGGAGCTAATGTAGGCAACAACACTGCTAAAGATGAAGGAGAACATAAAGGTTTAGGTTTGTGAATTATGCATTTAATAATATTTTTTAAAAAATAGAGTAGATAGAAAAATATGTAAGTGTCACAATTCATATTTCTAACCCAATAAGACCAGTCAGTAATTCATGCCCACACACGAAAGGTTAAAGGTATTGTGAGAACACCAAGAAAATGGACTATATTGCAGAGACCCGTGTTTCCGTCAATTTATGAGATAGTCTTTATTTGGTAATGAAGATATCATTTTGGTATTGTGCTCGATAATATGAGTATTTTGGTTCTAATTGGGTCTAATTTTGAGTTAGGGACCCAAGAAGATTAGTTGTGTAATTTTAGGTGTTTATTAATTAAAGAGATGAGTATAGAATATAAATAGGGGAGAGAGAAAGAGACTGCCAGCGGGTTGTCATTTTGCGTTTCACAGCCTTAGAGAGAGAGAGAGAGAGAGAGAGAGAGAGAGAGAGAGAGAGAGAGAGAGAGAGAGAGAGAGAGAGAGAGAGCTTGGAGGTAGAGCTTGCCAAATTGGAGCTTGAGTTTTGGAGTTGATTCATCCATGAATTCTTACCAAGTAGGTATTCCTAAACTTCTTACCTTGATTTTGTCTAACATGCACGATTTTGGTATGATCTGTGTGATTTCGTATGAACCCTAAGTTTTGGGGAAAATCTAATTTTTGATTGAATCTTCTGATGTAAGTGCATAATATGTGATTAAATATGATGTGTAGTATCAAGTATGAGTTTTATGAGTTTTCAGAGGGTTTGGGGGCCGCTAGGTTGATTTCAAACAAGAAACAGGTAGAAACTATAATCTGAGGACTTTGTAAGTTCCACATCGGCTAGGGAGGAGAACGAAGTGTGTCTCTTAAGAAGGCATGGAGATCTCTCTTGGCATGAGGCCTTTTGGGGTGCCTGTGTGGCATTCCCAAAAACAAAACCAGGGATTGGGCTTGGACCCTGAACCGGATAATATCGTGCTATGAGGGACTTGGGCTGTTATAGATAGTATCAGAGCTGGGTACCGAGTCGGTGTACCATAGTCCCATGGGAACGTGGGCCTCCTAAGCATGGTTCGAAGTCGTGGTCGCGGACGTCATCGCGTACATCGCGGGTGCGGTGCGCTTTCGCGTGATTTCGTTGGGGTCGTTGAACGAGCGATGGTGATCTTAATTGCGCAACTCGTTGTATCTCGGGTGAGATACAACTTTAGGCGTGAAATAATATTTAATTAAAAAAATAAAACATTCTTATTTTAATTTATACCGTAATACATATTTTAAAATTTATAGCAGTGTATTAATTATTTTTATTTAATTTATAGTATGTTAAATATTCTTAAATTTATAGCTTTATGTGTTAAATATTTTTAATTTCATTATTACATGTTTTATTTTTAGTTTAAGAAATAAATTTAAAACAAGTTTTATCATTATTTAAGGAATAAATTTAAAACAGTTATAGATTTAAGGAATTAATTTAAGAAATAATTTCTTAAATTTAAAACTGTATTAATTTAAGGAGTTAAAATAGTTATAAGTTTAATTCCTTAAATTAAGGAATGAATTTAAGGAATAATTTCTTAAATTTAAAACTGTTTTAATTTAAGAAATTAAAACAGTTATAAATTTAATTCCTTAAATTAAGGAATAATAAATTTAAGAAATAATTTCTCAAAATTTAAAACTATTTTAGTTTAAGGAATTAAAAGATTTATAAATTTAATACTTAAATTAAGGAATGCATTTAAGAAATAATGAATTTAAGGAATTAATTTAAGGAATGATTTTAATTTAATTTAAAATAAAATTAGTTAGGTTAAATAAACAAATAAAAATCTTAAAACATACCTCGGCAGTCGGCAGCGTGCGTGAGGGCCTGCGGCAGCATGCGCATGGGCTGTCGCACTCCTGCGGTCAGCGTGCGACAGCGTGCGTAGCCGTTGTCGGTAGCGTGCGTGAGGGGAAATAATTTTTGTCGAAGAAGAGAAGACGAGGACGGCCGCAATCGATGGCCGTCCTCGATGGCATCAATCGATGGCCCAGAAGACAGAGGAAGAAGTGAAGATGAGGAGGAAGAAACCGATGGCCGTCGGCGTCGGAGTGGAGGAAGAAGAAAGGTACGTACCAATTATTTCCTTTAATTTCGGACGAATTTTCATCCGTGATGCAGCGTATCGTTCGGACATCGGCCGAGTCGCGTCTTCTCGCCCGAGATCTCAGCCGAGATCAGCGAGATGGAGCAGGTACGCGAGATTTTCGAATCGGGTTAGGATCTCGTACCGGGACCCTCCGATACCGTTCCGATTCGAGCGATACGTCTCGGTATCGACCGATACTTCGAACCATGTTCCTAAGGGGGGTGGATTGTAAAGTCTAAGGACTTTACAAGTCCCACATTGGCTGGGGAGAAAAACGAAGTGTGCCTCTTAAGTGGGCGTAGATACCTCTCTTGGCACAAGGCCTTTTGGGGTGCATGTGTGCCACTTCCAAGAACAAAACCGGGGATTGGGCTTGGGCCCTAAACCAGACAATATCGTGCTACGGGGACTTGGGCTATTACAAAATGATGATAAATAGTAATCTTAGCGAACTGTGAGGTCTAAGACTCGAAGGAGCCTCAAGGCAGCAAACATTTGAATCGGGACATTTGAATGAAGACATTAGATGGGACATTTGATGAAGACATCAAATCAGGACCTTCGAATGAAGACATTCGATTGGGACATTTGATAAAGAATTCGGAAAAGAGATCCAAAATGAGTTCCGAAAAGAGATCCAAATGAGTTTTGAAAAGAGATCCGAAATGAGTTCCGAAAGGAGATCTGAAAAGAGAAGTTTTGTATGAAATTTCTCGAGATATAAAATTTTATTGTTTGTTTGGTATGAAATGTTATATGATATGGACATGGTTATGGGTTTAAAACCTCATGGCATTTCGAGGCCTTGATTGTGGGGTTTTGTTGATTTGATTGACTGGTCAACCGAGGTCCCATATAAGACTGGCTAGGAGCCGGGGTCCACTATATGGCTGGTTGAAAGCGAGAGGTCCCATGAGTGACAGCTTTTCATGTTACGTTTCCACTGCGGTGGGCAGGCTGTAAGAGTCTTGCCTTGTACTGATCAGCTAAGTTGCGAACTGTTTGTGTGACTTGATTGTGTGGACCTTGTGTTATACTTTCATTAGTATTGCATAATAGCTTATTGTGGACGTCGTTATGTGTGTTTATGCTTTCATTTGTATTGCATAGGACACTATGGACATTGCTGTGTGGTTATGCATTCATTGACACTGTAGCTACAAGATTCGAGTTTTTTTTAATAAAATAATAAACATTTATTATGTTTTTTTTATATTTATAATTAAACTATTTTGATCATATATTTAGAAAATATTATTTGATAGTGTGTATGATAATTATATTAATATTAATTAAATATTGTATAAGATTTATTTTTCATAAATAAATTACAGTTTAAGAAAATAAGTGTGTTATTAAGTTTTCTAATGAGGTGTTACGTTATTTTACCTAACTATATAATTATTTCAATCATTTGTTTAATTATATTAAATAAATAATTTCTTAGTTAACATGTTGAATCTAAATCAAATAAGATACAACTTTAAATTTATCACATCAAAATTTATTAAGAGTTGTAAAATACAAAATGTTCATTAATACTCCATGACCAATAGTTATGCTTAGAAAGGATAGACTAGCGCAGTTCTGGAAGTCATCTTTAAAAATTTATAACTTTGTTTATGTAGCTCCAAACGACTTGATATTTTTACAACGTGCTCCAAAGTTAGTTATATATCTTGGGTTAAAAGTTTAGACTCATTGGATTAGCCCATTAGGAGAAACAAATTAAATAGTGCACAAAGGTCTAGTAGCACGCCCAGAATTTCTAGTCTCACTTCAAAACCCAATAACTTTTGATATACAAGTCCAATAGATTTGAAATTGGTCTCAAAATGTAGATAATTAAGTTAGGGATCCAGCCCAATTGGCCTTATTTAATTTAATGAAGAATCTAGAAAGTTATAGTCAAAATAGTAGGTTATGCACCCATATGACTTTTGTGACCAAAAGAACCTTCAAAGTCAAACAAATCCAAAAAATTCAAAATGGGGGAAACAAGGGGGGCACGTGGTAGATAATCATGGGATAAGAATCAAGTGATTTGAAAAGGAGAAAATTAGGGAAGAAAATAAGGTATTAAGGACAAAAGTTTCACCTACCACACCTACCACCTACCACCACCCTTGCCCTATATAAGGAGTGTTTTGCCTCCCCTCTTAATGTACAAGTCCCTCAAGCCATACCACGAAATTCCCTCATGGTTAAGGTGGAAGACACGTAGGAAAAATAAGCTTATCGAACATCTTTTCCGTTCACCCAATACAAAAAGTAAATCTTATTCAAAAACTCTCAAAGCATATAACATAGTTATTGCACAACTTGAGGCTTACGATGCATGGGATCGAAATAGGAGATGGAACAGCAATAGAAGTGGGAACCCAAATTAATATTCAACCCCACAGGCACGGTATGCCTATTAAAAGATATAAGTTAAAGTATGATATATATATATATATATATATATATATATAAGGAGATATGTGTGATATTGAACTTTTCAAGCATTAATGCTAATTTAGTGTTTTGATATTTTTAAGGTTTAGAACGCGGAGAACGACAAGCGGATTGTAAGGGTTTTTCTCGTCCCCCTTTTTTTTTCATTATAGTTTATATTTCATTATTATTGTAAGGGTTTTTTTTTTCCTTCTCACATTTCTCTTCCTCTTTATCTTGTTTTATTTGAAATTATTATTGTAAGAGTTTTATGTTTCTTATTCTTCTAATTCCATTTTATTGTTGAGAACATTAGTCTCTTTTTATTAATCTCTCTCTTGATAATTTATGCTATTGATTGAGATAGATAACCATTTTGATATTCATGGTTATCCTTGTTAACCTTGAATGTTTTATTATAATTCTATGATATGCCTCATGTTATGTATGTTAAAGTTATTATAATCTCTTTATGTTTGGACAAAGTAAGTTTATGATGAGTGGTTCCAGAAAGACCTTCAATGCATTGGGTAAAGAACATCACTGGAGAGTGTCAATCCAGCTGATAATATGTTATGTTATGATATGGTATCTGGGTAGTTAACCTGGATCATGATGTTATGATACGATGTTCAAACATAATCTTCCATGTTATGATTTCCTTGTGAAATGTTGATCATGTATGATGTACAAATGTTATATGGTATTTCCTATGTTCGATATCTTCATGATTTTCCTTACCCACTTATGTTTACCCTTACTGGGCTATTTGAGTTCACCCTTGTGATGATTTTTTTTCCAACCCCAGGTAATTAAAGGAATGGAGAAATTAGGATAAGGAGTCAAGAAGTGCTTGGAAATAAGGTTGTGTGAAATTTTAAAGATTTATTAAGTTTGTTTGCTCGTGTGCTTTGTTATGTAATAATGGGTTAAGAACACTTAGTCTCTAAACCCCTAAACCTTAAAGATCTTGGATTGAAATTGTAATAATGAATGGTTTGTTTGATGAAATAAGTAATAGTTTGAAATTGATATAAAATTTGTATATTTAATTTCCGCTAACGCACCCGGTTTGGAGGTCTGAATTTGGGGGTGTTACAGTAGCGGTCTATACAAACACATGTATATAGGAGTAAAATGTTGTAGGTCACCTATTGTGCCTTTATGCTCACCTTACATTGTTATCTTGGCTTTCATGTATAGGCAGGAGGTAGCCTTGGGGTTTGTAGTCGAGCAAATCGAGTAGACCGGACCTCATTGATGTATGTGACTCTATGTCCATTTTGATTGTTTTGTATTATTTCTTCTGTATTTTCTTCCTGGACATGGGTTCGTGGGTGTGTACTAATTTACTCATTATGTGTATACTATGTTGTGATGATATTACATTCAATTACATACTTTTGGGAGTATACAAGAATACCCTTGTGTATGATTGTACAGGTGCATTCTAGACAACATCTGCGGTGTGTCCCTTTCAGTGCTAGTCACTAACTCTTTACTCTCAGGTGCGGGTAAGAAGTAGTCACGTGCCCGGTTCTAGGTCTCCTGGATTTGGGGGTGTGACATATATCAATTGTGTTGTCCCAATTGGTTCAACATCTCATGAACACATAACTAACATATCCACACACAACAAAGAACAACATAAATTTCATTTAAATAAACATTTCACGATCTCCCCCTTCGAGGTTACATTGCAAAACATCTAAAAATACCCTCAATACATTAATCATCTCAATACAACACATAAAAAGAATAAAAGAAAAAGCATAATCTCAAGGACAAAAAGTGCATCTCAAGTATAAACAACACGCAACCAATGTAGCACACATCATGTCGCAACTCATTGCAATGGAAAACATCTCAAGGCAAATAACTCATCTTGGTATTAAGTATAACTCAAAGCTCATGAGTATATGAGTATAAAATATAACTGAAACCAAAATATCTCAATAAGAAACATACACACATGCTCAAATTCTCTACTATTTTATATTTCAAAACAAGTCCTCATATGGTCCCTAGGGCCTTCACAAAACACCAAGACATTAACATGGTGAAAAGAAATCAAAATGGGACAATATTCATATCATAGCTACATTGCCACTCTTTGTTGGCTACCACTGTTGGATGCTCGCCTGTGACCACTCCAATACTTACAATGTTCATCCATTGCATTTATAATTAGAACATCTCTAGTCACCCTTAAATATAGAAACCAACTTCAATCCCCTATCTAACCCTCAAAATGATTCTCCAAACTCACTAAGACAGGGTAAACTTCCATTGTGATAAATCTAAATGCATTTTAACATAAATCCTAAATCAACATTCATATATATCATTACATATATATGAATCATGATATATGTATAAAAATCATAAGATCTCATCTCAAACAAGATAAAAGCGCTCTATAGAATCTCAGATATATAAAGATAGTATTGAAATGCAAATCCTTACTTCAATTTGGTGTTGAACAACATCTGGATCATGTTCCTCTTCCTCCTTATGCCTCAACGTCTCCTACTCTCTCTCTCTCTCTCTCTCACGGTCTCCTATTTATAATGCACAATTAAATACCAAAACATAATGAATGAATAGTTCAAATTGGAAATGACGATTAATGGCCACAATATACCTAAGAAGACTTTGTAATGGACCTCATATTAATTCAAGATAACATAGTTTATGATGTCAATTTGAGATCTCAAACTTCCATTTCAAGGTGAGCCACAATATCTAGAACAAAAACTACATGCCAATAAACAACACTTCAATGCAAGATGAAATTCTCTAGGAGCTCAAACTTAGAGAGACTTCAATTCGAGACGAACCTCCTCTTTCGCTCTCGGACTTTGAGCTCTCGGACCTCCTCTTTCGCTCTAATGATGCTAGAACCACTACTTTGAGATACCGAACACCAGTTCGAGATATATTCTCACTTTGGGATTTCGCCCACAACTCGAAGTAAGGGCATGTAGTCTCCAGAAATACTCTTATAGGGTCTTGAATTCCAACTTGAATTCAATTATAGTAAAAAAAATTTTAATTTTCAAGCAAGTCCTCAATTTGATATTAATTTCTCAAAATACATATTCTATTATAAGGCTAACTCTCAAACCCTTAGATATGAGTTATTATAATAAAAGCATTTAACATAGGTGTAGTCATTGCTATCTTTAAATTGTAATGAAAATTACAACTTTTCTATAACTATAAAATCTCGATATTCATATTTTCAAATAGGATTAGCCTTTGGATTCATCAATATAATAATATGAGATGAAAAAAGGGTAGAAAAAAAAAGAGAAAAGAAAGAGAAAAGGAGAGAGATAAAAAAATATTAAACTAAATATTTGATGAATGTAAAGTAACTCTTCAAATTGGAAGAACCCTATAAAATAAATTTATAAATTAATGAATGTTAAAAAAAATACATTACATTGAACTCGTTAAAACTAAAATGCGTAACTTTGATCTATAGTGATTCCCCAGTTCTCGCCTAATTTGGCGATACACTAAAAACTCATATTTGCATTCATACCCCCCTTTTATTTATTCTCCCCATCTTTTCTCTCTCCTTTTTTGCCAATTTCATCACTGCATCCAAGGTACACACTAGCAACAACATTTTGGATAAAGGCGGATTTGATAGGAATTATGCCATTCTCTAACCCATCTTTTGTCAAAAACAAGAATAGCGACTCCCTTGAATTAAGCTTTGTTGAGCTCTGCTCCAACCGCATTGTGAAGTCTTGGACTTCGTTAGTCCCACATTGGATCAAGGGGGAATGAAGTGTGCCTCAAAATGGGTGTGTAGATATCTCTCTAACACGATGCATTTTGAGGGTTGGCGACCTTCGAGGAGCAATGCAGCCCACCTAGAAAAAACCAGGGATTGGGCTTAGACCCTGAATCGGCCAGTATCGGGCTACGGGTAGCTTGGATTGTTACAAGTAATATGAAAGTTGGGGACCCGAGTTGGTATTCCATAGTCCCATAGGGATGTCATGGGCCTTGTCACACCCCAATTTCCTTTCACTTGGAAACGGGTAGTGACTGCCCATGCCCGCACCCGAAGGGTCAAGGGGTTGGTGCAAGCACCTAAAAGGACTTATGACACGGGTCTTTGCCCCAAACCTGTACAACCAGGCTAACATGCCACGGGCATGCTCCTGCTCCCAAACCATGCACACAAATAATAATTAAATAACAACCACAACCCAGTTCATTACATCTAAAAGGGGCTCAAAGTTCAATACAACTCAATGGGGAAAAGTTCCCATTTAAACCGAATATATCTTGTTACAAATAATCTCACACATAAAATAGAAATCCATAACAAAACAATGAAAACCAACATAGTCTTCAGCCTCGGTGGCCTATCCTCCAGCCCTTTCACCTACCGCTGCCAAACCCTGCAAAAGAACAGTTTATGGGAAGGGTGAGCAAACCATAGCTCCGGTAGGGATCCGGTCTCCCCCAGGACCCGTCCCACTCAACAAGTATGCATGACAAGTGTATGCTTGTACTTGTGTCGTGCCTAAAGCTAAAGCAGCAAACATCACCCAGTAACACACCTTTTACCTGAGCCCACACTGGAGGGCAGAGGACACCCCGCCACCACGGCGACATGACATACCACATCCAGGCGAATGTTGCATAGACACCAATGCAACATTTTCCACCCGAGTCAGGTATGGTTAACCACCTCCTCGGGCGCCATACCTACCCTCAGGAATGGGTGTAAACTTAGCCCACCGTCGTGAGTGCTACACCGAGACTCAGGACCGCGGTCCTGGCCAAATCTCAAGGGGTCCAGCTATCATGTCTGGCCCATAACTCAGCTCAATCCCATCACATTTGGGTGATCAATCTCAAACAACAATATAATCAGTTACAAAAGTACGGCTTAGTAACACATCTCAATTTAATATAAAACAGCAGTGCGGCTCAACAGAGTATATCACAAACAAGGTTCACCCGGCCGACATAATCGGTTACAAACAACATATACCAGCCTCACAGGCTTAAAACCAAACACGCAACATACAACAGTCACACAGGAATATTATCAAGCACATAGTGAACGTAGCCACACAAACATTTTATCAAACACCTAGTGGGCATAGACAACCCAACAATTTCCAGTCCACTCCCAAGCATCAAATCAACCAATATGCCATTGAAGGCCAACATCCATATAGGAGATCACACCTATATGGATTTACATACATATATATATAAGCATGTATAGGACAGATACCCTAGGACAGAGAAAGACTGAGAAGAACGGAGTCCCTACCTTGCAAACGTCCTCTGCTCTAGCCTCTATGATACACCGACCACCCACGCGAACCTCTACGACCAAGATCCGAAGGTTCCCTCACTCTCTCTCTCTCTCTCTCTCTCTCTCTCTCTGCGGCGGCTGCAACAGCAATAGAAAACCCTAAACCCTAAACCTAAGCCTCAACACCATTATATAGACACCACACACATCAAAACGACGTAGTTTTGATTTAGTGAAACCCATGATCAAAACGATGTAGTTTTGATCACACAAATTACCACCTTCCTGCTTTCATACAGGGCAAAATACTCATAATTTCAACATGGTTCTTTAGGGAAAAATCATTAAAATGATAAAACCAAGGTAACCATGCAAAAATATGTCTGCACGCCAATTTGAACGCCAATTCCCCAATTGGCGTGCAGCTCCAAATGCACTCAAACTTTACCCCAAGCCTCCTTGCATCATGTAAAAGACATCCATGCAATAAAAACCTTGCATGCCAAATGGGTCCAATTCGCGTGCACGTCCGTTTGGCCTGAAATTTCTGTGATAGATAGAAGACATCATTTTAAGAATCTTTTGGTCTGCACGCCAATTCATCTGAGCCTATCTACTAGGTCCAAAATCTAGAAAGTTCTCATTCAGAAGGCAAGACTGCGACTAACTCAAAACACGGGTCCTTACAGGCCTCCTAAGGGAAGTGAATTGTGAAATATTAGACTTTGCAAGTCCCACATTGGATCGAGAAAGAAACGAACCGTGCCTCAAAAGAAGGGCGAGAATACTTTTATAGCATAACACATTTTGGGGGTTGGCGACCTTCAAGGAGCGATAAAACCCACCAAGAACAAAACCAGAGATCGAGCTTGAGCCCTGAATAGGACAATATCACGCTACATATGACATAGAATGTTACACATATGAACCTTAGGTGGAGTTGTATCCCTCCCGTTCCGGCCGCATCCCTCGTACAGGCTGCCACTTCATGAGCTATGTTCTCATCGGAGTTGTCCCCAATGAGGAAAACCCAGTTGAAGTCCCCCGTTCCTCTACGATGGAGCAAGGGCTTGTTGGCTCGGTCCTCTGTGATGGAGCATAGCTTGAGAAAGGCGACATAGACATCTTCATTGAGCTCTATCTCAACGTCTATGCCTTGGGAAGCATTCTGCTAGCCTCCTTGTCATCTTCAAGGTAGAGGGTTGTTAAAACATAACAGAGAGAGGGAGAGAGGGGAGGGGGGCAAATGAAGAGGGAGTTGTTTTAATGGATTGGTTGACTAATCCAATGTGAGTGTACAACTAGAAATATTGTAGAATTATTTAAAAGTTGTAGTTTTCATTAAATTTTAAAGATGACCTTAAACAATTTAAGTTAGTGCTCTTTCAACTTTTGATTTTTGATAAGTCCAATACAACTATATTTGTCATACATTCATTAAATTATGCATTTAAAGATCACAATGATTAATCCAATATTAATCCTATAAAAGATGAATAAATAGAGGACCAAAGAGATGGTATAATTTTATTCACTTCTTTGGAACCAAAATTAGCATATCATCTATGATCTATGTACTGACAAATTCACTTTCATGAATTTATGAATAAATACATTTATCATATTCATAAAATTTGAAACTAGCTATTATTCAAAATCATTTAATAATTTTTTTAATGCCATTTAATTTTGGGATTTGGTTAAGTTTATATAATGACTTAATTAATGTAGAAAGCTTTGTTTTTGTACACTTACTATCAAACTTCAGGTTGTCGTTCAAGCATGCTATTAAATTTGAATAATTACATTTATATGGCATTACATTTTTTAATACTATTATATCCTTTTTTAAGTATATTAAAAAATAATAATGACAATTGTTGATTAATAATTAAAAACTAGCTTCTGGTTTTCTCCGGACCCATTGGATCTTGATCTTTATTATTATTATTGTTGTTAAAGCTGTTCCGTTCCGTGATATAAAAAAAGGAAAAAGTTTATAATTATAAAAAAATAAATTGAAATGTCATTTCGTAATTACGTGCATCAGGATAAAAAGAATAAAATTCAAGTAATATTTCAAACATTTGTGAGGTTTGACTTAGGTTTTTAGAGGGAAGGTGTGTATTTAATCATTGTCCCACAACAAAAAAGGCTTAACCCATTGCTCAAAAGATGCTCTCACTTTTGTTTTTCCTTTTTTTGAGAAAATAGGCAAATATAAATAAGGGTCAAACAAAAAGCCATGAAAGTCAACCAGTCAGCAACCGCGGCCTGGAGGGGGGTCAGGCGGCACTTAGAAGCGGCAGCTGTCAGGGTGTTGGACTCGTTTATCATGAGAATGATCTGTTGGAATCTTACTTCTTGAAATTATAAAAAATACAGAATGAATACAAATTATACATGAAATCCAATTCGATTTATCTATATTGCTGTAAATTTATCTCAAAACAAAAGAAGAGAGCACATTCTTACAATGAAACTAATAGCATGTTTATTATTATGATAGAAATCTTATATTCCTAGGAGTAATTTTATTCTTCCGTAAAAGTTTAGAACACTCACAGCTGTTTCCTCCTAAGTTTTCTTAAATTTATAATTTTAAATTATTTTTTACTTTCATATATAAATATACATCACAATAAATTTCTTAAATTACTATCCACATCATTAAAATAATATTTTATATTACTTATTTTATTTAATAATATTTTTTATAATTTAACATAAAATAAAAATTAATATTATTGAAAAAAAAAATATGAAAAAAAATAGAAAGAAAGTTAGACACACGATATTTGTATAGCTTTTTAACTTTTTTTTAAAAAGTATTTTTAACTTTTTCTCTTACAAAGTTTCACTCATCATTATTCTTTCTTTCACGCCGCCTCCCACCCAGGCTTATCTTCCCGCCGTCCCACACTCACCCCCGCCCGTGTGCTCGCCAGCTGCCAGCCACCCCACCCCCGCCCCAGTGTCCGCCGGCCGCCAGCCTCCCCTCCCCCGCTCGAACGTCCGCCAGCCCACCTCCCCCCACGACAGCGGCTTGAACCCCAGATCCGCCAGCCCCCTCCCCCCCACGACAGCGGCTTGAACCTAGTCACCCAAGGGTCTCTCCCCTCGCCGAACCACCCCGGCCAACGTTCCCCCGCAGCGTTCTTTCCCCCCGTCACCACGGTCCACCCCAGCATCCATCAGCCACTAGCCGATACCCAGATCCATTATCCCCTCTCTCCACGACAGCGGCTTGAACCCAGATCCATTATCCCCCATGTCGCCCAAGGGTCTCTCCCCTTGCCGAACCAGCCTGGCCAACGTTCCCCCCCGGCGGCAAGCATGGTGTGCGTGGGCAGTGGAGGGGTATGGAAAAATTAAATTACGGAGATTAAGGATATTCTAGATTAAGAACAATGTACAGGCCGCAGAAACATGGTCACATGCTCTAATTACCCCAAAATTCGAAAAAGTATGACAATGTGGTTTCATTCGCGACGTCCGATCAAACAAACGTATTTTTGCTCAATCTAAACGGGCGGCTAGGGGCTGAAAGTTTACACGCGCGCGGTTTAATTACATGCATGTTTTATCACAGTGATTATGCGCTCTGCCGACTGCACGGCGACTGGACTCCAAAAAGTATTTTGCTAATTAGTTTCTTGAAAACCATTATTCAATATTTTCGTGTCACAGTGTTATAGCAACAAATATATAAAAAGCCACGATTTGTAAAATGTATAATAATTATTGGGTGGCTTTGTAATTCACGAAAAGGAGGTTAGCATTTTATATATAAAACAATCTGTAATAATTAAATTTAGGCTAATACTATTAATTCCGAATAATTACATTGAAAACAAGATGTTGAGTTCCTCGTCAACGGCCGCGCTGGCCTCATTAAACAACCCCGAAAGGAGACCCAATGCCCTGTCGTCGGTTCACAAGCATTAATGTTGTTGCCTCATATATATATCAGTGCCAATTAAATTGATGCGAGGCGTTGCGAACCGCAATCGTCGGCTCAATCTTTGGTCAAAGACCCAAATTGTTCGCAAATCACCCCTAAAAAAACGTCTTTTATGTTTACCTGTTGGAATAAAGCCGATACGTGTTCGGTCAATAGTAATTATCTTAATCTCATCGCTAGGGAACAGAACAGAGTATGTAGCGAGGGAGGGATAAGATGAGATTGTACATGGATCTGGCCAACCTTCCATATTTTCCTCCCAATAAATACATTCCCAATTTCAATATAACACCATCATTAATACAGAATGAAGGCAAATCCAGCAAGTACTCAAATACATGTAAATTACGACTTAATTTGATAACGGTGTATTGTCGCGTTGGTAGTGTCCAAGTGCGCGTTAACAATTTCCTTCCCCCCTTCTCTCTCTCTCACCACTATATAAACAAAAACGGCATGAGGATCTTGCATTCCCCATCCACGCCTTCCCAATCTTTCTTTCCAGAATGACTCGGTGTGGCCTCCAACTCGTGGCCATCTTTGTCTATATTTCCGCCACCGTCCTCGCCGGGGCCGACAACAATGGTGGGACAAAAACCTACATCGTCCGAGTCCAAAACGATCTGAAACCCGCGGCTTTTGATGACGTGGAGAATTGGTACACCTCCACACTCCAACGCCTCACTCATACCTTGGACTCATCGGATGGCTCCACCAGTGGCCAGCCAGAGTTTGTTCATGTATACCGTACCGTCTTTTACGGTTTCGCCGCCAAGCTGAGCCAGGTACAGGTCGAGGAACTCAAGTCGCTTCCTAGCGTGCTCGCCGTGTTCCCCGACCAGATTCTCCAGTTACATACCACCCGATCCCCCGAGTTCCTTGGACTTACGAGTTCCGACACAGCCGTCATCGCCGAGTCAGACTCGGGCGCGAACGTCATCATCGGACTTCTCGACACCGGAATATGGCCAGACCGACGCAGTTTCAATGACGAAGGCCTCGGCCCAGTTCCTTCCCGATGGAAGGGCGAGTGCACCGAAGGCCAGAATTTCACTAAAGCGCTCTGCAACAAAAAGCTCATCGGCGCCAGGTATTTCACCGCCGGATACGACGCCGCTGTGGATTCAAAGAGACAATCCGATGTTAAGTCCGCACTAGACTCCCAGGGCCATGGGACTCACACGGCGTCTACCGCAGCCGGCAGGTCAGTCGACGGCGCTTCCTTTTTGGGCTACGCCAAAGGCGTCGCCACGGGGATTGCAAGTAAGGCGAGGATCGCCGTGTACAAGGTATGCTGGTCCGTTGGATGCCTGACCTCTGACATCCTCGCCGCCTTCGATAAAGCCGTGGAAGACGGCGTGGATATTATCTCCGCATCTGTCGGCAGCGGGGCCACCCCTTACAATTTGGACCCTATAGCCTTAGGCGCTTTCGGTGCCATGGAGCGAGGGGTGCTCGTATCCGCCTCCGCCGGTAACTCAGGTCCTCAAGAAAGCACCGTAGCCAACGTAGCGCCGTGGATAACCACCGTGGGCGCGAGCACCATCGACCGGAAATTCCCGGCGACTCTATTCCTCGAGGGAGGAGGGAACTTCACAGGAGAGACGCTGTACGATGGCTCTCCGCTGCCTGACAACACGTTTTTCCCGCTGATCTTCGCCGGGAACGCGTCAAAATCGGGAGTGGAAGGCGATAGCACGGCGGTCACTTGCTCGGAAGAGTCGCTGGACCCGAGTCGCGTCCGTGGCAAAATCGTTCTGTGCATGAGGGGTGGGGGTTCCTCACGTGCGGCGAAAAGTAAGTGCGTGGCTGAAGCGGGTGGAGTGGGCATGGTGCTCGCCAACATGTCACCTTTTGGCGATGGCCTCATCGCCGATGCTTTCGTGCTCCCGGCCCTCAGCGTAGGCGAGAATGCCGGTTACGATATACAAGGCTACATCTCCACCAGCAAGAACCCGCGTGCAAGAATCGTGTTCGGCGGGACCCAGCTTGGCGTTAAACCCGCCCCACTCGTCGCTTCCTTCCAATCCAGGGGACCCAACTCGCAGTCTCTCTTCGTCATCAAGCCCGACGTGATCGCGCCAGGTGTCAACATCCTGGCTGCATGGAGCGGGCTGGCATCGCCGGGAGGGATACCAGACGACGCTAGGCGGCCGGAGTTCAACATTATATCCGGCACCTCCATGTCGTGCCCCCACGTGTCGGGACTGGCGGCGCTCCTCAAAGGGGCCCACCCGGACTGGTCTCCGGCGATGATCCGGTCGGCGCTGATGACGACGGCGTACACCCGGGACAACGAGAACAAGCCGTTGCTCGACGAGACGAGGCATACGCCGGCCACGGTGTGGGACATGGGCTCGGGACACGTGGATCCGGTGCGGGCTGTCGATCCCGGGTTGGTGTATGATCTGACGTCCACGGATTACTTGAACTTCCTCTGCGCGTCCGGCTTCAACGGGACAGAACTTAGGTCGATCGCGAGACGGGCGGTGGCGTGTCCTCGCCACCCGATGAATCTGTGGGACCTGAACTATCCGTCGATCTCCGTCGCGTTCGACGTGGCTCGGGCGTCGGAGGTGGAGAATGTGACGGCGTGGAGGACGGTGACCCACGTGGGCGACGGTGCGGCAACCTACACAGTCTCTGTGAGCAACCCGAAAGGTGCTGTCGTGGCGGTTGATCCGGTAAAGTTGGTGTTTGGAAAGAAGGGTGAGAAGCAGAGGTTCGCGGTTCGCGTGTCTTCGAAAAAGGTGGATGTGCCATCCGGCAACACGCAGACTGATTCTGGGTCGCTGACGTGGACGAACGGGAAGCACAGGGTGACTTCACCTGTAGCCGTGGTATGGCAGCAAGCTTACTAGATTTGATGCTTCTGGCCGCGAATGACACAGTTTGGGATTCTTTTCCCGCCCTCGCTTGGTTATATTTAAAGGCACGGGCGAGCCAGTAATTAAATTTTTTTATTCTCCCTTCCTTAATTCTATATAAGTAAAATTGGAGTGATGACCCATGTTTAATTCCAGTTCGTACTCATGTAATGACTATGACTGACGCCGCTGGTCCAATGAAGCAGATTTGATTAAGATTTGACCACTGTTGCTTTGTTCGCTACATAATCACTTTATATATATATATATATATATATATATATATATATATATATAATTCCTATTACAGTTTTTTCACTTCTCCATACACAGTCCCCAGTTATTTCCATCTCCTCCGCTGCCGTCGACGGAAACATTGCAGCCACAAATGTCCTGCCTCTCCCTCTAGAGTCTAGATACTGTTTCTGCAACTCACTTTGAGCGACCCTCTACCTCGACCCATTTAAAAGCTTGGATATGAGTGTAGAAGAGTAAGTGAGACTTAATCTTGTATCAATCCATAGAAACAAAACACTTCTATTTTATACTAAGATTCAAATATTTTAAACAAAACATATTTATAAGTATAAGATTCAAATACTAAACCATTCGCATTGTCTGTGGCATTTATGAACTCAAATATGCTCAACTTCAAAATGAGCCTGAAGGGACGATGACTAGACGAGGGAGGTCAGTGAGGATGGAGCGTTTGGTGTTATAGCTGCATTAACATTATGTGATTATGTTAAGTTAGCGTGTGCGCTGCGGCGTAAAACGAAGGAGATAGGTTAGGAGATGGGGCTCCCAGGGCCAATATTTGAGAGCCAAGGCTCAGGCCTTGAGGCCTGCTTTGGAAACGACACAATAGGCCTTAATTTTCTAACACATAGGTTGATCCTTGATCAGAAGATCCATAATAACTAGAAACCGATCCAGATTGATAATCGAACCGAATAAGTCGAAAATATATTCTTATAGTTTTTAAAATTTGTTTGAATTATTGGATTTGAATTTTCGTGAACCCAAATATTATATATATAGTAGGTTTATGAATAAGTCGAAAATATATTCTTATAGTAACTTGAATTGACTGAATTTAATTTAATATATATTTAAAAACTTTATCTATGTTTTTTTCTACTTTGTAATATTAAAATTGTAATATTAAATCAACACTAATGTATTTATACAAGTATTAATGGACAAATCGATGATGTTAATGGTGGATGAATTATTTCCTATTGATATATATATATATATACATATATATATATATGTATATTTGCATAGTATTTAGTTAAGACACTATATAAAGATATTCGTCATTTATTTGCTACTATCGTGGTGCTTGATTGAACATTAATAGTGATAAAAACCGATGAATCATACTAAAAACATATACGTTAAATCAAACCGAGTACCGATGGTTTTTTCTTTTGTTGTTTGGTTTTATTTTGTTATTTTTCTAAATTGAAGGTCTTCGATTTGGTTTTAAAATATACATAAACCAACCGAACTGATCGATATTCACTCTTACATACAATGCATGAACAACATCAAAAAAATCATTTATAATTATTGCGCGCTTTCCTCTTGCCTCCACAATGTGTGTGGCATCATGTCATGTCAGCTTTCACATTAACCGAGTGTACACATCTACACATCTTTGACTTAACCACCATGTTGTCGTCATCTTTATTTATTGTGTTAGATCCTCTGATCCATTGCTGCCATTGTCGTCAATTCCACCAACTAAGGCCTTTATTCAACATTAATGAACCAGATTTGTATCCCTTGTCATTGATTCATCGAGCTAGGGATCTTTAACTATAATTTCCTCTTCTTGGAGCTTTGATGAATGGTACTAATGATTATATCAAAATAAGTGAAAGTACTTTATTTTAATAACATACTTTTTTAAATCTACTTTTCAATAATACTATTTTAACTATTAATCAATTTAAATAATATGTTAGATCGAACCCAGAACTTGGATAATGCTGATAAAACCCTATGTAATTTGATTTGAGATCTTTCAATGTCTATTCTAACTTGTTATAGAAGATAAGTTAAACTGTTCTTCATTAGAGAGTGCAAAGCTAAGGACAGGATACATAATCTTGATCCGGACCAACGTGAGTGTCGTCAATTGACTTGGTAAATAACCAAGTCATTACAAGATATGGAGTAAGGATTATTATCACGAACTAAGTACTTAAAGATATGGACTAAGGAATCCGAGTATTACACTTAAACTGACTAAGAATCCAGTCTACAACTCGCGTAGAGTAAGAGAGCACTATTGCAGAATAAGGAGCTAAGTCTTCCACTTACGCGGACTATAGACAAGAAGATACGAAGTAAGGAATCTGAATCTTTCATTCACGCGGAATAAGGAAGGACTTGTGCGGAATAAATACTCAAGTTTTTTGTTCACACGGAGTAAAGAAAAGAGAAGCGGAGTAAGAAATCTAAACCTTTACTCAAGCGGAGTAAAGATGTGCTGACACGGAGTAAGCCATCCGAACCTCATACTCGCATGGAGTAAAGAAACGCTGACACGGAGTAAGTCATTCGAATCTTTCGTTCACACGGTATAAAGAAGCGCTGACACGGAATAAGGAATCAAGTATTAAATTGACACGGAGTAAGCAACCACTGACACGGAGTAAGGATCCGAACTTCATTAATACGAAGTAAGGACCCTTACAACGGATTAAGACGACACTACTCCAATTAATCAGTTCTGTATTCAAAGTCATTAGCTCGCTATTTCCTGATGTAAGAAAGACCCATTGAATATTTAAATTATCTTATACGTGGATCACACAGAGGTGTGGACAAAACCTTAAATACAATTAGGATCACGCGAAGAAATCCAATAAGTTTACAGTCCTAATATTTTGAGCTCCGCATCCACAGCAATTAAAGTAGAGGTATTTTCCGAGAAAATCTTTAATGTTACACGGTACTCGAAAAATCTTGTTCCAAGAATGTTTTCTAGGGATGTCTATATATACTAAGTCTTTTATATTTTCATATATGCGCGTACATGTGAAAGAGATTAGAGGATTTGATTTTGGCTAGTGTGTGTGTAATTGTAAAAAGAGTGCTACTTTAAACAGAAAAGAGATACTCTTTTAGTAGATCTAAAAGCTTGTAATCAGCTTTAATCTACTACAATTTGTTGTAATTTTTTTGTGATAATAATACAAATTACTTTCATTATCTGATTATCTTCTGCATTGATTTTATCTTTAATCAGATTAAGTGTTGTGCCAAAAAAAGAGAGAAAAGAGATTTAAAAGAGCCTATTCCCCCCCCCCCATGCTTCCCGGGACCAACATAATATTTTTTATGTAGGTCCCAAAATGAGTCTAAAGGGGGGGGGGGGTTAATAGGCTTTCGCGCGGAAGCTAATGAATGCTTGCTATCGGTTGTGTACAAATATTGACTATGATATGATATTAATGGAGACAAGGACAAGAAAGTATATTAGTGTTTACGAGCTATCAAACAGATCTGAGCTAAAATGAATGTTCTTGAAGTAATAGACCTTAAATTCAATGAGAATATACCAATGAATGTTAATATGGAAAAATAGACATCATTTGGAATGTTCTTAAGACACATTGATTGTGGATGAACAATATAGATATAAACAAGACGGTTATGCCGGATCTTTGAAGAAGAAATGTTAGGTGATTCTTCATAGTTTGTTCTTGTTCTTGGTTCTTCACGACACACAACACTTTTAGAAGTATTCTCACACTTTCTCTCTCTAATGTTAGAACTTCTGAGTTAGTTCTCTCAAAGTTATTCTTTCAATGTATGCCAGAATTCTATATATTGTTTTTGGAGTTCTAAGTCCTCACTTTCTGTGAAAATTGATAGATTAATATTTTTAAATATATGAGATATTAATTTAAGGTTAAAAGTGCATGTGCGCAGTGCTGTCCATCCCGACAGACTGACTTCCTGCCATTAAAATGCTGAAGTACAGGGGATGAGTTAATCTGCTCGTGTCCTGTAGATCCACTGCCCATGCTGCGTATTTGTATGCCCATATTGGTACTTTTGATCTTCGTCGTTGATCTGCTGATTATAGTTGGCAGTCATTAATGTGACAATAAATGCGCTTGACTGTTCAGAATGGCGCAGTTAAACCACACAAACCCTAGCTGATGATATCGCTAAGTGTTGATACTGAGTGGTGTGAATTTGCCTCGAAGGTGGGTGACTTGAAGATTTGGTGACTTGTACATGTGGGTCGAGCCTATTGTTGTGTGAGATGATGTTTCTGGCTTCGATAACGTTAGATCGTGTGAGTCTTCAACTCTAAGTTTCTTTGAGTCTTCATAAGTGACATATTTTAGTTTAGATTGAGTCGTGTGATTCACCCAATGATACTTGAGTTTGTCTTCAACTCCATGCTTCAATGCTTAAAATGGTCATCGTGAAGGGTTTACATAACCTTTACTTGTTGTCTTAGCTCCGAGTGTTCGACTATGTTCTTTTGAGTCGCTCAGTTTGCTTAATGTGGCTAAGACGTTCTTCTACCTTTTTGTTCTTTGGGTCTGTGAACACATGTTGAGTCTTCAACTCTATGAGTGTAATGCTTAGCTGGTCACAATAAATTACAAGCCGAGTCTTTGACTCTTTGAGTCTTCGACTCTATGGCTTCGAGTCTTCGCCTGTAGAGTCTACGAGTCTTGGCTTTATTTATGGGCTGCTCACGGTTTCAATTATCTTTAACTCTTTGAGTCTCAGTTGTAAATTTGTTTGTCAGTTTCTGAGGTTTTATTGTCTTGACTCTTCGACCTTCGAGTCTTTGAGTCTTAAAATGGTTAGTTGTCAGAATCTGCAATATCATGTCTTCAACTCTTCGATTCTCGAGTCTCCGAGTCTCATGACACATTATGGTTTGTTAATTTTCGTTGGGGCATTTTTTTATTGACTCTTTATCTATGATCTTCGAGTCTTCGAGTCACTTGTTGTCCAGTCACTCACTAACATCAACGTATTTAAGTCTTTGAGTCCTTAAGTCGTTTAACATCCTGTGCAGTGACAGTGTTCTCTTCTTCGAACTTTAACTCTTTGACCCTTGTACTTTCGGATCTTCGAATCGTCAGACCTATAGAAATTCGCTGCAGCTTCATCAAATCACCAAATTATATGTTTCTTAACATTTTATGTACTAATTTATTTTTACCATTTATATATAAATGAGGAAAAATAAATTGCAGGAAAAAAAATTCAAAAAGTAAATATTATAAAAAAAAATATAATATTTAATAAATATATAGTAAATAGTATTGGGTTAAGTTTAGATAAATATTGTTCATTTTGTTAAATGTTTAGTTCAGAGATTCTAGATAGTATAGTCTTTAAATTTTTTATTATACTTACTATTTAAACTAATAAAAAAAATATATATAAATAGTTTTATGTGGATAGAATAATGAGTTTAATGGGAGGAAGGAAAAAATTTATTTTTTGATATTTTCAAAGTAAACAAGCTTCTCAAAACAAAAAAGTATATTTTAAAAAATAAAAAGTTACACCGTATTCTTTATTTTGTCATTTAAAAAAAAAAGCCCAAAGGTTGCATCCGGTTTAACATTTAAATAAAGTTATCAAAGTTTACCCGAAACCCACCTGAAAGATGGCCGGCCCATTGTCACGTAAAGGCCGCCCATCATCATCATTATTATTTACTATCGGGTCCAGACATACGGATCGTGGTAGCAGCCCAGTAAATCACATTTTCATCCAACACCCTAACAACGCACGAAACCCTACTGCGCCGAGGTATATATTTTCTCTTCCTTCGTCGCCCCAAATCTGTCGCGGTTGTGAGAGGGAGAGAGAGAGAGATGGTGTCTCTGAAGCTCCAGAAGCGGCTCGCCTCTAGCGTCCTCAAGTGTGGCAGAGGGAAGGTGTGGCTCGACCCCAATGAAGTCAATGAGATCTCCATGGCCAACTCTCGTACGATGTTTTTCTTCTCGTTTTTTTTAAAGATCAGTTAATGTTTTTTTTTTTTGGATCGTATTTATAGCCATTCAGGACATGACCTATACTATGTAGTGTTAATTTTATAAAAAAGTTTCATTTTAATTGTTTTTTTTTGTTCTTAATTCCGGGCTGTTAATATGTCAATTTTTTGAGTTCCGTTTGAATCTCTTTATTGATAGTTTTGGGTTTTCCGTTTATACACATGTTGATCCATCTCAGGGTTTTTTTTCTTTTTTTTTTAACCGTGATTGTGGAGATGAACCGTTAAAATGAATCACTTTATTGCTAGTTTTTGGTTTTCCTTTTATACACGTTGATCCATCTCAGGTTTTTTTTTTATTTCTTTTTAACCTTGATTGTGGAGATGAACTTGTAAAATGATGCCATTTTTTAAATTTATATTGAATGGGATTGGCTAGTTGTTTATAGGCGTGTTATTAGGGAGATTATTTTCATTATTGTTGATGAAAGACGTCGATTGTCTGGGGTAGTTTACTTCTTGATGTTAGACGCTTTGTTTAGATTTTTGATATATTTTCGGTTTACATTTTTTCTTTCTAATCCAAGCTAAGGGTAATGAAATTTTAGTTTCTTTCTGTAGTACTTATGTTGTTGATTGTGTAGGGCAAAATATAAGAAAACTCGTGAAGGATGGTTTCATCATCAGGAAACCAACCAAGATTCACTCTCGCTCTCGAGCACGCCGGATGATGGAGGCCAAGAGAAAGGGGCGTCACTCGGGATATGGTACCTCTCTTACACTCTGCAGTGCTATTCATTGGTTTTGTTTGTTTATTAACTTATTTGGTATCAGTTAATTTTAGTTATAATGTTATATTAGGCATTGCTCATAGTTCTAATGTAGATGTGATGGCTTCTTTTATGGTAGAACTAGTAGCATGAACTTGCCAATTTTATTGCGCTAAGCATGAAACAGAAAGCGTTATTCAGGGCTTGAGAGAATTTTTTTGTAAGAAGTCTGGAATTCAGATGTGAACTAGGCGCTTTTTTCGTTTTTTTTTTCAACTTCAATATTAATTGGTTTTCTGAAACATGACATTATTTTATTTGTTTTTCTGAAATTTCCACTTTGTGTGCTATGGATTTAAAACTGCACTCTTAAACCATTTCAGGTAAGCGCAGGGGAACCAGGGAGGCAAGGTTGCCAACCAAAATCCTTTGGATGAGGAGGATGCGTGTGCTGAGGCGTCTGTTGCGCCATTATAGGGAGACAAAGAAAATTGATAAGCACATGTATCATGACATGTACATGAAAGTGAAGGGAAATGTTTTCAAGAACAAGAGGGTCCTTATGGAAAGCATCCATAAGTCCAAGGCTGAAAAGGCCAGGGAGAAAACACTATCTGATCAGTTTGAGGCTAAACGTGCAAAGAACAAGGCAAGCAGGGAAAGAAAGTTTGCTAGGAGGGAGGAGCGTTTGGCCCAGGTAACGACAAATATCCAATATCCTGCCAGGAGAGTTGCAATGTCAACTTTTTTGGATGTGCCTTTCATGTTGTTTCTTTAGATCTCCATAGCATGTCTCTGTCCCTATTAACTTCTGTATATAAATATTTATTCTTAATTTACTTGCTATTACTGTCTTGTGGAGAAATTAATTTGTTATTCTTTTTTGTGTAAAGGGTCCAGGAGCTCAGGTAGAAGCATCGCCAGCTGCTGAATCTCAGCCAGCTGTGTAAGTGAACTGCTGAGTTTTGTTTGCGTGCATTAACACTTAAACGTGTTATGTTCTAAGTGGATTTTTTTTTATTCTGTCAGGGTGCCTAAGAAGTCAAAGAAGTGATAGGTTAGCGGAATGCACGGAAGGGTTTATTGTTGTGCTTAATTGGAAATCCCCCGGTTATTTTGTTGGTGTAGCTTTTTGGATGGGATTTGCGACAGATTGCCTAGATAAAGGAAACATTGATTTCATTACATTATCGTTTGAATTTTATTTTTATTTTTTTTTATGTTATGGATTCCAATTGCTCATTGTTGCTCGCGAAGTTTTGCATGATGCTTTAGCGTTTTCGGAAATAAAGCGGCTGTTCGTTTGCCCTGATTGATTTCCGACTTGTTCTGTGGTTTGAAAACTAGTCACCATAGTTAGAGCATCCAACACGACTATATGAATTATATTTATGCTGGAAGAATTTTTTAGATGCGAATAGCTATTTTTTATTTATACTTTAATATTAATTTTTAAATTATTTTTATTTTTATTAAAATAATTAAATTTATATAGTATGTGCAGACACTGTTTCCTCACTTACTGTCGCAGGCCGTCTCCATCCTCAACCTTGCCTTTGTCTTCTTTTCCTTGTGTCCTTCACCTTAATCTTCTTCCCTGAAAGCCCTGTAGCTCTGATCATTTGAAGACGAGCCATTCCAGCCTCCAAGGCTTGATTTGTGGCTTACTTTGAACCCATTCGCTTTTGGTAGCTTGGATTTGAAAACCCTAGGCTTGCCTGAGGAATGAACAGGATCGTCGATGAGGAAATCTTCGGCGTTGGAGGGAATGCAGATGTTGTCGAAGGAGAAATTGAAGTCCAAGTCTTTGGCGTCATTCAGGATGGGGCAGTGAGAATGGGGGCTTGGACCATCCTATGTTGTTTGCTCTTGTAAGCGTTTCTCAGTGTGCAGCAGTGATTTCAACAATTGAAATATTGTTTTCAGTTGAGTTGCCATCCGCTTTTATCCATTGAACAGCTTCTGGACGGGGCGGTGGGTGCGGTGGGTGGCGGGAGTGAAGGGATTGTAAGTTGCGTAGAACAGGAAATGAAAGAGGAGGAGAGAGAAAAAATAATAAAATAAAATATAGATAATAAATAGTAACTCTTCATTTGTGAAGAGTTACTGTAGTAATTTTCAGATGTAAAGAGCCTGTTGGAGCAAAAATTTTAAGTTTTACTGTCTATATCTGTATAATACAAAGTGGGTTAGAGATGCACTTAAGGCGTGATTTTGGACTCACTCGCAAACGCAGGATTAGTTTCACGAATCTCACCAACCATATTAAATATTTAAACAATCAGGTACAACATCATGTTACACACCGATATGAAGTACGACAAAATTTACAGTAACACGTAGTTGAGTTTTGGCTTGTACATCCGTTATTGTCTACTCTTGTCGTTTTTGTCTACTTTTATCGTTTTTGTTTAAATTTAGTTAAGAGTCTTAAATTATAGTGTTTATGAACTTGTTTATGTTTATAAATAAAATTTAAAATTTTAAAAATAGCTAAAAAATTAGACTAAATATATAATTGATTAATTATTATGTTATGTTATTTTTGTTTAATATATTTAAATAATTATTTTAAATAATTTATAAAATATTATAATAATAGTAATAAAAATTTAATAAATATATATTTTTTATTTAATGTAAAAGTATATGTTTATTAAATTATATTTAATAAAAAATATATTTATATTTTAAAAGTATTTTTTATATATAATAATTAAGTCGTTAATTCTCTATTAACAAATAATTTTTTAGAATATAAATAATATTTACAAATTGTTTATGAATATTTGTTTATTAATGTTTGCAAAAACCATAGTTATATTTATGAATAATATTATTTCTTAACAAACAAATATAAATGAAATTTTATCGAGCCGAATGTAAGTTTATTCATGAATATTTAATTTATTTATAGCTTTAAAGGAGTATATATGTATGTAGTCCTCTAGTTTCTCTCTATTTTCAGAACCAATGAGTATCAATCAATAGTAAACAGTGACGGTCAACAAGGGCAACCAATGCCACCTATCACTGACAAGTGACAATTCTCAAAATTAATAGGGGCAACCTATGTTACCTATCACACCAATTCCCATGATTATTAGGGGCAACTTGTGTCGTTTATCACCACTAGTTCCCAAAATCATGAAATACAACATACAAGCAACAAGTCAAGTAAGGCCCAAAAAATAGCTGAAACCACATCTAACATGTTATTGTTTGCTTTGGGCCAGTGCTCACATGGTTTTATTTTTGATTGGATTCATGGACCCCCTTAGGCATCCAACCAAAAGGCCTAATGACACGAGAAGTATCCACACCACTTTTAGTGAGCACTTTATTCCACGCTTCCAATCGATGTGGGACCTTACAATCTACTCCTCTTAAGAGCCTAATGTCTTTGTTGGCACACCGACATAGGGCTAGCTTTGATACCATCCATGATGGGTGGTCTGGAGCGAGAATTTCTCAATAATGCTTCACCATTAGAACCACCAAAGCCAATTATTATACTAACCATGGTTGGTGGACATGCAATCAAGGATTATTCCAAACCCACTATAGTTGGGATGGTTACCAGGATGACTCAACTTTGAACTAAAGTCGGTGATTATTTCTTTACTGAGCTAGTACCAATTTATTGGTTCCTCATTAGAGGATCTTCATATGCATCTTTGAGACTTACTCAATGAGTTTGCCACTTTCCAATAAATGGGGTGACAAAAGATGTGAAGTTGTTGCAATTGTTCCCTTTTTCTTTGACTAGAAAGGTGAAAGCTTGGCTCCATGCACTACCTTCTACCATTGCAACATGAGAGCAATTATCACGAGCTTTCCTCGCCAAATATTATTCACCTGGGGAAGATTACCAAAATTAGGAATCAGATCACCACATTTATTTAAGGATAAGTCATTATACGAAGCATAGGAGCACTTCAAGGAGTTATTGATTTCATGCACGCATTATGGTCTCGAGAAGTTGTTGTTGGTTTAGGCTTTCTACTAAGGGATGACTTATAGAGCCTAAAGCATGGTCAATGCAACACCAATGAAGCATTAGTGGAGAAAGATCTAAAAGAAGCTTGAGAACTGATCGAGAAGATAGCTCTTAACTTACATTAGTGGTTAAGTGTGAAAACTATGCCGAGGTGTAGGATGATGGGACCATGGAAGCATGAGGTTGGTGTGTCATCACCTATTTTCGCTTGGGCTCATTGCTGGCTTTTTGGGACTTGGTGGGGTAGTGTGGTCACTGAGTCATTCTTGCACAATGATTCATATACAAAGACATATATGGTGAGAACAAAATAAAATAAAATAAAAAATCGCTACCATTCATGATGTGAGTGTGCATTCTTACCAAAGTCCCATAAGATGCATTCTCTATTGATATGATAAAAATCCTTTGATTTTTCTCCAAGGGATGGATCAAAATCTTCTTTACTCCATATGTGGGAGAATATCATGGCAAGATATCTACCGTATTTGATCTTCAGATTATTAGTGCCAATAATTGCATTGGTGATCTCAATGTTGGTGGCAATATGCTGAAAAATGAGAATCTTATAATCGAGGGTTTAGAGCATTCTAAGATGCTCTCTAGAAATCTAGTTGAGCATTCCTAGCTTGGAGACAATAATGAAACAATTTTTTTATAAGAATTGATGAAGTTTGGAGAAGAATCTTTTTTTAAAGTGGTCCTTTTGTATAACAGATCTTGCATAAGAAATCCTCTAAAACTATATTCAATGCTACTTTTGGAATGGGGTCCTTTCATTGAATAATTAAAGTGTATCTTTTACAGTCTCCCTATTTACTTTAATTTGTCATCCTTGAACTAGACAAAGAACTCTTTTGTACCCATGGTCATCTCTAATCATAGTATAACTCCATGCAAACTCGTGGAGCGCATTAACATCACATTAGTAGTTATATGAAAGAGCATACTTCAATCTAATTGTTTCTAGGTGTCGGATCTATCTCTTCAAGAAACTAAAGAGATCAAAATTTTCATCACAACAGATGAAGTGTCCATGAATGTAGTCATTTTTGTTGGGGTTGTGAGGAAGTGGATTGACTATTTGAGAGTTGAGATAGAGAGAATCGAAATTTACGAGTTAAAAAAGAAGATATGAGCTTTCTATGCAATCTAAACTGGTTAGGAAATAAGAAACCTTACGTGTTTCTTTAGTTTATAAGGATAAATTTAAATAATATTTGAAATTCAAACAAGCCATATATCATTAAATGCCATATTTGTGAGAATCTTCCTAGTGATAAGGTATATTAGTTTAATATATGCTATTCTGTGATAAGGATATGTGTTGTGTTATTCTTTTGATTTTGAACAAATTTTAGGTTTTGGTATATGTATATGGTTTGAGATGTGTTATAGTTCTATGTTGCTGATTTCATGGTTTTGTGATATGGTTGGTGTGATGGTGGATTTGACTGTGATTGTATTATGGATTTTATGATTATTATGTTTGTCTGATGCGGTTCATGTTGGAGATTTTGTTTAGGTTGTGACACTCAGTTATGTTGGTTTTGGAGTTAGGCTAGTTACCAGACTTATCTTTTTGATAACGAAAAGCCTTTAAGGGAAGGGGAGGGGTGATATAAAGACCTGTGTTTGAGTTTTGCGAGCTAGTCTTACTATAAAGACTTTATCTTGAGAAATGGGTATCAATGCATTGATATACGTGTCGAACACAGAATTTTAATTCTATTTGGACCCAATTTGTAATTTAGGGCTCTGGGGGGCATTTTTGAGAATTCTTTAAAATATTTTTAATTAAATATTAAGTGGGAGTATATAAGGAGCCAAAAAACCTTACCTTTCTCTAGTCATCACTTTGTGTGTGTGTGTGTGTGTGTGTGAGAGAGAGAGAGAGAGAGAGAGAGAGAGAGAGAGAGAGAGGATTTTAAACTAAAAGAGACGCTAGAGAGCATAAAAACGCTAAAGGAATTCTGGATTGTGGTCAATCAGGAATCCATTCCAATGTGTTCTTCTAAGGTAGGGACCCCCCTTTCGTTTCTTTCTTAATCTTGATGAAAACCCTAATGTCTCTAGAGAATGAAAGTGTGACCTTGTAAAGATGTAATTTTATCTTTTCCATTATGATGAGACTGATTTGTGTTTACAAGCATGTGTGTGTGTGTGTGTGTATATATATATATATATATATATATATATATATTCATCATATATATATATATGTTGGATTGGAATTATGTTGATTTGGTGGTTTAGATTAAGAGATTTATGACTAGTAGTATGTTTAAATCCTTTGTTGCGAATCGAATTGGTTTAAGTGAACTTCAGGCGTCTGGAATGTTTCTAGGTAGATTTTCATGCGCAAACTAGGTTTGGGGGTTCAATGTTTCATTTTTTGGTGACTAGATGCGTGTAATTAGAGGGAAAATCATATTTGCTGTAAGGATAATGTTTTAAGTACATTGGGTACATGTTACGTGCATAGTCTATACACGTTTTGTGTAATTGTGTTGAATAATCAGTTGAAATACTTACAAATGATGGGTATTATAAGCTAATTAGAGTTATGTAGTGAAACTTATGATTTTCAAAGTTGAAGAAAAATATACATTGTTCTAATAGTTTGTTTTATTTCCCTAGGTTTGATAATGGAAAGTTAAGTTAGAATACATGAGAGGTGAACCCTATATATGAGCCTTTTGGGGTACTATTATGTAATTTTAATATGACTATTTAAGATATGTGCATGAGTATGTGTGATGGGGTGTGGTAAATTATCATATATGTTGTGTTGGATGTACACTATGGTGTGTGAATTTTGTATTAAGATTATATACTTTGTTGTGGTGATATTTTAATATTGAGATGTTGTGTTGTGGTGTAACAATTGTGGGACGATTTTATATTGATTACTCTTGGGAGGAACTAGTTATGACATGAGATGACAAGACAACCATGGGATTACGAGGTTTTAAATTACACTCTAGGGGAGTGTTTTGTGTGATTATTGCCTAGTTAATATGGTATGTTGCCATAGTAGCAGATTATCCTCTATTAACCCAATGCCTACTTGATAAGTTGTTGGTGTGGTAATATAAACTATATGAGCATTCTGACAATACACAAGTACCAGAATACACAATCAGGTAGTGATATGGGCATTGAGTTGGATCTGAGGAGACTTGATCTCTACTGAGATTTTTGCTCACTCCTATTTTATATCTTTCTTAGAGATTCTTCTAGGCGATAGGTGGTGAAACCAAAAGAAGAGACTTCTTCTTTGGTGGGCTATACCACCTTTATTTTGAGTTTGTTTACTTTTGATTGGTGTTCCATTTTGGTTGTAACTTGTGGATGTTGGGAGCATTTCTAAATACTTGAGTGGGTGTTAATGAATGACGTAAAGGGTAAATGACCCATTTTCTATTAAGTTTTATGTAATACTTTTATGTTTTGCATGTGGGCATACATTTTGTTGTGTCAAGTAGTTACTCAAATTTGGACAACCCCATGTTTTAGTCTTTCACAAGTGTTAAACACCGATCCCATGACCTTTCGAGTGCAGGTATGAGGCCATTGTAAAAAAAATCTTTAATTTTCAAAACATGGCCATTTTAGTAATGAAAAATCTCAATAAGCACACATTTTGAAATTTGTATAAATTTGTGTAATGATGAAACAAATTTAAAATTTAAATACTATCAAAATCAAAGCACAATAAACATGATTCACACTAAAGCATATAAAAGAGATAACATTAGAGAAACACAGGAAACACAATTTTGGTTTAATAAATCACGTATTAAAATCTATCATACTCAATTAATTTATAAGAAAACTAAATATGAATTCATCAAGTGATTTTATAAAAATATATGCTAGTTAGTTTTTTGGATTTATAGAATTGATTTATATATCTCCTATTTGAAAATGATATATGATGAAATGATGCTGAATGTCAATATGCTTAATTTTATTATGTAAAGTAGGATTGTGTGAGAAAATAACAATACTAGTATTGTCACAATAAATTAGAACATTCTTAAAGTCAAACTCATAATCTTGTAATTGATTATTTATCCAAAGGATTTAAGCACAAAAGCTACTAGCTACGATGTACTCTGCTTCTACTGTTGATGTGTTGACAAGTTTTGCTTCCATGTTGAGCTAGGAAACCTATCTTTCTCCAAGCATTTGGCAAGTACCAAATGTACTCTTTCTGTCCACCCTACAACTTGTAAAGTTTGCTTCTAAATAGCTTACTAGTACAAAATTGGATTCTTTTGGATATCAAACTCCTAAATTCATTGTTTCTATTTGATAAAGTATGTCTGTTGTTTTGTCAGCATATTTGGATACTTTTGGTAAACGTTATTACATTTGTTAAAGGTTGTTTATTGTTTCTTGTAAAGTTGTGTGAGATTGTGGTTATTGATGAGTGTATGCTATTATTTGTTTAAGCCTATTATGGTGTTGGATTGTCGAATTGTTTGCAAAGACCTTGCTAAGTTGGGGTTTTATTTGTGGACTACAAGTTTGTTTTCGGGCTTTAAATTAATACTTGTCATCTATCATGTTGTACTTACTCATTTAAAAATTGTTTAGACTCTAACGGGTAGTTTGTGAAGATGTATATGGATCATTTCTTGGTGGAATAGTTGAGCTAATAGAAAAAATTAGTTCATCTCAATGGTCAATAAAGGAGTTTTATAGGGCCAAAGGAGAGAAGATAAAGACAATTTCAGTGTTAAAGTAAAAACGTTAATTCTTTTAATTGTTGGTTGAGACATGACATTATGTGATTTGGAATGTTTTATCTCTTGTGATTTCAAACTCTACAATTTCAACCAGTAATGTCAAGCAGGATTGTCAAATGAAGGACTATTTCGTAATCAATGTGGGATTTGCCTAGTTGGTATCTCAAATGATCAAGGAGTGATCGTTGTAGAGTGAAAGTGTTTACACATTATATGAAAAAAATCACTTTCGATGAAAATGGCCATGTTTGAGTTAAACACAATAAAATTGAATAACAATAAGCAAAAACCACAAAGTGATTAACACACGAACATTGCCATTTTCGCCAAAAGTTTCTACAAATTATGCGTAAACACCTCCACACTACAACAATCACCCTTAATCATTTACAAAAACACAGTATACATTGTTTGCGCAACCAACTACTTCCACAATGATTACGAAATAATCTTTCATCTACGTCATGGCTTAGTGTGCTATCCATTTTCTTGTATCCATTGATAGCCCAATCCACATTAACTCGAAAATAAATATAACATAACCTTTCATTATCTTTTCTATACTCACTTATCGTCTTTATACATTTAAACTAATAATTCTTTCGCAACTCATGAAATCCAAATCCACAAAGATCCAAGAAGTCAGTCTCACTGGAAGCTTGTGCGTGGAAAGCTTAAAAAGCAACTATAGCATATGTTACAATAGCTGTTTGGATTCTCAACTAAAAGGACGGCTGTTTATATAATCTGGGTCTCAAAATGCTAGAATTTCTTCCCTCCAAGTAGGTTCATAATAATCATCATCTCTACTTCAACCAGCTTGTGGTGAACTCTACATTCATTCTATTTAGCTACTAGATCATATCAGTTTGTCGCATATCTCAAGTTTGACCATGAATGTAACTGTGCTGCCCCTGTCGAGGCCCTCGCTTTCAATCCGCATGTGACCTCCCATTAGATTTAGAAACCTGATTGCATACATGGGAAAGGAAGATAAGCAGATGCGTACTAGTAATATTATAAATATTAGGTGTTCCTGTGCCATGTGGCTTTATCCTGCAGCATTAAAATCCATCTATTATCATGTGGGACCTACATTGATATGGAAATGATTAAATGTGAGCCGCATGTTAGGCGAATAGTATATATCTAAGCCACCATGAAGCACTTATCTTTACTTCTAAAAGCAGCAATTAATGCCACGTTTGACATGTGAAAATAAAGAAGAGGATAGGAAATAGAAATACATGGCTATTCATTTTTAAAATAGAGTAAAAGGAAATCATAAACTACCCATTGTATTGCTTAAAATTAACACTTCAAATATCACCATAGTATTAACTAATCATTACCCAATCTTATCATTTCTAATACCACTATAAATACTTAACTATCTTACCCTATGCGTTAGCGCAGCAAAAAAGGCATAGAGAAGGAAAAAAAGAGGTATGCCAGAGGAAAAAAATTTAATGATGCTTTTTAAAGCTACATGCTAAGGCACGAGGGATTACATTAGTGGAATAGCGCTTCTAAAGAGATAATTTGTACCGTTTACAGATGGCAAGTCCAAGACCAGTACCAGTAGTACTTTGACTTGATCCAATTTGAGGATGAGCAAATGTGGTAAAAAGGAGGGGAATAACTTGGGGCTTGACACCACAGCCAGAATCCTTAATCTGCAGAAATAGAGTCATCATTAGAGAGATAATAGAATGATGGCATTTAGTGCTTCAGTAGGAATTCTACAATTCCAGCTATATCAACCATATTATAACAGAAAAAAAAAGGTTTCCTAGAACCTTACAAATGCATAAATTCATAATCTGTAGAAAGGGATCAGTCCTTTTAAGCAGGATGAAAGTAAATAAAACTATTCAGTAACCTGCACGTGCAAGTAAAATTGGGCATCATTTAACACTGGATAGAAATCTGGAGCTCGCCAATCTCTGAGAGATTCAGGTCTTGCAACAGAAGCTATAAGTGAAACAGAACCCTTCTTGGTAAATTTCACAGCATTACCCACGACAATTAAGAGTATTTGCATAAGCCTTTTCTCATCACCAACAGCAAACATAGGTAGATCTGGGGCTAATATCAAAGCCATATTTAACTTCTTTACAGACGCAAAGGGCTTTACTAAATCAAGGACCTGCAGTTTTGAAGCAAAAAATTATTAGAATAGACCCAAATCCAAATCCAGTTTAAGTGCGGAAGGTGGTAACTATTTAGTTCTCCATTTAGTTCAGAGTTAGGGCGAAGAAAACACTTGCCTCTCCAAAAACACAATGGAGGTCAAAGGTCCCTATATCTAATTTCAGGCTACCATCTTCAAGTCTAGATAGATCTAGAACATCATTGATAAGCGTCACAAGGAGGTTGCTGCTCTTTAGTACAGACTCTATCATTACACGTTGTTCAGGAGTGAGTTCTGTCTCCATGAGCAGTGAAGATAAGGCAATGATGGCATGCATTGGAGTTCTCATTTCATCATTCATTACAGCCAGGAAATCATTGCGGGCATGGATTGCCACCTCTGCCTCTTGTCGAGCTAAATCTAAAGCAACATTTTGCTCCATAAGCTGATCTCGTGCCCTCATAGATTCTTCCAGAATTGCAGCATGTGAAAGAGCAACTGCTACCTGTAAGAAGGTTTATAATGATTAACAAATTCCTTAGGATTAGTCAATACACAAAGGTGCACATGGAAGACTATACAGATAGGAACTATCATCAAGAGAAAACAATAAAGGGTGAAGAATCTCTCGATTAGCCAACTATAAAGCAGTCAAAAGTTATCAACCTACGAGTTATCAGCATGTGAATTATGGATCCATGTAATACCAGTCAATGTAACGAGGAAAAAGGAGCTAGATGACAACATTAAGCAAGAGCTACTTATCAAAAAAGAAAGTTATTTATCAGGCAATATATAGTCATGGGACAACTTTTAGATAATAATCTGAGCGCGATATTGCAGCGTGAAATTATAAAAAAACAATATAAATTCATTTATTTCGGGAATTCCTCATCTTAACTCTTTTTCAGTCCCACGACTTTTTAAAGAAAATTTTAGAAAATGTTCACAATTTGGAGTATGGCTAAAAACATAAGAAGCATCGTACAATGCACAAACTGAAATTAATAAATTTGAGACACAATTTAGCCGTGCAATAGGTATAAATTATAAAAATAATCATACATAATATGAATGAAAGGGAAATCTGATTTATGAACCTGATCTGCAACAACTTCTACGAGTTCCAACTCATGGCTGTGCCATGTTCTAGCACTATCCACCGGGAGTATCAAAACCATAATCGCATAACTCTTTGCAGAGAGGTCAGGCCAATCATTGATTTGGAAATCGGATAGATTTAAAAGAGGAACTCGAACAGCAACAACCTCAGGTGGCCTGTAACTTCCTACAAAAGGCCTGGTCCTTGCCAATGGACACTTGTATGGTATTTGTATTGCTCCAGTACTGTTGAAGACTTCATTGACCACAGGAAGGTTAATCGAAACAGTAGATCCAATATACATTTGGTGGGTCAGAGTGTGAGAAAGCCTTATTTTCATACCACTTCCTGATGGCATCCATAGTGCACATTCTTCAAGGCCTAAAGTCCTCCCCAGTTCAACAAGAGTTGTTTTCAGTATAGTGTGCCTATCGAGGGTGCTTCGAATTTCATGGGTTAGCATTCTGACATGCCGGCCAGCTTCTTCTTCTGTAAGGATGAGGCCCATCTCCCGGCCAAGCTCTTCTGCCTTGTTTTTCAGTTTTATTTCTCGAGTTTTAATGTTCAACAGATCAGGTATAATATGAACCAGCATCAAAGCTGTTGCACATGATACAAAAGCACAAGCAATTTTTGCAGTTGTCATTGCAACAGCAAGAAATTTAGAGTGCTCAGAGAAGGTCCATAAGTTGATAAGATGAGTTGCCCCGCAGAGAACAATAAAAGCACCAAACTGCATTAGCACCCATCTATATGGGAAAAATGCAGACTTTTGCACAAAGTAGACAAGCTCCAAGGGAATAGAGAAATATGCAAGAGAAATAAAAAAGTCTGATATATATTGATATTTCAGTAAAAGCTCATCAGCAGAAAACTGCGGGACAACAGACTCATCACAATTGCAAGACTCCATCATTCAGCAACAGTCTCACTAAACCTGAGGACACAGTTCACGACAGCACGTTAGGCAGTAAAATACCTATGGAGCTTTACACAAAGTAAAGTAAATAAAACTATAGAAGCAGTTCCGCTCAACAAGAGAGTGCTTGGTTTTAGGTAGCATTTAACTGCTATAGCAGTTTTAAAATCCCTCAAAAGAATTAAAAAGCCATTCAAAAAGGAAAACAGCTTTCCTTTTATTGTAAATTATGCTCTTACTTTCACAGATAATTTCAATTCCAATCACAATTTTCAAAGGGAAAAGGTAAAAACAATCAAAAGGGGTATTATTATATTTATATTTCTTGGTCAAGTTGGGCATTCTCTGGCCCATACCAATGCAAAGAAAAATCTCTTATGATTTTCATGGTATTAGAGCTATCAAAGCTCTAGCAAAAGATACATGCTCACGCACACATACAAAAAAGGATAGGCAATATTGCAAATCAAGTAGGTGGTGTCAACAGCGAAGCTGCTGTGGCCTTATGGAGTGTCATGCAACAGGACCTCATCTCCTCTAGCACAATTTCAATCTCATTTCCACTTGCGTGTTCTTGTCTCCCCTGGCTGAATCTCCTCTCCTCTAGCCTGATCTTGTCTTCTCACCAACACAGCTATTCGTCAAACGTGAGTCTCTTCTAGTCATGGTAACGAGTCGGGTCGGGCTCGGATACTGCCCAACCCGAGTCCAACCCAAAATTTTTTAAGCCTCCTTGAACCCATCCCGACCCATCAATTTGGGCGCTTTGGGTTGGGGCGGGGCAAGATTTTTTAGCTTAAATTTATTTAAAAACATCGGGTCGGGGCGAGTCGAGCAAGACCCGACCTGATGGTATGTCGGGATGGGGCAAATCGGGTCGGGACAGCCCAGGTTGGAGCGGGGCGGGACAAAATTGCCATCGCTAGTCTCTTCTAGACTTCCAGCCATAGTCTTGATTTTATTCAGCCATAAGAGGTTCTACATATGCTATTTTAATTCCTACCTTTTTTCGGGCAGTTATTTGAGTCATAATAAAATAAATGTTTTAATTGGATGCGATGGTGGATGATGAACTTTAATTAATAGTTGGTAATACATATTATTATTGTAATAGAATAATTTGTAGATTACAATATTTTTTTAATTAGTAATTTGTGAAAATTAGAAATATGATAGGATTGGAATTGATTATGATTGATATCCTAATTATACATTTTCATATATAAGTTTTTCCCTTTGTATAAATATATAATTATACATTGTATTCTTCATAGAAAATATATGAATAAAAGATATTTTTTAATCACATATGTTAAATGATTTATTTAGAGTTTATATGTGAAGTGATTCGTGTATAATTTGAACCTCATCAAGTTTCTGTGGTAGCGGTTTAGGTGAATGTTTAGTCATGTTTTTTATGTCTGTGTTTTCTCTATTTTATTAAACTTGTTGGGGGTGGCTTGTATGAATGAATCACAATGACAATTATGTTGTCGAATTCACAACTAGATGTTGGGCTACATACATTTTTGTTACTCCTTGGCTTTATGGTTTGTCTCGATAACATACTGCTTTGGTAAAAAAGAATGGGAAAAATTACAAAACTTAGTCATTGGCATTATCTACATATATTGAGGCTAATAAGTAGTCTCAGTGTCTTGAATCAGGGCAACCTACAGACAAGAGCACCTTGATTGATTGAAAAGCAACCAATGCAACATTGAAAACTCTTTTTGGTGGTTCTATGACTGATTGGATTAGACATTTATTTGTCACAGGCCCTTCTACTCGTGCCATTTTTCACCATAATAATATGAGTCATATTTGTGATACTTGGTTGACTTTATTGAATCACAGATAATGAATACAATATTGCTGATTATTATGTTTGTTTTCTAGCCATATTAGCATCTTCAACTGCAAGGAGTGCAGCTCTCTCAAACTCTCCTCATTTTCCAGTTGCAATCAAGCAAGGTGTAATGTTGCTCCGGATTCTGAATCTTTGAAAGCAAAAGTAGCAGCAGCAAGAAAGGATTCAAAGAGGGACACCTTGTCTCCTATGGAGCCAAATGTACAGGATGTTAATGTAGGCAATCAGAATAACATATTCTCCTCAAGTTAACATCCATTCAGCATGCTTCTACAGATATTTTTAATTTCTATTGAGAACATTCAAAATGTAATTGACCCTTTTTTTCCCTCAAAGACTGTGAGGTTGAGATAAGCTGACCTAATTGTGATCTCCATTTATCTTCCACGCACACGCCATTGACTTAAATTCTATTGGCACTCTTCAAAATATTATTGATCCTTTAGCTGGTTGTGAGGGTGGTGTGGTTGCAAATGAGGCTAATGATGCCGATAAGATTCAGCTTCCTCATGACCCTCCTGATCTTCAATCTGTGCAAGTGACCACGGGGCCTGTTAGTGAGGTAGTAGCAATTCATGTTACAGCAGCGCCCAATTACCCTGATCCCTCTACCTCTGCTGGGACTTCCATAGATGTGGCTGTCCCATGTGAAGTTCCCGCAGGGCCACATTGTAATATTATGGCACACGTGGCTACAGATGCAGTGGCTGTGCAAGCAGCCCCAGCGGAAACAACCAATAATTTTAATGAAGTGGGTAGGTTAAGGGAGGACAGTGGTTTGGATGTGCAAGAAACTGAAGTGGATCCTCCTACATTGGATAACTAGCTTGCCGAATCGATGGCTGTTGAATCAGATGTTTTAGATGTACCCTCCATTTGTACTTGTTCTGGTTCTAAGAAACGCAACAAACCCTGGGTTTCCAAATCTCCTACTTGTCTTTATTCCAATCAGAAAAAAAAAAAAGGAAAAAAAAAAGGAAAAAAAAAAAGACAGCAAAGGAACGGGTGTTTGACCAAACAGTAAGATATCAGTTGTGATTCTGAATATTCTGATTCTTCTTGCTCTTCTCCACATTTTGCAAACAATAAAAAATATGCATACTCAGGGTAGGATTTTCCAGCGGAAGTCTGTTTGGGATTGATTGCTGCTCAGGTTACTGTCAGTCGCAAGTAGAGTGGCTCTTAATATTGGCTGCTTTGTATTTTTGTTCCTTGCTTTTATTGCATGATTTTCTGATTTTTCCTTTGGGGCATTTCTCTTGTCAGGTTCCTAGGTTGTATTCTATTTTTTTGGTCATTTGTTGTAAAGTTTACCATCTTTTCTCTATTTTGTCCTTATTAATAAATATCTGATTTTGTTGTTAATTTGCAAAAACTTGAGGTATTAGATTTTAAATTTTTTTTATAAGTAAAAAAATTTATTTATTTATGAGAATCAAAACGCAAACAAGAAGTGCACGAGATGCGAGAATACAGAAAACGAAGACAATAACCCAATCATAAAGAGCAGCCAGCTACAACATCTCAAATGGAAGAAAAATATAACCCGCCCAAAGCATACAACCAATCACCCAAAGATCAAAAAAAAGTACAATAGAGCTCGGCAGCGGGCCTCTCCCGATCCTCAAAAACTCGTGCGTTTCACTCCCGCCAAATACTCCAAAGAATGCAATGAGGGATGACCTGCCATACCGCCAAATGCCGCCCAACCAACCGACAAACAACGCGCGAAGAGACGAAGGAATCACCCGACACCCACGAGATGCTGAAAAGACCCAGTATCATACCCTTGGCATAAGGGCAATAAAGAAAAAGATGATCCACATGCTCCAGTGAAGATTTGCACATGTAACACTGACTAACTAGAACAAAACCGGCGCCGCAAATGATCGGCAGTCAAAATCTTCCCCAAAATGGCAGTCCAAGAAAAAAAAGATTTATTCTCTAGATTTTTAGATTTAAATGCATTACAACAACTTATCTCTATTGGAATTCTTAACAGCAAAGAGGTTTATTCTCTAAGGGCAGTGTCAAGGTGCCTAAGCTGCAATATGTCTCCAAGTCCAAATTTGTTGGTACTTTCATACCATTAAATTCCTCTACTCTCACCACTAGCATATCATCTCCTATATTGCTATGAAAGAGATTTATTCTTAACGATTGTTTTTTGTAACCTCTCTAGGGCAATTTATTATTATTACTATGTTGTCATATATCTCCTAGTCCAAAGTCATTGGTACAGGTTTCATATCATTAAATTCCTCTACTTACATCACTGGCACATACGTTTTCCTTATAATTTAATTCTCTAACCCCCCTTTAGAGTCTTTCAAGATCAGAAGATTAGATGCATGGTACGTGATGGGCATGAATCTAGTAGATTTTATTTACTAAATTAAAATATGATTGTTGCAAATGCTTCTCTTGTTCAACTATCCAATGATGCTTAAAGGCTTCATTGATTGTCCATTAACTAGCATTCTTTGTTATTTTCCACTTGTTTCAGTATTGAGTCTTAAGTTCAATTATCAAATATATTAGTTGGGTAAGCATCATCATGCATATTATCTTACCTTGATGTCTCATTCATTTGAGTTAGTCTATATTTAGGGTTTTCTTTTATTTTCAAATATTTTGCTATATTTATTGACGACTACAATAGTATAATTAGTTAAATTTTATAAAAAATTGAATTGAGATTTTTTAATTTTTTTGTGTTGTTTATTGTGAAGTTTTAAATCAATATGCTTTTGTCTATAAAATGTTTGAACACTAATAATGCTTGATATTATATTTTTCTGTCTCAGTTCCTTCCATGTTTTGGGTGTTGTCAAATCTTCCACTAGAGCTCTTGTGCTCATTCCACTCAATAAAATTAGGCTTTCAAGTGTAAGAATAAACTCTTATCGGATATTTCTCGATGTTAGCCTACTGACACTAATATGGCTAAATTCTTTTGGAGGTATACTCTCTTGACATCCCATTATCTTAAAAATCATCTTCTCTTGTTTGTGCTACAAGGAATTATATTGTAGTTTATATGTCCCTTGAGTCTTTGGGTATGGTTGTTTTGTCGCCTCCTTAGACTTGACCGGATAAGTTGATTCCTCAAGACAAAGAGTGTGTTGAAAGATTACTTCTAGTACTCACAATGGATATATTTGTTGTAATTTGTGTCATCAAGCATTTGTTTCAATTAATGTCACTCTCATTAAACACCAAACATATAATTGTGTAAAGTCCTTCATCATACTCCTAGCTATTAGCCACGTTGCAAAAGGAGCTCTCAAGCATTGGTCCACCTATTCAATTACAGGGGCAATTAATCCTTGGTAACATTATGCTCCACCACCATCACCATCAAGTCTTTGGTCCACCTATGTCACAGTAGTTTGCAACTTATTGGGTGCTGTTGGGTCTTTGTGGTCAAGCACTAGCCCAGTAGTACCATGGAGCATTTGAAAGCCCGTCTCGTGACGAAGGGCTAAACTTAGAAGTATGTTGTTGACTATGATGAAACTTTCCCTTCCATGGTCAAGATTCCTTTTGTATGTGTTATTTCCTTGATGGCCTGTTTTTAGGTGGGCATTGAACTAGTTAGATGTAAAAAATGTCTTCATCCATGATAATATTCAAGAGGACATCTATCTATAAAGGGCAACCACCTGAGTTTATGGCTCTAGGGAGAAGTTGTTTTATTGAGGACAATCCCATTAGGAATGGTTAGGACATGTTAGTAACGTTGTGGTCACTTTTGGTATGTGCTGATACAATGTGGATCACTCAGTATTTAGCATGCCTTCTTCAACCATGTGAGTTCTTCTCGTGGTTTATGTTGATACTGTTATTATTACTGAGGATATATTTGTTTATTGAAATTATGAGTGAGAATAATGTTGAAGACTTATCAGTTCAAGCAGTTCATGCAGAAAGAGTTTAGTACTAAGGACTTTGGCCATCTGCATTACTTTTTAGTGTTAGGTAGCATATTCAGATGATTGTGCGGCTCTCTTTGAGAAACAGACACTTTCTTCTTCGTGATCGAGGAAAACATTGAAGATTAAGGGAAAAGTTAAATAATCTTACTATAAACCATCTAAATATTTTTTGCCTGTCAACAGGGTTAGTTAGTATAGGAGTGTGCTTTGTACTCCTTATTGGTAGCTAATCCTTAAAATTGTATAGTGCTTGAAAGGAGCTTTTGACCAAAGTTAGGGTTCAAGAACCAAGGGCATCTTCATATTACTGGATATTCTAATACAAATTCCATGAATTTAATGGGTTATGCATGTGCTAATACATCTTATAGATTGTCAATCTACTTTAGAATATTGTGTTTTTCTTGAAGATAATCTTGTACTCTAAAAGTGTAAGAAACAACCCATAGTTTCTTGTTTGAATATTGAAGTGAAACAATATGCCACGATGAACATGGTAATGCATATGAAAGGGACATCTACACTGCATTGTGATAATTAGTTTGCAATACACATCACCAACAATCCAGTGTTTCATGAGTGCACAAAACATATCGAAGTAGATCTTCACTTTGATTCATACCTACATTCTTTGGTTCATACCATCTCAAGTCCATAAGGCTTATTCTCTCAAATAACAGAACAATTTCGTATGATTTTCAAGGGGGTGCAACTCAAACTAGGTCTGCTATATCGTGCACCTATTGTGGGCAGCACCTCATGAACCTCCAAAACAATAAACTAAGGACGAAGTCACCTACAGTACAAGTGATCCTCTAAACAAAATGCGTCCCTAAATCCAAATCAAAAACATCGTATCTGACAGTAATAACGACACTGAATCACTTATTTAATCCACATACAGCTCAAAACAGCCGCCGGAAAGGAAACGAAAGAAAGACCACAGGTACAATCACACCGAGTTTACCTCCAGAAGGCGATCTGAACGACCAGAGGGGTAGTCGAAAGCTCCAATAATGAGATCAGACTCTGAAGAATCGAGGTACCATCCACTGAAGCCACTGTGCTTAGTGTCCTATTTCACCTGGACACAAATCAATCATGCGAACAAAACATTGAACATGCGAAGCACCGAAAATAGAGGAGATGTTCACCGAGGATGTCTTGTCAGCGATGTCGATCTCGAAGAGAGCAGAGAAAAATGGATGGTGCGAGCAGGGAGCAGGGAGGGAGGAACCGCCGCACGAAGTTGGGATTGGAGAGGCGGGCGGGCGTTACGCTGCAGCACGCTCTGTTCGGTTGGTAAATATTTAATTATAAATAAAACAATATAAACAAAAAATGATACCAATAAAATAAAGATAAAAATAAAAAATGAATCCAAACAAATAAAAAATAAAAAAATAAAAATGTGTGGACTTTTGGACACACGCCCGTGACTCGCCTCTGCCTTTGCGTGTGGAAAAAAACGCAATAAGCATATCGTTCCGGCTTTCCCGTGTGGAAAAAGCAATAATCATACTTAAAAGCAGTTAAAAATTAAATTTTAATTAGTAAGAGCCTCCGGTTTTTATGTGTTTTTGTTAACTCGAGGAGTAAGTTTAATGAAACTTTAAAATTTCACTTTTAAACTTTTATTTTAATAAGATATTTACGTATATTTAAATTTAACTCAATCCTATTCACTTTTTATTTATTAAAATATTATATTTTAGTTTTTCTTATAAATAAAAATTAATTAATTAAGTAATTAAAATAATATTTTAACTTATAAATCATTAAATTAGAGATATGAAAAGTAAATTTTAAAAAATAAATTATTTAAATCATTATCATAGGCCATTTGGGCAAAATCGGCCAACATTTTTATTCTAATACCCATGTGTATTTTTGTTAAATACACATTTTTATTGGGTATATATGAAATTCCCATGTGTATTTTTGTTAAATACACATTTTTATTGTTTCGTTAAAATTTAACAAAGTCAATTTCAATTTTGCTTATGCTTAAGTTGAGACTAACAAATTTTTTTGTTTGTTTAGCAAAAAAAAAAAAAAATCTTACCCTCAACCATTGTGAAAGTCAATTTAATGTTGAGATTTATGAAGACAAAATTAACTTAACAATAAGTCATTTCTTTGATCCATAAAATGACCCAAATTCAAAATATGCAATATCAAGATTATAAATAGGCATGTAAATGAGTCGAACAGAGCTAAGCTTAGGTGAAATCGACTTGACTCATTTAAGAAAAAAATAATTAAGCCAAACACGAGCTCAAGTCAAGCTTTGAAACTCCTAGCTCATCTCGGTTCATTAAACACTTTGTCAAACTCGTATAAGGTGATTATTCGAGCCGAGTTGAGTCCTCGATTAGCTCGAGCTCAAGTTAGAACTATTATTTCGTAATTTTTGAAATTGAGCTCGAGGCTAAGCTTAAGCTTGACTAAGTTGTTACACGAGCTTTAAACATGTAACTTGATTCATTTAAAACTCGTTTAGAGCTCATTTAAAATAATAATAAATATTAATTTTTTGAAATGATTATTTTCGAAGGACAATGACATTGACATGAACAATATTGTATTATAAAATAATAAATATAAATACAAGCCTTTCAAATAGGCAATATCTTATTACAAAATAAACAAATTTCAGCACAATTCTCTTGCTTGCTAATATCCTTGCTCCAACTAAGCAGAAAGGTCATTAGAATCAACTCTAAGGACTACACTGATACCAAAGTTCATTTTGCATTTCTCTCTCTAGTCTCACTAGCACAGACATTGGAAGTTTGGCTAGTAACTGATTTCTGGCCTTGAGGAGGAGGCTGTGGTATATTGCTAACTGAAGGTAGGGGCAAACAAGATTGACTAAAACATTTAATGTTGGCTGAATAATCTACCAAAAAAACATAAAAATGACATTTCAAAAATGGTTGAACAAATTTAGTGCAAACATTTAAAATAGTAATAACTCAGCAATCCAAATGTAAGGTACCAATGTAACAATGTGCAGAATGCTTGTGCTTTCAAATTTCATAAAATTTTAAAAATTATAGTTTCAAATCAAATAGTATGCAAATTGAATATTATGCACCATGTGGCCTAAGCCATTGTTAGTTTAAAATTATGGATGCGTGTGATAAAAAATCTAAACGTGAAATAATTTCTAAATTCCCAATGAAGAAACAACTAATTAAGTCTAAATTTTCATATCTTGTGATGCGTGTTTGAAAAATGTGTACTTTTTAAAATGTTCTCATAAAAGATCTTAATTATTATTCTAAAGGTCATATGTAAGTCACGCAAGATAAAAAAGCAATAAATGTACATGTATCAAATCGAATGTAAGTGTTATCAGCTTGGAAACCTTATAATAATAAATGTGCATCAATTTTTGCTCTTGTTTTGATAAATGTGCATTTATTTTTACTAATATACATTCTATCTGCAATAATAAGTGATAAATGCATCTAAATCTTATTTAATCTAGGACTCATATTTACTATTTATGAAACTAATAAGCATTATCTCGTAGCTTACCGACAAATAATATTTTTTTTGTAATTTAAGAATGCAAAAGAAGCTTAGAACTTATGTTATCTCCTTGTCTAAAGTTAAATACCATGTAAGAAGCATTAAGGTAGTGATCTTGTAGTTGTGCCACAACGCCACTTAAGTAACCTTATACTCATCTTTATCTAGCACGTCAATGGAGAAACAACAAACAATGAAAAAATAAATGGGAAAAACTAAAATATAGGTTTATCACAAAATAATAATAATAATAATAATAATAATTGTTGTTGTTTCCACAGTCCTTTTGAGTTATTATCATTATCAACAGTTGTATTTAAAAGCGGGCAGCGAGATGTCGTACTTAGTTAGATAATTTCGTAGAGTGATCTCTTAGAGTGAGCTCGTAGAGGGAGTCTAACTATATACTTTTTAATCTATTTTAGGTTAAAGATCCAAATATTCGAAGACCCACAAGGTCGAAGATCCGTAGACTCAAAGATGTAGAGTCGAAGATCTTTAGGCTTGAAGAACCACAGACTTAAAGGTTCATAGGGTCGCAGACTTGTAAATTCATAGGATCAAAAATTCGAAGACCCAAAGTGTTATCGGGTGAAAAGTAGTGTCTCGAAGATTCGAATACTCACAGAATCAAAAACCCATCGGGTGAAGAGTAGCGATGTGTCACGCCCTGGATTTTCAACCCGGGGAAACAGGTACGTGACTCCCCTTTTACCCATACGGAGGGCAAAGGGGTTAGGATACAAACCCCGAATATAACATTTTAAACATCCACAACACATTCAAGAAAGTAATGTTCATTAAAGCAATCCACAATCCAAACCAGTCTTTATTACAACAAAATCCTCTTTCCAATCCATCCCCACTGGGGTTACATCAATTCCCACAAAATAACATAAATGAAAGACGGTAAAGTAAATAAGGTCTCCACCTTGGGGTCCCACCTAACGCCTGTATGTTCCTGAAAGAAAACACAACATAGAGGGAGGGGTGAGCAACCACAGCTCAGTAGGGATCATGTCTCCCCAACCCATCCCATGCTCCTAGCGTCTACATGAGGGTGTGTGCAGGTGCAGTGTAATGACAATAAGATATAAACAGGTTGTATTCCACATTCACACGGCACACACATATCCACAGCCATACAGGCTAACATATCCACAGCCACTCAGGCTTAGCCACAAGGGCTAACATATCCACAGCCACTCAGGCTTAGCCGCACGGGCTAATAGTTCCGATCCCAGGGCTTCCACACCACCGGGTTCCACAAACACAGCATACAAGGTCACGCAGGCATTAAACCAAACACGTAGTATACACACTTTCACAGGCATAAAATCAAACACATACTAGGCATATTCACATAGACATATTCACACAGGCATTTTATCGAACACTTAATATGCACTCACCATCCAACACCAGAATACATCAAAAACTGCCATCGAAGGCCAACATCTATATAGGAGATCACACCTATATGGATTACATATATATATATAAACAGGTATAATCCATAATCTACCCTAGAACCCTAGAACAGAGGAGGATTTAGGAAGAACAGAACCCCTACCTTGTATGTCCTCCTGCTCCCACTTCCACGCAAGACTCCGACCACCCACGCAAGACGCTCCTGGCAGCCCACCGAAGCTCTCCTTCCCCCCCCCTCTCTCTCTCTCTCTCTCTCTCTCTCTCTCTGCGACGGCTGGTGGGACAACAAACCCTAAAACCTAAAACAGAGGGCTTCTCCTCCTTATATAGACAACACAACATCAAGACGACGTAGTTTTGATGGAACAAGTTATGACCTTCCCACATCCATACACACCAAAATATCCACAATTCCAACATACCCCTTTGGGAAAAGATGTTTAGAATCATAAAACCAAGGTGACGGTGCAAAAATATGTCTGCACGTCACAATGCACGTCATATCCTCATATGACGTGCAGCTCCAAATGCTCTGAAAATCCACCCCAAGCTTCCTAGAATCATGAAGAAGACAGGCAAGCATTAATACCCTTGCACGTCATATGCCCCATATGACGTGCACCCCATGTATGCCTCCCCAGGCAGCCCAAATCTTGCATATTGCTTGATCAACATCATACAAGGTGTTCTATCCAAAGAGAGTGGGGGGAAAACTCCCAAAAAACCAATAATTGCCACCCAAAGGGCATAACTGTGACTAACTCCACATCCCAAAAGTACGGGTCATTACATCGGGTGAAGAGTAGCGATGTTACAAAGTCGAAGCTCGAAGGGTCGAAGATTTAGAGACCTGTTGATGTGAACAGAGACCCGTTGATGTGAACAAATGATTAGCTAAGTCAGAATTGGGTTGGTCGCTGGCTCTAACCTAGTCCTAAGGTTCAAAGATTAAGACTCGAAGGTTGTAACGTATGTACTATGTGAAGCATTTGTGAGGCTACGAAGCGATCATCTTCGAGGCTATGGATAATCGAAGGATCAAAACACACTTAAGGGCTCCGTTTAAGTAAGTTATTCGAATAACATATCTGAGCATGCTAAGTATTAGAATAAACACATGGATGTTATCCGAGGATGGAGTAATATGTTTTAACGATGGAGGTTAGAAAATGAAACATGTCTAACCCTAGCAGAAGGTTTTGGTGCAATGGCCATCTTATAAAATAAAAGTATATGTTATACTTCATGTGCGTGTCAGAATATTTTCAGTATACACGAAAAGTATCTAGAGAGATATAAGAGACATAGAGTAGTTAAATCGCATACGCAAAGAGAAGAAGATTGAGAGCAAGATAGTAGTGAGTTCATCTAGCCTCGCTCTCATACATTCAACGAACAGATAATGAGTTTGGTGAAGGAGTGGTTGAAGGTCAAGAGGTGCAAACAGTTGAACATGCAGAAGCAAGTTACGTCAGACAATTTATTATAGTGAGTGAGTACTGAAGTAATATTATTTTTGTATTTACATTTAAAAGATAGGAGAGTTAATCCTGTTGTAATAAGGGCAAAACCCTACTATATTAAAAGCATATAGTGAATTGGACTCGGTATAGGTATACTCTCATCATCATGGAGTAGATAACTTTGATCAAACCATGTAGATCGTGTCTTTGTCTTTTATTTCCAACACATACCTACTCTTAACTTAATCTTGCACAAGACACTAAGATACCATCCCAACAATAACCGTATCTGTAAAAATATCTCTGATAAGTAACAAACTCCTTAAAACTAAAGGAATTAGTTTTAAGTATACAGATTCACCCCCTCTTTGTATACACACGCATATACCTGTACGATCTTGTTTGGATTTTGGGAATATCAATAATAATAATAATAATAAGCAATATTGTTTTACAATTTAATGATAAACATATAAGAGCATTGTTTAAATTTCATTCTGGGTTAGTACATACACAAGCTTTGAAATGTTTGTCCACGAGTTGGCCTCCAAAACTGAACAAATAAGAGACCACAACCATGAAGAAATTAAGAATCAATGATAATTAGAGCATAATTAATGTTCATGATAACTAATTGAGAATAACTTGAAATTTAACTAGGAATCCACATAGATATCTAAATCCCAACAAAAAATGTTGTAATTGTATAAAAAACTCCTATTAAGAAAACCCAAAAAAAATACACCAAAGGCATAGTAGGAAAAATATCCACCATAAATGAAAATAATGTAAGAAAACCAGGCCAAAGAGGCAACCACAACTAAAAAATTAGCCTTGCATGCCCTAACAAGCCAACTAGATGTCTCTTATAAGTATTGTAATTACAAATAAAAAAATAGACTTGAAGTCTTCAAAAAAAAATCAATATTGTAATTACAAAAGTATAAAGAAAACCAAATTTAAAGTCTTAAACAATAAAAAGTACTAGAATTATAGAAATATAAAGAAAAGTAGCCTTGAAGTCTCAAGCTATTGTACTTGTTGTCGATAAATCGATTTCAATAAATATCAACACAACATAAACAAAGTAGCTCATACATTAATAAAATTAACTTAAAAAACTAAATAATCAAAATACGTAAACTTGAATCAAAACTTATTGTTATCACAAATCTTCTCTTAAGGCCATGAAGTGATCCCTCCTAATCTAAACCATATAAGAGCATCTGAACATTTTTAGTTTTTAATGATGCTCTATGGGGTTCAATAACCCTATCATGAAAGTAGCTTCTAAAGCAATCGTCCTTATGGGAATAACTAAAATGTCCTTTGTCATTTTAAATAAAATACGATGCTTTAAAGCATTTGATTTTCACTATTCCAAAGCATCAAAATCAGCATTCATAGTTATTCCATTATTAGTTTTTTTTTTTCATAAATTTAGATATCATTTTCAAGATAAATATTCAAATCTAATTTTTTGGGCTGAATAATGTCATTACTTTTAATGTGCTAAAAAAACCTTGATCGAGCTTGAAAATTTTTTGGTACTACATCTCTTACAATTGCACTTGAGGAAGCAACAACATTAATTAGAATAGTTTTTTGCAATATAGAAACCTTATGGGCAGAAGCATATGACTCAAATAACTCTTTTGGAACTTCCAATACATTCTCAATGTAATAACCACATTTTTCTATAGGATAAATGATAGGAAAATAGAAATTGATTAGCTTCATTTTATATTTAGGGTTCAAGACATCAACTATAGACATCAACAAATTACTTTGACCTTAATACTTCTCAAACTTTTCATTCGTCTTAGTTGTCATTAACCTTATGTACTCATTCCTATCCTCACACTTGATCAATAAAACTTCTTTCATCCTCCATACCTTAGGTAAATAAAGATTCGCAGTAAGGCAATCACTACCGAATACAACATTGGTTACATCATTGAAAACCGACAAAATCTGGGTTACATTTTCCATCATTCCCTACTATTTTGGACTAACAACCCACTAAAATCCTTTTCTCAACTCTTTGGTACCTAGGGAACACTTCTTTGAACCGAATTGATGTATTCAACATCATATAGGTGTTGTTCCAACGTGTAGGGACATCTAAAATCAGATTCTTACAATGTATATCTAATCTTTTCACTATATCAATAAAGACAATCAACTTACTTTTAGAAGTCATTATAAATTTTATGCTTAGCCTAATCGAATCTATAATATCCTTAATTTGTGTAAGGCTAGCTTGCACATACAAGTTTATAATATGTACACAATACCTAACATGAAACAACTTATTCCAAACCGGCAAAATATACTTTAACTAAAATCATCTTTTAAATTTGCAATTGCCAAATCATTAGTTGTAGTATTATCAACCATATTTGTATTTATTTTATTTTAAATTTCTCAATCACAAAAATAAGCCCTTAATGCATCAATAGCTATACCACCACATTGCAGAGGAGGTACATTATAAAAATTTAAAACTCTTTTCTGGAAGCACCAAGCCAAATTCACAAAGTGGCAAGTCACTATCATATATGATATTCTTTGAGAAGATGTCCCAATATCGATGGTAATGTTCACCTTGTCAATCAATTTCAAAAATGTTTTTGATTTTCTCTTTTCAGCTTGGTAAGTGAAAAAGTAGTTATTTGTAGTTGTTGCATGACTAATTTTTTCCAATAAGTTGTGCAGACCCTTATGAACTTATTAAAAAGCTCATGTTTCATCATATTAAATGGGTACTCATGGAATAACACTAGATGAGAAGTCATTTCCCTGATAGGTAAAACCCATCAAACTTTTCATACCATCATGTTCCATGGTAGGTTCAAATGACAAAATCTTATGTTTTTTATTGTTATTATGTTATATAAATTTAGTTCATGTAGTCAAATGTCATTTTAAGGTTGAGGTGGTACTATAATTTCCAATTACAAATATATTTTGACATCAATAATGTTATGATTTTTAACTCCACATGGATCAAAATCATTCCAAAGTGCTTAAGTCTTTTTTCTTTTTCTCTTTACATACGATGAATTATCATTTGTAACATTACTCAAACTCTCACTTCCCATTTCACTAACAGTTGGAGAGACATTGTTAGTAGGTTGATCTAATGTAGGGTTTATAGAAATAATATTATCTAATTGGACTTTCAACTCTTTATTAGGATAATGCTATATAAAGAAATGTGTAATCCTAATTATGTAAAGATTATTTCTGATTAGTTGAAATATATTTTATTTAAGTATTTATTAGATTGCATTATTTTGCTTTCTTATGTGGCTGAGTGATCGAGGAGGTTAATACCTCCTTTTTAGGGTCATTTTGGGTACATTTTAATACTCTTTTACTTCATTTATTGCTCAAAAGAGTTATAATATCACATTTTCATGCCCTAACCCGAAAAAGAGGATTTCTTGTAGTTTTGTGGTATTTTTGCTATGTTTTAATAGGAATCCAAAAATCAAGGAAGAATTCACCATATTAACAGAAGGAAGAAAGAATCCCAGAAACCTAAAGATCATGACGACCAAATTTCAAGTTGGTCGGGTGAAGGTCGGGTGAAGCCCATATTTCAGGGATAGCTTTCTAGAGCCTCAATGATGATAATTGCCTTCTGGTCGAATAAAATCTGTGATCGTTTGGAGGTGGTCGGGTGAAGGACTTTTCACCTGACCAAGTCGGGTGAAGCTTATTTTGCATATTCAGACTCTCCCAACATCACGGAACAAAACTTCCTTCTGGTCGAGTGAGATTTGAGGACAGTACATAGTGGTTGGGTGAAGGTCGGGTGAAGCCTTCTTCACCCGACCAAGCTTAAATTTCGGTGATGGAACCCTTATTTTTGCAGCTCACTTATTTCCTTCTGGACCGAAGTCATTTGATCAAAGAACGGGCACCAAACACTCAAGTCAAAGGAGAATTTATTGAAGAAATTCAAATTCAAATGGGTGCTTTGCATTTGGATTGGGGTTTTTATGGGATTTAAGAGAGGGATCTATCTCATTTTCAAATTCAAAAATAAGAGAGTTACAAGAGATTTAAGAAGGGTTAATTATTTGGCAAAATTATGAGGAATAATGGGGAATTCAAAATTCAAATATCCAAATTTAGCCTAGGTGGCTATAAAAGGGGAGCTACTCCATCATTTGTAAATCCATCAAGTCATCAGACAATTCTCTTCTATTTTACAAATCCATTCCTCACCTAGAGTAGAGAAAGAGAGAGAGAGAGAAGACGGTTTGAGGTATCTCTTGGAGTTTGAAGACAATCTGCTAGGAAGAGAAGATCAACCTTGGAATTCTTGGTCTAAATAGGCAAGCTATCATTCTGGTTTTCTTATTCCATGTTTTGCAATTCTTTTGTTTTCAATTATACTATGGAAGCTTAAAAACCCTTGATTGGGGTTAAGATGGAGTTTGATGTAATGAATTAATTTGTAATGTTTTAGTTTAATCTTTTTCACCTTGTGAATATTTATTGACTATCTTGGGTTGAAATATAAAATGTATTTGATCACTTCATTTTATCATATTAGGTATTTATGTGAAGGATTGAAAAATGAAGCATAATTATTGAAAATTGCAAAATAATCAAATTAGGGGTTGCATAATCTGCAAAGCCAGGTGTAAACCTACGATACCAAGTTAAGAGTGGGTGTGGTGCTAGCTCTAGACTAAACAATCCAAATCTTAAAGGGTCACCCGTCCCCCATGCTAGGGTGTAGACACGAATTATGGCACTTGAAAAAGGTTAATTCATGCATTAGATGTTGGGTATTAAATATTGTTATAAGGAAAGAATTAGATTGAATTAAGGCATATTCTTGGGAAAAATACATCAAATAAAATCTTAATTACAATCACCTTTATCAATTAAACTTATCTCTACTCAAACAAGCTCATTTCCATTTCTCGCAACCATTCAATCAACCTGTTTTAAATTCAGTTCTGTTTTTACATTATTTTCAATCAAAAATCTCTTTATAAGCTAGTTAAAATTTCCAAATTCTACATCCTTCCCTTGGGTACGATAATCCGGACTTAAAAATCACTTTATTACTTATCACGATTTGTCCACTTGCAAATTGCCGATCACTGAGCATTCTAACATCTCATTACTTATCAAAGTTTATTGCTGAGTATGTGTGGGATACATACAATAGATTTACTAAGTAACCTAAGTATAAAATTGGTTCACAATCGGTGAATAGGGTTTGGGATACTATATTCTGATAAAATTGTGGTGCAAACTATTTCATAGTGGGCGTGATCTAATTTAGAGTCATTGTAAAGAGTTTACAAATAGTAGTACCAGAATGTATTTATACATATTGAACAGGACCATGATAGAATAAGTTCTTAAACTAATATCCATTGCATTGTATAAAGAACTTTAGATTCTATTGTTGGATGACTGATTTATGAATTAATCTTAATCCAGATCGTTTGATTAACTCATACCTATAATTTATGCCTTTTGACTTATCAATGAGTGAGAGGCTTAGTGCTTCATATTCTTCAATATCTTAGAGATATAATATTATAAATAGTGGGAGTGTCAAGTCAAGTGCGTGGAATCCACTACTTCGCTATACGAAAAGTAATAATATTCCTATGTTGTTTAATTTGGGATTCTTGGGTGAATTCAGTGCTTGTAATTATATTGGATATAATTTATTATAAATCCTAATTCATAATTGGATCATGAATAGGTCGCCCATTGGAGAATTAATGGTAACACATGGATAAAGATATAATTAGAGAGGTTGAACGAAATCTATTAATACTTGTCTCTAATTTTGAATATCATAGTGGATGATCATATCACATGGAAATCAGTTATATCGATGGACAAATCATTTGTTATGGATTCTTATAATTATATCCTGTTTAATCTTAGAGTGCGCTTTTAGTCCCTGATCATGGCTTGGACTAAAACTTTTAAATAATGATTTAATTGATTAACTAGATTAATTAATTAATTATTATTTATTGGAGCTTCAATTAAGTGGGTTCATTTGCTCCCTCTTCCTAGCACCGTTTATTCTAGTATGGAGTACTAGATCGTTGTAAGATAATTCTCTAGCTGTGTTTAAGAGCTAATTAATCAACATGTGTCAATATATATTTAAGAGTCAAATATATATTACATGGAAATTAAATAAATAATAATAAATATTTTATCCATTTAATGTGATTAAATAAATAATTATATTATTTATTTATTTGATGAATAAATATTATTAGATATTTATTTAATTAGTTTTGTTACGTAATAATCATATTATTTAAAGAGTTAAAATAATATATATTATTATTATTTAATAAAAGGGGCATATACGTAATAGCACAAGGGTAACCCTAGGTCTATAAATAGATACATAGCCTCATAGGTTAAAAGATGCGCATGTGCAATTGTTGACTGCCAAGAGAAAGAGAGAGAGATGTGATGGCTAACCCTAGCAGAAATTGTATTCCTGTTCTTTGATCCAAGGGTGTCACAGCTCTGTGCTCCTTGAGAAGGTGAATAGCAGAGAAGACTACTTGGTGATTGAATCTAGGAGGCTATGAGGATGATCAAAGGCTAATCATGAGTTCGTTCTAGGAAGGAAAAGAAGAGGATTCTTACTTTACCGATCTTTAGGTTGGTTTCTTCTTTTCGTTCTTTGCAAAATTAAACTAATTGATTCATGTTTAGATCTTGGTGTTTGTTTGCTGAAATAAAAATTTTAAAATCCATTTCCGCTGCGGTTAATCGTTAACCCTATTCCAGTATTCCAACACTCTTATACTTCTTTAGATTGACTCTCATTTCACTGTTAATTGTAAAATAATCAGAATCACTACATTAAAATTTGTTCAGTGATATCAATTTCATATAGACAATAAAAATAAAAATAATTTACAAATAGTATTACAAATAAATAGGAGAAAAAAATATGTTGATCATGCTATAGGAATAAGAAAGTTAAAAAAAATAATAGATTATAAGAAGCTTAAAAATATGCTTTAGGAAAATTATAAGAAAGTTAAAAAATCAATTATAAATCAGAAACATGTTTATCAAGTTATAGGAAGAAACAAAACATGTACTATAACACTAAAACATCTGTATAAAAATACACTAGGGCTGTAAATGAACCAAACGTTCATGAACAAGGTCGCGTTCGGCTCGGTAAAAGATCGTTTATGTTTGTTCGTTAAGGAATAGTATCGTTCGTGAACAGTTTGTGAACACCATTATTATATTCGTGAACATGTTCGTGAACGTTCGTGAACAAGTATTCACAAACAGTTCGTGAACCGTTCGTTAACATCATAATTTAAGGCTCGTGTTCGGTTCGGTTCGTTAATGAATAGTAACGAACATGTTCGAACACCTTACTACTCGGCTCGGCTCGGTTCGTTTGCAGCCCTAAAATACACTCAAAATATAAAAAATGCCTAAAATAAATGTGACCACCATAAAAATCTAGATTACTAAAAAATATGCATAAAATCACATGCACTTTAAATTTATATTTTTTTTAAATAATTTTATGCATTATAATATTTCAATTCACAATATAGTGGGTGTAACCGAAATCTTGGTTTCATTTGTTGGAGCTCTTTACATCTTATCTAAAATGAACAACTTGATAAAATCTTATTTGGATCTGTTACACAAGTAACCACCTCACCTGACATGTCATAATGCTAAATAATAATTTTTTAATATTACCTTTGTCCGGTTCAGGGCTTAAGCCTAATCCCCAGTTTTGTTTTTAACAGTGCCACACAATTAGCCCAAAAGGCTTCGTGCTAGGAGAGGTCTTCACACCCTCTTAAGAGGTACGCTTCGTTCTCCTCCTGTCACGCCCCCGAATTCCAGGGAACCCGGAACCGGGTACATGACTTCCCCTTGCCCGCACCCGAAAGGTCAAGGGGTTGGTGACTAGCACCAATAGAGACTACACCGGGGGTCTTGTCTCAAATATGCAACCCCGTACGATCATACATCAAGGGTAATCCTGTACTTTCCCATATATCATCATGCATACAAAGAGTCAAACAATCATACGGACATCACATCATACGGTATGCAAATACAATCGTCCACGGACCCATGTCCGGGATATCACATAAAACAATACAGAATATAATCGTATCATACATCGAGTAGTGGGCGTCCTCCTGGAAGAAAGTCCTCCACTAGTCTCGGGTCACACCTGAAAAGGGTAAGCAACAAGTAGGGGTGAGCGACAAGCTCGGTAGGTGACCCTAACACTCCACATCATGCAACACATATAAGTCTATACTATATGCTCGGTGTACTCGTGCACCGTGTAGTGTGCACAATCATCGAGACTCGGCCTGCAACAAACATCGGGACAACTTGTCCACGATCCTCCATGGGATCCCAGCTCGAGCACTCGGCCCTAGCTCCACAAGCTCAACGGCTCAACTCAGGCCTTAGCCTGTCCACGCGCAATATATGCCCGGCCACGGTCGCCACACGGGCCTGCCATCGGTTCATATGCTCGCCACGTCAACCACATAGCACCATCGGTGCATCACGGTGAGAACCCAAACAAGTCACGGAGTCCATGCCCCAATACCTCACATTAACATACTAACATTAGTATGGCATGTCATTCTCAACATTTCCTTTAGAATTGTAGCCAGTCTTCACAAGTAAATCCTCAACCCTTGATTTATGAAGGAAGTACTCATAGCAGCTACTTTCTTGAAATTAAAAGTCCCGGCATTGGGTTCCCTTATCATAAATAAGATAATCTGATTTTTGGGGATTTTTCCGAGATGTCTAACCCCACTTTCCAAAAATTCACCACTACGAACTTTTGGGTTTTTCCGAGATTTTACACTAAAACCCAATTTTCACATTTTGAAATAGTGGGAATTAATTTTTCTAGTATTTTTCTTTGAATCCAAATGGGGGGTATTTCGTTATTTACATTGTAACTTAGGTATAATACTTAAATGTGGAGAGGCATAATGGTTTACAATGTAAATGTCCAGTGCAGTGCAGTTGCACTGCAGCGGAACACTGTTTCACTCCTACGGATTTGATGCTCCGGACTGATGCTACGGATCACTGTTTCACTGCTACGGATTTGATGCTGCGGACTGATTACTCCGGACTACTGATCCGGACTAACTACTCCGGACTAACTCCTCCGGACTAACTACTCCGGACTACTGATCCGGACTAACTCCTCCGGACTAACTCCTCCGGACTAACTCCTCCGGACTACTGATCCGGACTACTGATCCGGACTAACTCCTCCGGACTACTGATCCGGACTAACTCCTCCGGACTACTGATCCGGAAAACACTGTTCACTTAGCCCGGAAAAACACTATTCACTTAGTCCGGAAAAATACTATTCACTTAGTCCGGAAACACTATTCACTTAGCCCGGAAAAACACTATTCACTTAGTCCGGAAACACTATTCACTTAGCCCGGAAAAACACTGTTCACTTAGCCTGGAAAAACACTGTTCATCGTCGTTTTTGCCAATTTTCTCAGCTAGAACGGCAACCCAGCAACCCCAAACACTCATAAACACATTTATTTTGATATACACCCCATTACACGTCTTAAATAACTCTAAATTTCATGTAATCAACAGAAATACCTCTTTTATGCATTTAAATCACAAGATTCAACCAAAAATTGGGTTTCCCCCAAATCTTAAGGTTCACCCCCAAATTCCATGATTTCACCCAAATTAAGCATGCTAAGCCTACTATGAATCATATAAGGAGTTAGAATCACCTACCTGGAAGATTCTTTGCGATCCACGAGCTCCAATCGCCCCAAAATCGCCAAGAAAGCTCTACGCTCTTCACCTTCTCTCTCTCTCTCTCTCTCTCTCTCTCTCTCTCTCTCTCTCTCTCTTGCTCAAACATGCACGTACCAATAATTGGCCTTAAAAGATATAAGGCAGTTCTTAATTATATATATACCGTTGCCAATAATTGGCCTCCCAGCAATAATTGATCCGAACGCAATAATTGACCTCCCGAGGTCACGAACTCCAAATTGAGTCAAATTACTGTCAAAACGCTCGAAATAACGAGCACAACATTGTTCAGATATTATCACACTCAAATGACTGCTCAAACGCAAAGTCAACCAATAAACCCCAAAAAGTCAACAATCGGGTCAAACGGGGCCCCGACTCAAAATCGGGCCCAAGTACAGTCAAAATGCTCACATCGACGGCTACACTACCGTCCAGATAGTTACATTCCCATAGAATGACTATCTCTCAAAACTACCCAAATACGAGTCTTTACACCTCCCCACCCAATGTGGGACTTGCAAAGTCCTCAAACTCCACAATCCATCCCCTTTAGGAGGCCCACATCCCCATGAGACTATGACACACTGACCCAATCCCCAGCTTTGATACCATTTGTAACATCCCAAGTCCCCCGTAGCACGATATTGTTCGATTCAGGGCCTAAGCCCAATCCCCGGTTTTGTTCTTGGCAGTGCTACACAGGCACCCCAAAAGGCCTCGTGCTAGGAGAGGTCTCCACGCTCTCTTAAGAGACACGTTTCGTTCTCCTCCCCAGCTAATGTGGGACTTGCAAAGTTCTCAGACTCCATAAAGATTAAAGGGTGTGACAATTATAACTTATAATTACTATACACTCGGAACACAAACTAGTTTATCCTTACCTAATTTTTTTTTACTACACAACAACTACTACATTAAAATTGTCCCCATTTCCTGTTAGAAGAACATAAATACAATGGAACAATAGAAATATCACATCCAACAAAACAATAGATAAAATTAACTATGGAATTTTATCAAACATCATCCAATAATGTATATCATCGATATTTGTAGCATTAGAAATATCACGGCATCTAGAAATAGTCAACTATGGAAAGATAAAATTAGGAATAGAATTTACCAATAAAAAGTGTACTAATTATATATATCATGACATCCAATGGAACAACAAAAATGCAAAATAGAATGGGATGAGAAAAGAAAAAGAAAAGAGAAATATATTGCAAGACACATGACTCACAATAAAAATAATATATGCGGGCTTATTAAAATTGAAAATGAGGGCAACCCATAAAATCTTTGATTCCATGCATGTCCTCGGGAGGACTTGATGTACAGGTGACCACCCTCCAAGATTTCAATTTTAATAAGGATACGATGCATGAGCAAATGTCTATATTGCTATTCAATTTCTAGTTAGAACAAGGCAATTGAGGAATTAGAGGTTAGAGGCAACTTTTAATGAAATTAATTTGACTATTAAAAACAAAAGTGAAAAAAATAACTCACAGGAAATGACCACACCAAAGGTGTCTATACTAAATCATCGTCCTAGTCGATTAAACAAGTCAATAGATCTTCCAACGCGTGTGTTTGTGTGTTGGTACATAATAAAATATTTATTTTGAACTAGCTAATCCTACAATGTTGGTGCTTGGAGCAGATTATCAAACGTTGTGTGTAGATCAATCGTGTTTGATGTAAATTGATGGTTGGGTGCAGATCGATAGTTGTTGGGTACAAATCAATGGTTGTTTGGTGCATATATATAATGCCAGGTGCAAATCAATGGCTGCTTGGTGTGAGCTTCAATAATAACAAGCTCACGCTTAGTCGAACAAGTATTGAGTGAGCTGTTGAGTATGTCGGTTCATTTACAAGCTTAATTATAAGTCTTAAACATGTGGGTCAGGTGGGCCCAAGACTAAATATACTTAGCCCGTTTATGTTCATTTTTAAATGGACCAAAGGTATCAAGCGGCACAGCTCACAGGTTGTCCCATTTAAATTTTTATTTTTTTAATAAATATTTTTATTTTAAATTTCTCGTTCTTAGTTCTCACGAGTCAAACACGACCTTCATACAACTATAAAAGTGATCAAATTTATAAAATATGAGTATATTATACAAATTTTTAATAAAACAAATAAAAAATAAAAAATTATTAAAAAAACCCTAGCCCATTAGCTTGTGGGTTCAGTCCACTTTGACTTACGGTTTAGGAACATGAGCCCATTCTAACCTGTATATAAATGGGGCAAATTTTATAGGTCTAACTCAAAAAAAAGATCAACCCACATGCTAGAGGTCCATTTAACACTCCTATTAAAACTTGATTTTATTGAAATCTAATTTTAAACCCATATAAAAAATATTTCGCTTATGCTAGCAAATATTGGGACAGTTTGACATTGTTGTTGGGAGGCTGCTTCTGCTTGTAAAATAAGCAGAAGCAGTAAAAGGTGTGTTAGACTTTTAAAAAGTACTTATAAAAAAGTTTTTGTTTTTTTGCTCAAAAGTAGAAGCAGTTCAATGATTGCTTTTAGAAGTTCCTTTTTAAGAAATAGTTTTTTAAAAATGAAAATGACAATAATATCCCTTCATTTTTCATCCTCTACAGCCTGCTACGATCTCAACCTGGGGGGTGTTGGGTGACATGAATGGGGCCTGGGGGGTGTCACGTCTCCAATTCCAAAGAACTGAAACCAGACACGTGACTTTCCCATGTCTATACCCGAAGGGCCAAGGAGTTGGTGACAAACACCTATGAGGGACATACAAAGTGGGTGCTATCCATATTCCCTATACAAACATACATCAATGGTATAAAAGTACTTCTCCAAATGCCAAACAACTATCATAAATATATTATAGAAATCATTATATAAACTCAATCAATTCTTTACAACTATCTACGGACCATTACTCAGGAATACGGTCCAATAAAAATAACATTTAAACAAAAGTATATATCAAATAAATATTCCGCTGAGCAGCACAATCCATCGTTAGCTCTTGTTAACACTTGGAGAAAGCAAATTAACAGGTAGGGGTGAGCATGAAGCTCAGTAAGTGAACTACCACTCATCAACTCTCAATAATGAACTTCTAATACTATATACTTTGTGTACAAGTATACATGTGTAATGAGAGTTATTAAATGTTAATACGGCACACAACAATATAAATTAGTATTCAAACTTCCACACATGCACCCATATCCATCATAACGCTACACGGGCAACCATATTCATCATTCATCCCATAGTGATAGAGGCTCGCAGGCCAAACTGTCGACTTATCAAGCCCACTACACACAAACTAAGTCTTACCATTAAACACTTATCACGTAACATCCGTAATATAACCATACCAATGTACAATTATTATGAACATGTTTTCAACATAATATATATATATATATATATATATATATATATATACCTTAATTATAACAATAAAAGGCATACTACAATCCCCCAACGATCCTTAGGGTTCCCATCTAAAGGTTTCGAGCTTAAATTTCCATTAACAGACTAAAAGAAGCAAAACAGGCTAATGGAATAGTAAAAATTTTGTCCCAACATTGAAAAATCATAATTAATTTTACAGGACTCAGATTTGCTTATAATACCCCTTATTTTGAAGGGTTTTTAATTGGTTATCCAATAAAAATATTAGAAAAATTATTTGACCACGTTACTGTTTGCCCGCCACATTACTGTTCATCTGATCATCTCGGATTTTATTAGACCAGAAGGAAAAGTTTATCGAAATATCACATATATTTCAACGGTATAAAAATTAACTTCATCCAACCAAAATACTGTTCACCCAACTAACACCGTTCATTGACCGAACTATTTATACAGTTGCAGCATATGAGGAATTCACCCAAAAATGATTTCTAAATCCTCAACATCAACTTTGAACGTCAAACATCTTTATTTAGGCTCTCTATCTCAGTTATATGTAAAATCGTGTGTTCTAAATTTGATTTCCAAAACTATATCAACCCTAGATGTTAAAGAACCCTAGAAGAGATTAAGAATGATAAAAACACCTGCCTCGAATATTTCTACCCACGTCTTACAGGACCTCTAATTGCATTAAAACACTAATTTCTTGCCTAGCAAGTCACCCTATTTAACCAAGCTTCCTTCTTTCAATAAAATTCTCATTTTAAGTCATTAGAATACCAAAATGCCTTTAATTAAGTTAAATCCAAAATTTCTATTTAATGGCAACTTTATTAAATCCCCAAGTTATGAAATTGACTAATTTACCCTTTAAATTGTCACTGGATGTTACTAAAATACCCCTGAGTCATCCACACCTCAAATAAGGTTCATTTAAAATCTAAATGACCATATTTTGGGCTAAAAAACCAAAATAACGTTCTCAAACCAAATACAAGCTATCTCTTAGCCTATTCTAAGTACGAGATATTATATTATCCCCATCTTAGGACTTTTCATCCTCGTAAAAAAAAACCTCAACCACAAGAGTATAACACAACATCATTTACAAAACTTTTAACATATTACACATTACTGAATATATAAGTATATATATATAGATCATCATCAGTGGATGTTTTACCGCATATCACATCTATCACCTTTTGCTATACAACATAAACAACATCACATACCATAACATATCATAACAATATATCATCATATCACAACAAAATAGTATAACAAAGCATCACAACTAACTTAAGTAATGCCAATTGGCAGTAACATTACTAAAACAAGCAACAAAATAATGAAAAAGAAACACAAAAATGAAAGGATCTTGACGGGGGGCTTTGAGGGGGGGGGGGGGGGTAAATTTTTTTAATTTATCAAACACTTATTACATGCTTTTAAATTCTACAGTACTTTTACAATCATATTTTACCAAATACTCACCTATTTATTTTCAAAGTAGTTTTTTTTTCCAGCACAGTTAAAAGTAGTTTTTCTTAAAAGCACAATATTATCGAACTAGCCCATTGTTGTATTTATGTAAGGTGTTTTCAAATATTATTATATTCTTCTAAGTTATACAATATTACTCTTAGTTTAATTGGCATTCTTTGACACATGAAAAGTTCCAATGAACCTTTTTAAGAACATAATCTCAAAAACAAAATATTTGAAACCTTACAAAACAAAGGAAATAACATTTTTTTAAAAGTTAACAAGCATAACAAAGATTAGCAGGCAAAAAAACCAATATAAAAATCAACCAACCGAAATAAAATCACGTTATGTCTCATGCCTTACATTGTCACCTGAACTACATCGGCAAAATCCGTAGCATGATATTAAACTCATTTGTCATATTGCACATAAAATAGTTATTTTGCATAGCAATAACTAGTTAACATTAAAGTTAAAGGCATGGCATATTTTAATATTTACCTAAACTCCCAAAAAATTAAGAATAAACTTTACTTCATACCAATTAGTTTTATATGTTGTTGACAAAAAAGAGAAACGAAATAAAAAGGAATATTGATATGTTATAATTTTATAACATCAATTCAAATCAAACTCTATTTAATGATATGCAAAAAAAAAATTTAAAATCAAACTCTATTTAAGTCAAGTTTAATTCATATACAATTTTTAACAAAGTCGAACATAAAAATCAATGGAGAATTGGAGATAGTTGATTTATTGAAAAAGGTGGAGTAATTGAACTTATACGTAAATATCAATGATCATGTAAAAGATTCAAAAATACGATTAACATTGCTCTTGGTCAATTCACACTTTGAATTACTTGATATAGTATACCCTAAATTTGAAATTTTGTAATTTGAACTTTTTCCCTTCAATTTAGGATATAACTCAATAAATTTCTCAACTTAAGAATATTCAAAGCATGAATTCATGAATAATAAAGTTAATTTGTAAAAATTATGATTTTTAAAATTTATTGCATAAATTAATTTTTACACTAAATTTAAAAAAATTAACACGTGATCAATTACAAAAAAAACTCTTTAAATCAATAATTTTAAGTACCAAAGATATATTTTACCTAAAATGGCATAATTAAATTTATTTTATTATAAAAATTCTCTAGTTAATAGTTGTTCTCGTTGAAACTTTATTTTATAAAGTTCAATAAGGTCTGTTCAAATTATCAATGATATTAGAGATGGCAATGGGATGGGACGGTATAGGTTTTGGGTTGCCCCGTCCCCATCCCCGGTAATGAAAATATACCCCATCCCCGTCTCAGGACTCAGCAGGGAATAAATTTTCCTCCCATCCCCGCCCTTACTCTAGTCACAGCCCAACATGTCCCAGCTTGCCCAACGCGAGTTTAGCCCACCCAACACGTCCCAGTCCAGCCCAGCCCAATGCACACAGGAAGCCCCAAGCCCGCCCACACACCAAGCCCAGCCGCCCCTCGGGAGCACCCACGCCCAGCCAGCCCCTTCGCCCACATGCCCGTGCACACACCCACCAGCAGCTTGCCCAGCCCCAGCTAGCCCATGCCCAGCTCACCCTTTTAACATAAGTTTAATAACTCATGTTAAAAAGTTTGTCGATAACTATTATATATATCATAAATGAATATTGTTTACTATGTTTATATAATTAGTATATATATATATATATATATAATCTAACATATAAATAATATTAGTAACAAAAATAATACAACTATTAATAATAATAATAATAATGAGTAAATGTTTTATTTTAAAAATAATATTACTCACAAAGTATATATATTTATATTTAAATAAAAATAATCATTTATTAAAAATAGTAGTAATGTTTTAATATAAAATACAAGTATATAAAATATAATAAAATAATATAATTTATAATTCTATAGTATATTAGTATGAACTAATATATAACTTTAAAACTAATTTTGAATCTAATTAATTTTAATTTTATATGAAAATATTAATAGTATATTTAATTTTTATTATAATATAAAAATATATACTTTATAATTATTATTATTTTTAAAATAAAACACACTCTTTTATTATTATTATTATTATCATTACTAATAATAATAATAATATCATTAACGACAATAATAATAAAAATAGTTATATATAAGTATATATATGTTATATGTTATATTATAAGTATAAAATATTAATTATATAAAAAAATAATTTTACTCTTTTAAATTATTTATTATAAGTATATATATTAAATATATAAACCGTTTAACTTGATGGTTTTTTTTTTTTGGGATCTGGTCGCATTTGTTACCTGATAATTGGTCACCCGGAGGTTTCTCATCCACGGCTTCATCTCTGGCCAGACACCCCAATTTTTATTTATGCTGATATACCCACCCCAGATCCCAGTTGTCCTCTCCGATGGTCATCCGGGGGTGCCCATCCGTGTACTCTGGCCCGAAGTGGGTTTATTACTCCCACCACCCCATGTTAACTTGATGGTTGAGTCATATGTTACATGTAAGAAAGGTCATAGGTTCGAATCTTCATTTTGACAGGATTTTTCGCATGAGCAGGCAACTGGGCGGGGTCAAAAGCTGTGCTGGCACGTGACAAGGATTTCTCCCGGGGTGGGGCATGCTTGCCCCATGCCTTGGCGGGGCAAGATATTTTTGTCCCGTCCCCGCCCCGTGCCCCGAAAAATTCAAAAAAAAAAAAATCACCCCATTCGGGGCGAGACAAGGCAGATCCCTGCAGGAACGAGACAAATTATCATCGACAGCTCCAAATATAGATTTGTTGCTGCTGGAAATATACAAATATATATATATATATATTTATGAGAGATTTTTTCAACTAAAAAAATGGTTGGAAGGGTGGGAGGGCTCTCCATTATTAAGCTGTAAAACCAACGTGTCAGATAAAACATGTAGGAATTGAATGCTACCCCCCAAATTTACAATTGTTCCGTTGAAATATAATCTCAAAAATTCAAATCCAACTGGGGAAGGACAAGTTGCGACTAATAATCCCACTCCAAGGGAATTGATGTTGAAATCAGGGGTTGGTTTACTTGGGTATATTTCAGTCAGTAGGGCCTAGCATTTTCTCAGGCACGACAAATCTGTCAAACTCTTCGCTCTTGAGAACTCCGAGGTTCAATGCAGCTTCCTGCAAGATTGAAAACCAGTAGCTTTAAACTTAAGCATCTAAAAAGGATATGATGACCCAAAATGCCAAAGCTTGATGACATGGAAAAGGGGGTGGGAGCATCACCTTTAGGGTTGTTCCCTCCTTGTGGGCTTTTTTGGCTACTGCCGCAGCATTGTCATAACCAATTTTCTAAAACCAAAAAAAAAAAAAAAAAAACCTCAACTTACAATTAGGAACATACAAATTTCAAGATATGAAGGTGCCACCAATGTGATCCAGGAACTTACTGGATTCAAAGCCGTGACGAGCATTAGTGACTGGTGAGCCGAGCCAATTGCGACAATAGCAACAGTATGATCAAATTAGCTATCAGCATTAAAATGTTTTATAATTTCAACTTTTGTAGGGTCAACCAGTCAAGGATTAGAACTTACTTCATGCAGTAATTTTGAAATCCTATCCCTATTGGCTTGAATTCCCCTCACACAGTTCTTTTCGAATGAAGCGGATGCATCACCCAACAACCTTACTGACTGTCAGCAAAGGCAATAAACCCTTTTAGCAGCATGCTCTTTGAAGGTGGACAAAATTAGAAAAGAAGTCTACAAACATACATGTAGAAGACCACTAGCGATCAAAGGCTTGAATACATTCAACTCAAAATGGCCATTAGATCCACCCACTGAAACGGCTACATGGTTTCCCATGACCTGAATGGTGTAAAAATGTAAAATAGCCAAACCAAGGAAAAATAGATCACACTTTTTCAAACTTATTATTAAGATGCGATTTTCAAGGATCTTTTAATGATTAAAAATATGCAACAAAATTTACCTGAGCGCAGACCATCGTGAGAGCCTCACACTGAGTAGGATTAACCTTGCCCTGAAGATTAAGAGAAAGTACATTGGGAGGTTGAAGGGAAATAGGATAGGCTAGGCCACTCAGTTTGGGAAAAAAATCAAGAATAAATATCATGCACGGAAATGAGACAGGAACTTTACAGGCATAATACTGCTTCCCGGTTCATTTTCAGGCAGAATGAGTTCACCAAGGCCACAACGGGGACCACTGAAGAAAGAAAACACTAAAAACCCCAACAATAATATTGAGGAAATAGCCAAGGTAATTAAATGAGCATAGATACCTCCCCAAGAAGCGTATGTCATTCGCAATCTTCAAAAGTGAAACAGCAATTGTGTTCAGGGCACCACTACTTTCAACAAAGGCATCATGCGCAGCCTAGCCAAACAAGGGATATCTGAGTAACAAACATTTCCATTTTGTTTGAAGTACACAAATTGCAACTGACCATAATTTTATTGAACTATGTTCCCTTCATACAACTAACAAGGGAGGAAAATATAAATGATTCATACAATTAAGGACTAACCAGGGCCTCAAACTTGTTTTCTGCTGTGGTAAATGGTAATTTCGTTTCTTCAGCAACTGCTGCAGCAATCTTTACATCAAACCTGAACAAAAATTAGACAATCTACTTTCAATGCAGATAAATCCAGGACTTCACAAAGCCTCAAGGTTCAAAGTCTGCATGCATAGCTTCCGATTACAATGCAAGAGTTCATTTAATCGCCATACTTTTGACAGAAACAGGAATCCATAACTGCAATTGATAATAGTCTCCCTTTCTTTCGATCAAGTCATGTTGAATAAAGTTCTGATCACGTCTCTGAAGGAATCATGGATAGAAGATGCTTTGATAAATTTCTAGTACCTCTCATTAATGCAAATGGCAGTTATACTACTGAAACAGTATAATAGAATTTATTTAACAATCCTTTCCTTCGACATTTCTGATATGTATTTTTACAGATACCTGGAAACAGCACATCCACACATACAATCACACATATGTACAAGCCCCCATAAAGGGATCAAACCATTGCCCAATCAGTACCATCTAAATAGATGACTTGGGGGCACACACATGCTACAACAGTTTAAGACAACAGTAACATCATTATCATCAAATGGATGGTACCCTCTCAACGACTCCAATCATACAAAAAGAAATATATCACCAACAAAAAAAGTATCCCATTTTCTCTAATTTCTAGTGAAAATCATAATCATACACAGTAAATCACATTTATAACAGGACCCTGCAAAAAATTGAACAAAAACGGAATATGTAAGAAGTATATTTTACAGCAAAATGTGTAATGTATACCCTTTCTTTGTGTTTAGCCCAGTGCCCACAGCTGTACCACCCTGTGCAAGCTGAACAGATAATATCCCCAATCTGTTAGAGCTCTAAAAGTGAAAAGAGAAAGGAAACAGCACAGCTAAGATGAGTCTGGAAACCTGAAACATGTGGGGCAAAGTGCACATGACCCGGTCAATACCATATTTCACCTGCAACCAAAGCACATAGGTGTTTAAGCAAGAATATAAATTCTTTTATTTATTTATTTATTTGGTTATAAGCTAGTTTGACCAATGAATGAATATATCAAGGGAGTATAAACCAATTTTTTGAATCCAATACAAAGAGGCTCACAGTTTCAGGAGTCTCACTTGGCCTTACATCAACACCCCATAAACCCCCACCAAAAAACAACATATAAATCCCCAAGACAGCTTACTGACAAGAAAAGATTTCATAATGTAACTGGAAAATAAGCTTACTTGTGTAGAGTAGCCACTAAACTCTTGCCCGAGAGTTAAAGGCGTTGCATCTTGGGTGTGGGTCCGTCCAATTTTAACAATATCTCTAAATTCAACAGACTGGTGAAAACAAAATCAGCAGTCTTAGTACTTCTAGCAGGGAAAATACAAGAAGCAGCAACTGCAGCAATCAAGTATGTTTTAATAGAAGGCAAGTGCGTTCAAAATAAAAGATGAATAATACTAAAAGACTGTCAGGCAAATGGAAGCGATCATAGCAATCATTACAAAAAAGGGAAACACACAAAAAACTAATGTCATGATATCCTATGAGTATATCAAATGGTTTTGTTCCTTATTTTAAAAAAGTTAATTTTTTTTTCAATAATTCAATAACTATATAACTCACATCCTGATCCTGCAAAATATAACACCAAATACCTAGCACAGCATCCCCAAGAAATGATAGAGAGACAACTATATGGGTCCAGGTTCTAAAGTTTACAATGCAGCTCATACGAAGAAGCTTCAGACTTTCCAAGGAGTAGTGCATTGTGCAGTTGTACACAGAGATTAAGAGAGGGCTTTAATACAGGATAAGCATACAGGATTGATACATGATACACATCGAGCTAAATTTTGGATTGAGTTATAACTGCTATGCAGTTCAAGAAGGAGCAGTTAAATGCAAAAACAATAAAAATATATAATAAATGAATTGTTCAACCTTTGAATGTAAGGAAGTCTGTAGAGTTTTCAAGTTTGGTATCAATCTTGAGTTGATTTCTGTTGCAGCTGCAATGTGCATTACCTGGAGAGAGAGAGAGAGAGAGAGAGAGAGAGAGAGAGAGAGAGAGAGAGAGAGAGAGAGAGAGAGAGAGAGAGAGAGAGAGAGAGAGAGAGAGAGAGAGAGAGAGAGAGAGAGAGAGAGAGAGAGAGAGAGAGAGAGAGAGGGGGGGACCATAACAGTCAGTCAGAGCATCTTCAACCCTCTCTCTAACCTAATATAGAGAGCTAATTGTATACTTTTATTACTCCAATTATTTCCCTAAATATTTCTTAAATTAGATAATTTCCTAAAGTGCTCCCAATATATAAGAAGGCACAGTTACTCCCTAAATTAATTTTATTAATATTTAAATACAATAAAACATTAATTGGTTACATAAAAAATTAATTGTTTAAATTAAAAGTTTAAAAAATAATAAAATATTATATAATTTGGTAAAATAGATAGTATAGTTAGAATAGATCATTGAAAATAGCAAGTTAAAATAACTTTTACATCAAATACGGAATAAAATTTAGGAAGCATGATTGAAAATACTCTCATTGAGCATTTAATTTAAACCATACCAATTAGTTATTGAGCATTTAATTAATACAGGGATGGGGACAGACTAAAGGCTATATTGCAAGCTCAACAAGAAGGAAGGTTCTCATGTGAAAAAAGTACGCTTACAGTTGGGAAGGTGTCATTAGATGACTGGGATCGATTTACATGGTCATTTGGATGCACAAGTTTTTCCCCGCGTTTATGACCAAGAATCTCTGCCGCTCTATTTGCAATTACCTGAAACAGTTGGTAAGTACATAAGAAAATTTAATTATAAATAATGTCAATTCAAAACAATGCTTTTAATTTAAGATAGTCCCTTCAAAAAAGATAAATCCATTGAAATTGACATAATGCTTTCAGATTAAAATTTCTAGATGATAGATTTGATAAACCACAGCCTCAGTGCATTCATGTATTCTTTTCTTCTAAATATTTCTATCAGCCACCCATCTTTCTTCTAAATCTAATAATTTCATATCATTTGTTATTACCTTCATTTAAGTCATTTTTAATTTTCTTTTTAATTTTTTATTTTATTCAATGTTAATCTTCTCCATCCTCCTAACAGGTACATCTATTAGCCTACATCCTAAATGGTCAAACTAGCTATTTTCTCTCGTTTTATCTTTAAATGGAGCTCCTCCAATGATTTTCAACTACCTATGTACATATTAAAAATACAATATCACAAAAGTATTCAATAAAATACTAAATTTTCAAGTGCAAACAAAATGAGGCAAAGTTGATAAGTTTCATAATTCAGTTCAGTCCAAAACTATAATGAAATTTGTAACCGAGTATAATCATAGCTTTATTTTCATGCAAGAAAAATGTTTCATCTGATGTGTATTCTACTTAGGAGTGTGCATCTATCCGCCCATCCACTATTTGCTCGATCCAATCCAAACTTATCTGTTACCCACGAATAAAAATTATTCAAATAATTGGATAGGTTAGCTCGGTTGGCGGGTGAAAATACTCAAGCTCACTACTAACCCGACCCACTACATTCCATTATAAAAATAAAGTAAACCTTATCATCTATCTATTAGACATTAGTTTATTATTATCTCTCTCATTGTGAGAGGTAAGAGTTATGCAGCATAACGCTTATAATTGTGAGTTTATGATGTTTCAATTCACAAATCTCGTATTTTTATTCATTTGTAATTATAAATACTTAGCGAATAAAATAATATATTTTTGATTATAATTATTTTATATTTTATACGTTTAATTTTTTTAATATATGTTATTTAATTATATATCAGTAAATGACAGTTGACACCCGCTCAACTTGTCATACCCACTGGTTACTATTTGCCAAAAATTCAACAAAATCGCGGATTATTGGAGTTGACAGGTTGGTTGAAAGGTTGAAGAATTACTCACCCGTTAATGACGGATCGGTTGATGATTTAGTCTTTCATCCGACCCATGCACACCCCTAATTCTACCACAACAGACATAAAAATAGTATTACGTCAACTCACTTACTTTTTCGCTTGTACTAAATTTAAAGGAAAAAGTCTCGTTATCACTAAAGCAAAATGATCATCGATGTTAGGACGTTGATATCACTCAGATGAGTAAGTCCGGACATAAGGCCATCTATGTACACTTGTACAGAAATGCAACATCATTTAAGAAGAATTCCAATCCATGAACCTCATTGGCGTTCATGTTACTTTGAGTCCCGCTGCCAGTTTGCCATATAACGAGAGGAAAATGATTATTCAGCTTCCCTTCCGCCACTTCTTGGGCTGCCGCCATTATTGCTTTCCCTATGGATGGATCAAGCCCATACTCCATGTTGACCTGCCAGACAGGAAACCATGAACATAACTCTAATAATTACAACAAATAAATAACAAGAAAAGTGACTGATGGTAAGAGCTCCAAACTGGCTACATTGCTGGCAGCACTGAGGTCTAAGTGACTTCCAAAACGCGGAAACACATTGGCTTGCATAAGAAAACAATTAGTGAAGGCAGAAAAATGGCCCATTACTAACAACATGAAGCAAAAACAAAAGGGTTCAATAAAGTATAACCAAAAAAGACCTTGGCAGCACACTTTTTAAGGATGCCAAAGGCACGGACAATGGGTTCGGGCATCCGCTCACGCTCACCGCCAATATCGAAATTCTGAAGCGACCTTTGAGTTTGAGCGCCCCACAACCTGCAGATATGTAAGTAATGTAATGTATCAATCACGAAAATCAGTGAATAATAAAAAAAGTTGGACGAGGAAGACGGACTTGTCGGAAGGGACGAGAATAGGGCCGAAAGTGTCTTTTTCCTCCCTGAAGGATGTTGAGTAGCAGCATCTGGAGTACGTAGAACGCAAGGCCCCGAGCAGCGGCGAGGTCGTCGATCCACTTGATAGTCGACGAGACGCCGCCGCCGCCGCCGCGTACATGCCCATTATTCTGGTTCGAAGGTTTTTTTTTAAGGAAATGAAGATGTCGGGAGGCGAGAGATCGAAGAGGAATCGCTATCAAGCATGAGCAAAATTACAATATGAATTGAAGGATACACCGAATACCTATGATTACGATTACGAAAATATCTGTACAAAGATTGGTTTTTAACGCCTGATTAATAATTATTCAAAAATAATTGTTCGTTGAATGTATCATATATGTATCATATATATATTTCACCAATGCTATATTCGAATATAGTATATATATATATATATATATATACACTATAAATATATATATTATATTTATGTTCAAAGAAATTTTTATATTTAAATATTAATATGTAAATAATTTATTATTATATTATATATATAATAAATAGTTAATTTATTTTTAAATATTGATGATATTATATATATACATAGTTTTTAAAGTATTAAAGTGACTTTTTTTGAGGGTTCGGGCTAAGCTACTAGGTGAGCTGTCGTTAGGCAACGCTTGGTGGTCTAGGCATTTTAAATATACATATATATATATATATATATTATATAAGAATTTTTATTATAATTCTAAACATTAAAACATAGAAATATGGAGAAAAAAAAGTAAAAACAATCCAACTTAATGCATAAGTTAACAAATTTAATATAAGTTTATAACATTAAAATACATGAAATGTTTAAATTTAAAATACAAATATTGAATCAAAAGTCAACAAATAAATTATCATCCTCAGTTGCCGCAAGTGATTTGTTCTGGTGTATAGGATTAAAAGATGAGACACCAAAATCATTTTTAATGTTTTCATCATCATTCTAATGAGAATTGCCTGTGACGTGTGTCATGTGCACGTATTGTGTTCGCAAGACATCTTCTACCATTAAGACTCTTCTTATATTTACTTTTCTTTATCTATTAGAAGTCTTTCCTTTTAATTATTTTTCTTTATTTAATTCGTATTAGGGTATTTTAGTATTTTACTTCAGTTTCCTAATTGTAATAGGTTTTTAATTTCTAGTTACTAGCTATGCCTATAAATAAGCCTTATATTCGGACATAATAAATCATTAAAGAGTGTTTTTATCAATTATAAACTTTCAATTAGAGGTTTATACTTATTTTTGGCTTTTTTAGTTAAATATTTGAATTGTTTGGGCTAGAATTTGGGTATTCGGTTATCCTTCTCTAGATTGTTATTGGATCCTAATCAAGGTTATTAATAATTTGGTGCTTTCATTGAGAGATTTTCGTTAAGATTTCTCAAACTTATCTCGCGTTCTTCATCAGGAATGACGGAGGAGGCGGCAAGGACGAATAGGCAACGGTTCGAAGCCATAGAGAATTTTATGATAGAGCTTTCGATGGCAATGACAGAGATGGTTCGATCACAAGGCAAGACGAACAAAAGTCTTGACCGTCTACTTGCCAACAAGGGCAAAAAACTAGCTGGAGGAAAACGAACTCATAGTAATGACCGTAGATCACAACGATCTATGCAGGAGGCTAGTGATACATTGGACGCTGATGACGTACATTACCATGGCTGGCCTAGGCATGGTGGTCGTGTGGAGAAAGGTCCGATGGTTGTCGAGCAGTGGTTGTGAGATGACCTAGTCAGTGGAGAGAACGTAGACGACTACGAATCTGATGGGATGTCTAATAGGACAGACCATGGACGAAGACCAATCTATGAACACCAAAGGGGATAGAGGCATGGTGTTGATGATTCCGATGGTGATAGACGCCATGATTGGGGTCCAAGGAAGCCAAAGATTGAGTTTTCACACTTTAAGATTGGTGATCCTTATGAGTGGTTGGATAAGGCAGCCCACTACTTTCAGGTATACAAGGTGTCCAAAGATGATCGAGTTGCAGTAGCATGCATGTATTTGGATGAGAAGGTCAACAGCTGGTGGTGTTGGATCAAGGCCCAATTTGAATAGGATGGACATCGATTGGGATGGTCAGCATTCAAGCGAGAGTTCCTAATCCAATGGGGACCCTCTCCAGTTGTCAATCATGATGGGCAACTGGCCAAATTGAAGCAAGATGTCAAGGTTGCTGACTATGTAAAAGAGTTTCGACAACTCCAAATTCTTGTTCGAGGTTGGTCTGAAGAGTCTTTGCTGGGTACCTTTATCGAGGGGCTAAAGCCATGAATAGCACAAGAATTAAAGCTGAAGCAACCTCAATGGCTAACTGAGGCCATGAGAATGGTAGAAGTCTTGGAGGGGACTTACCATAGCGAAAAGAAGCTTGCTAAGGAGGATTCCGGAGACATTAATGTCAAAGCAGAACCTGTGGAAGACTCTTAAGCAGCAAAGGTGCCCAATGTAGGTGGATTCAAGAGAGACGACAAGAAAAGTCGAATACTTTCATATGAAGAGGTTAATGAGAGAGCGAAGGAGGGTCTCTGCTTCAAATGCGGTGAGAAGTGGGACAAGGGTCAATGTTGTCGCATTGGGAGAGTGTTTATGATGGATAACTCTGGCTTAGTTGATGAAGACAACATCAATGATGGAGGTGAATTAAGGATGGCTGAAGTCAAAGAAGATACTTGCGACGCTGAGTTATCTCTTGATCCCATGACAGAGAGATCAAAGCCAACTATTATGAGGCTCATGGCGTGGATTGAAACTCATGAAGTTTCGTTGCTTGTAGATTCTGATTCTACCCACAATTTCATCAACACTAATATCATTGAGAAGGTTGGAGTAAAATGTTATACCCTAGAACCTTTTGTGGTGAGAGTGGCTAGCAGAAAAAAATTACAATGCAAGAAAATAATTCGAAATGCAAAGATAAATGCTCAAGGAGTCAGGATCACTACTGATTTGCATGCGCTGCCTATGGTGGCAGTTGATGTGGTTCTAGGCATTGCTTGGTTGAAAGGTATTGACAAGGTCGTTACTGATTATCAAGTCATGACAATGGTTTTCAAGTTGGATGGAAGAAGAAAAACTTAGGTAGTTTTGCCACTTAAGGAGGAACACCAGTGCGATGCTCAAAAAGGCAAGTAGCCTTGTGGCACTCGGTGTTTCGCGGTGGTTGTTAATGGAGATTGGTGTGAAGCTTCTTGGAGTAAGTTTTTCAAGCTAGGGGAGTATGATCTAAAACTTTCCCTTGAGGACAAGGGTGTCTTTGAAGGGAGGGGAATGATGAGAACTGCCCCTGACGTGCGTCACGTACACGTATCATGTTGCGCGGGACATCTTCTACCGTTGGAACTCTTCATATATTTACTTTCCTTTATCTATTAGAAGTATTTCCTTTTAATTACTTTTCTTTATTTAATTCGTATTAGGGTATTTTAGTATTTTATTTTAGTTTCCTAATCGTAATATGTTTTCGATTTCTAGCTACTAACTATGCCTATAAATAGGCCTTATATTTGAACATAATAAATCATTGAAGAGTGTTTTTATCAATTATAAACTCTCAATTAGAGGTTTATACTTATTTTTGGCTTTTTCAATTAAATACTTGAATTGTTTGGATTAGAGTTTGGGTATTCGGTTATCCTTCTCTAGATTATTATTAAATTCTAATCAAGGTCCTCAACACATTCATATCTATCTCAACTTCCAAAGCTTTTTCTACTTTTAGGTCTAGCAACTCCTCGTTTCTCTCTCATTAGTCTACTATAACCTTGAAAAGAGGTAGTGCAAATTTTAACACTAAAATATCTCTAACCCATTATCCTATTTTAGTGCAAATTTTATACTAAAATAGAGTAATTTGAACACTATTTTTTTATCATCTCTAACCTATCACATTAAATCTTACCCTATAAAGTATATTCTACATATTATTTTTTTGTTAATTATTTTCATTAAATCATTATATTTTACAAAAAAGGAAATTGGGAGACAGTAACGACAATGAAGCAATTGGTCTTGACAACACGGGAAGTGATGGACATGCAAATAGAGGTGAGCATGTCAAGGATCTTCTTGTCAACCTTGATCTAGTTGGATTGGAGGGTGTATTCCTCACACAAACAGTCACATATAGAGAGATGAGTGAGTGTTATTGTAAATGACAACTTTAGTGCATCATATATTAAAGTAAAAAAAATAACGAATCAATAATGCTTGTGCTAAATATGGTGCGACACTATATATTATGCTAAAATTTACCGAAATAATGCATCTTTATATTGCTTCATTAGAGCGTGATTATCTACTTTTATGACATGTTTGATGCTTTGGTGCATCGATTGGAGATGCTTTCGTAATATTAAACGGTTATTAACGATGAGTAAATAATATTATTATTACTTTTACATATATTAGAATGTATGCTTATAAGTGTAAATAATTTATTATTGTTTGGTATGTCACTATTTTTTTTTTAAAATAGTTTTTTTGTTTTTAAAAAATAGAATTTAAAATTTTAAACCTGTTTGGTATACTTGTTTTCTAAGTAAAATAATACTCTATTCAAATCATGATTTCAATCTTAACTGTATTTAAAAAAAATCAGTTGTTTTTGTTTTCAAATATAAATTCATTTTGATAGATACCCAAATTAACTTTTTGTTAATTTTTCTTTATTTCATTTACTTTCTTGCCTAGGTCCATAATATTTTATTTTTCCCTCAATTTTTTTCTGGGACTCAATTTTAATAAAATACAATTTTTAAAACACATTTTATCTTCTACTAAACATAATTTGTTTTTAAAAGTCACGATTCAAACATAAAGATTCAAATTATAAAATTAAAATATAAAAATAAAAATACATACCAAATGATCTTTAACCGACCGAAAGAAAAGACATTATAAAAATTTGATTTTTTTCACATTGAAATACCCAATACCCTCATTAAAATATATAGCTGCCTAGTGATTTAGTGATTTAGTAGTTGCTATAATAGTTGTGTTGAAGGTCCCACTTTAACCTTAGATTTCATCATATACTTATCTATGTCCTAGCCATTGTCCATGAGGCCTTTTATGTTCGCATTGTAATATTTGGGAAAAACTAATTAAGGAAATATACCGATCATGCATCACATACATATTTATTCAATTGTGTGTAATTTTGAGTGTGTATGCACATGTTATATTTTCATTAATTTTTATAAATATTTTTTTTCTATAAATTTTCATTATATAATTTATTTATATATATTACTATCAACAATATTATTCTAATAGACTTTTACCTAATGATTATTTACTATTGCAATGACCATAACTATTGTATTTTTTAAAAACTATTATTTTTAATGATTGTATTATGTAGTTGATTTTTAATAAGGTAATTCACTTAGACAATTTTTATTATTATCTAAACAAGGATAAATAAGTTTTTCAAAATAATTTATTTATGGGCAAAAATAAAATATTATTTAATTTTACTGTATATTTTTTATGTGATAAATATTAAAAGATTATTGATTAATAAATATTGAATTTAGTGTTTTAAGCAGTTGAACAACCAAACTCAAATTGCAATTGTTCAATTTTGCCGCTTTCATTTTAAAAATAATTTTATTAGTTATCTATTAATCATAATTAATAATTAGTAAATATTATATTTACCTATAGTTTATAATAAAAATTAATATTATTAATATTAGGTGAAACTTTTCAATTTTAAGTTTGGTGAATGAAACCATTAATTTTAGAGCTTTACTCAAATATCTAAGTTACCTAAGATTTATTAAATTAATTAGATATTAATCAGATCACTAATTAATAAATATCTAGAGTAAATTACTTGTTAGTTCGTTGAAAATTCATAATTATAAAAAATAAAATGAAGTATATTATTAACCGATGGTTTAAAAGACAATTTTAGAGCCATTTCTGTTTTAAGTAAGAAAAAAAGACTCCTTTCTTCTCTTTTCAGGAAAATGACGTTTATGTACATATAATTAGGGGTGTAACTCTAAACCGCCAAACCGCCGAAACCAATCCAAACCGATCTTCCGAAACCGCCAATTTATCAAACCGTTGAAACCGAACAAAAATCAGTTTGGTTTGGTTTGAAACCGAATAATATATTGGTTTGGTTTGGTTTGAGATTTCAAAACCGCGGTCTAAACCAAACCGAACCGAATAATGTTATTATTTACTGATTTTATATTTTTATTTTATGTTTTGAATTTATTTATTTCAGATTGTTTGTTAATACTTATATATTATATTTGTAAATTATATTATTAAATTTTAAAACTTATAAATATAAATTTAATATGTATTAATATTAATATGCTTACACATTATTTTTTTTATTTTATATCATTTTAATTTTAATAATTTAAAAATTTATGAACTAACCGACCCAAACTGATCCAAATTGATAATAATTATAAACAATATTATTAAAATATAAAAAAAAAATCTCAGACGTATTGTTAGAGAGATAAGTTGTGATTTTTGGTTAACAAGATAACAAGATTGAAGGAGACAATCTATTTTTGGTTACTTTTATATATGAGATACGAGAGAGGATATTTATGGGTTTAGTAAACATTGGAGCTTTATGCAGACCATATATAAAGAAAATGGGTGAATTGTAAATGTGGTATTCGCAAATTTTCAGCTTTAGCTGATGTTTTGTACAAAGCAACCGAATCAGTGCAAAGCTCAAGATTTTTCTTCTTCTTCTACACTTCACTTTCCAATATCAAAAATAAAAAAATAATAAATACAGGAAATATTCAATCTGTGGTACACCAACCGGGCTGAACGTGGACGTGCCTCAAAACCACACAACCAAACAATTTCACACAAAGCAGCGGGACTTATTGCTACTACATTCAGCTATATGTAAAAAATGACTCAACAAACAAAGAAACCACTCACTCTCTCTTTCTGGGTCTCAATCACATGTAACAATCTGGAGTGTACCTCCAAGCCAGCTATAAAATATTACGATCTTCTGCTCCCAGTTTTCCGTTTTCCATCACCAGAAACTGGTTGCCTCCCGGCAAGGCGTGGGGCGTTGTTGACGCCAGTTGACGGTTTTCTAGACGGTGAAGGCCCTACTGGAGGCACAACCTTCTTACTGCAAAAGTGAAACATAAAAAAAATGGCGACGCAAAAAGCAAAAAAGGGATCATCTAAGTAGGCAGTATGTGAACCACATTCATCTTAAGACAATACTAATGTCCGTATGCGTTTTGAAAGTACCTTGTTTCTGGACTCTTTGCTGGCTTTGTGGCAAGTTTCTTGGCGGTTGTCCCCACGCCATTGACCATGTTGGATAGCTTGGCCTGGTTGAATTGCCAGAGCAAATCTGCCTCTGATGAGTCACTGGTGGTGGCGGCATCGAGATCATCCAAATCATCAGTATTCGCAACATCGAACCGATTGTTGGCCATGAACATACCATATGATTGGTCCGGAAACACTTTCGAAGATTCGTGGATATATTTTGGGTAGAAGGTTTCACCATGACTGTTCACCATGACTTTGTCTTCCCACTCGCTCAAGCCCACATCTTCCCTATAATTTTGATCAGGACTACTTACAATAGAAGGCCAGGTAGGAGAATTCCCTAGCAGTTCAGGGAGATCAAAACTTTGCCTCTTCTGCCTTGATGAGGAGTTGTTTTGCACCTACAAGACCAAAGTTAAAAAAAAAAACACTTTGAGCTACGCACCATGAAAGATAATAAATGGTAGTAGATAACTTAATGCAGGGACTATGGCTATCCACGACTGACTCAACCACTACAAACCATAGTAGAAGGGTGTTTATAAGATCGCCTTGGTGGGTTTGGCAGTTTTAATCCCTGGGAAAACAATGGACATTTGTAGTACCTCAATGTTGCCTACATCACCCATTGGATGCCTTCCAATGCTTTGATCAGCCAGCGCAGCTCCAACCTTCTTGTTAGTCCCAAAAGGTGACAACTCGCCGGTAGTTTTCACCCTAAATCTTTCAGGAATGCCAGAGAGACACTGAATTTGCTCTGGCTCTTCCTCCTTCCTGGCTAATGCTGCTTTAAGACTCGAAATCTGAAAGAATAATTCAAATTTGTACACAATAAATGTAAGAGCTACCAAGGTCATCCTAAGGATAAAAATATAAACAAAAAAAAGGAAGAGAGAGAGAGAGAGAGCGCTTGTTCAAACCTGTTCTTTGAGTTCTTTGACGTCAGCGGTATCTTTGTTTACACGGGCTGCCCCAAGTTCAATTGTGGCAACCCTCTCTGCAAACTTTAGTGTACTAATTGTCTCTCCAACGGCATCCTGCTCAGGGCTTATGTGCACAAACATTAGTGTTTTGGCTTGTCCACCTACATTGAAATTCAAATTCTAAAATCAGAATTAGATTCAAATTTGAAGAAAAATAGTATAGTAGTCGCAGGGGACCCAAGAAAAAAAAAGCGCTTGATCTTACCAAGTGAGTCTTGGAGTAGTTGTGTGAGTTTACTGTTCCTGTAAGGCACATGTGGATTCTTTTGAGCGAGGGAATAGATCACATCACCTAAAGCAGCGAGAGATTTATTAATGTGTTGTGCTTCTTTTAGTCTATCTCCTGTAACCTCTGATTTGTCTACTCTCTCACTTCCTGCCAAATCAACCAGATGCATACACCCTCGGAGAATATTTCCAGATGTCAGATCTCTTCCTTGGACATGTACAGTCAGGCAACTGCAAAATGATATATAGGTGAGCATATTCATTCACACATTTAAGGAGAATTGAAAGGGGAGGAATAGACACAGAGAGGGTCATGCCTATGAGAGCGACTGCTACGGTCATTAAGAGCTGTCGCACCCACTACACGATTCCTTTGTCCAAGGCTCATCAAATTAATGACATCCAATGTTGAAGACACAGGAACAAGGTTAGCATCTGGAACGTTGATTCCTGTCTGTGAACTGTTACGAATATCTAGTGTGTTCACAGGTTAAGGATATTTTTCTTTAGTTTTTTTTAGTTACTATTATTGCAGGAAAAAAAAGTGTATTCTATGAAGGATATTTTCTGTTTAGGCCATCTGTAACAAGAAGATCCCTCACTTGTTCATTGTAAATCTCAATCATTTGAACAGAAATGTCATATCGGAAGGTTCCTTTCCTTTGTTCTGATAGAAGAAACAAATCTCTCAATGCCCTGTAATTTACACCTTGATTTTGTTCTGTCAACTCTTTAGGTCCGCTCTGGATAAAAATCAAAAACTCAGGCTTCATCGATCAAACATATATGCAAGTCTTATCAAGTATCTAGGAAAAAAAGTAACCCACCATAGTGTGAGTTTTCCCAGATCCAGTTTGGCCATATGCAAATATACAAACATTGTAACCATCAAGAACGGATCGAATCAATGGTTGGGTATCTGCGAAGACCTCCGCTGCAATGCAAAAAAGGAACAAAAAATGAAACAAATGCTAGACAGTACCCCAACTTAGAATCCGAAACAAAACAGCCTCACTAACATTGGGTTGCAGATGGGCCATAGACTTGGTTGAAACTGAAGGATCTGAGCCCCTTTCCGGACTTTGATGGGGTATTGATTGTAATGTTTCCTTCTCCTATGTGATCCACGGTACTCAAATAGTTTGATTGAGCGTCCAAGAAAGGTCTGACTCGGCAGTATACCCTAATACTTCCTATTGAAAAATATGAAAAGTAAATATAATAATATCATGATTTGGAGGTAATGGAGGTCAGCATAAGAGTTGCAGTTCACGTTGAAGATTCTTCTTTACCCTTAAGGTCCTGAACTTGATTGTATAACTTGCGGTTTTCCTCTAGAACTTGATTATATCCAGAAGCGGCATGAGCTAGGCCATGAATGTAAATTCCTGAAAAGAAGCACAACTTCAACATGGGATTCAAACAGCTGCATATACACGGTAATGCCAATTCACTCCAACCAAAAACAATATTGTTCTTTAGAGAGAGAGAGAGAGAGAGAGAGAGAGAGAGAGAGAGAGAAAGAGAGAGTGTTTAGAAAGCTCACTGAGACTGTAGAAGTCCTCATGAGACTTCCTCTGCATGAACTCCATGTTAGCTTTTGTAGTATGAAGACAATGCTTCAACTCCTAAAGACGTGAAATTAGTAAACTCTAATCAGAATTTGTATGGAAGAAGGCAATACTACTTCAACTTCTACATACCTGGATATCGCTTTGTTGACGGTCAAAAATTTGCCGTTTAAGTTGCTGATTGTTTACATCCTCATCAGAAATTAACTTCTTTTTACTGTTTTCCTCTTCCCTTGGCTTAATGATGAGAGTTAAGATACGCACACGTAAGTGATTATATATATATATATATATATATATATATGTATGTAGCATTAAGATAATGTTCATTTACAGAAAATTCCGAACTTGAGTTCATGATAAAATTACTACCTTTCTATCACAAAAATCACTTGTCACAAAAGATTTGCTAGCATGAGAAACAGTCACCGCTTGAGAAGATTTTTCTCTCTGTCATATTACATAATATATTAAAAAAGATAGTAAGACGAGAGCATGATAAAAATCACAACATTATTGTTGCTCTCTTTGTATTAGAGAAATTATGAAAATTTGAAGCATTTGCATCTTCCATGAACAGAATTTGATAGCACCGAATGACAAAATTCAAACTAGTGCTTTATGTACCAGTTCATTTTGGGCTGCAATCCGAAGCTCAAACTCCTCCACAACCTTACTTAGTACAGATTCCACCAACTGTTGCAAAAGTAGAACATAACTTGAGTCAGTCGTAGTAGAGGTGGTGGAAACCTCTAAAAAACAAAAAACAAAAAAAAGGAGAATCCCTCCTTGAGAATCAGTGAATGCCATATGAAGGGTGTATGGAGATTTAACCCTGATCATGTACTGAATCCTTCTAAAGAAGTGACAATTGCGATTATTGTAGAATGGAGACATGTATGATGATCCAAACACCAAAGGCATAATTTCAGTTGCTGAGCCAGTCAGTAAATTTTTTTCAATGATTAAAATAAACAGTGAGAAAATTAGCACTTACCACTGGAACTTCTTCAGCCTTCTTATCCGAAAGAACTGCTCGAATAAGCATACCTAAGGAAGGGTTAGGCTGCAAGTAGGAATATAAAGACCAGATTTGATGTGTGTCGGCATTTGTGCTAACAGATAACAAACCAAAACCCAAGACTTGAAAGAGCAAAGTCCACCAACCATTTTACTATGTTCATGATCTGATGATGAAGCACTCAAAGACACTTCATTTGTTGACATGCTCCTTGATACCGAACCAGTAAATGGCTCGGAATTTTTGCGAACAAAAGTTCTTACCATGGCTGTGGGTTTCACATTCCCGCCAAATTTCCATACTCCATTTCCACCTGTTTGTTTCCACTCACAATATGATTTCAGCGCCAGGACACAATTGACAACCCTTGCGGATTTCCCACCCTGGAACATGAACAGGCTTGGTCTTAAGAGTGATATAAGTCAATTAGAAAAGCAGTTAAAAATAAATAAATTTATGGCAATGCTCAAGCTCTTTCTATATGTCACTTAAAGACATACTTGTTCCAAATCAGAGGCCTCAAAGGTAGGGAGGCCCACTTCTTGTGCTGCTACAAGGAAGTTCCTAACATTTTCAAAATATTGATATGCTGACAGAGCGGCTCCATCAGGGATGAGAGCAGAATCAGAAGGACTTTCCACTACCTGAATTAAATAATAATAATAATAATAATAATAATAGTAATACAGAGCATGATTTAGGATATATATATATATATAAACTTTAAAGGTCATGTCAGGTTATAGATATAATAACCTTGGACACAGCTCCTGGATGAGCCTTATTAAGAACATTACAAAGTATTCTTCCACTTCTCAAGGCCACTCTGAACTCTTCCTCGGAAGGCTCTGCGGGAAAATCTTTAGCTCCAACAACGCCAACCATCTTTCGCAGCCAACTCGCAGCCTCATTCCTTCTCGACGCTATGGAAAAGTGGGGCAAAAGCTTATGTAATTGTGCTAAAGGAAACTACTAAACACAACAACTAAAATAACAGTTTCCAGAAAAAAAAGAGTACAAAATATTGATTTTCCTTGAAAAATGGACAAATTAATCTATAGATCATATAAGACAATAACAGGAAGTGTAAGGGAAAGAGAAAAGCTATCAACATCTAACTTCTGAAATTAATAACACACACACACACACACACATATATATAAAAGAAAAAATTATGAGAGAGGAGGCAGGGATGGAAAATTTGCATTTCAATTGCTGAAGGGTGGTTTAAATCTTAAATTCAAAATTTTAAAAAATCGAAAACACTGAAACTAGCTGGAAAAAATTGAAGGAAAAAAAAAAACCAAGATTGCATAAGACAATATCAAGAAGGAAAATAAAATTAAAAAGCCAAATAGATGCAATTTGTGAGCTATCAGCATCTCAAGTTAATCCAATTTAAAAGAAATCATGAATGAGAAAATTGGCAAGACTCAAATACAGAGCAGAGGCATAGATTGAAAATTTGCTGTTAAATTATTGGATTGTTATTTTAAAAGTTGGGAAATAAAAATAGAATGGCTATAGAACTTCAAATTTATATATTTATTTGAAAGAAAAAAAGAAAGAAAGAAGAAAACTCTGCGAATACTAAGAAAAGAAAATCCAAGTGGTGCGTAAAACACACACACACACACCTGCTTCCTCTGCCTTCCTGGAATCCAAATCAATCTCTCGGGATCGAAACCCATGCTGCTGTAGCACATCCTCCACTACAGACACCACAGAGAACGACAACGCCGCCCCTTCCGCCTCCATGAATGAAACAGGACGCATATGATCTCCGCACTCCGACAACAACAGCAACAAGAGTACAATGTCGCAAAATTTAAAATACACACTCCTCCAGATTCAGATATCTATACGGATGTAGTCTTGGCACACTTCAATCGAAGAGCGATTGCAGATGAGCTAGGGATGAGACAAGAGATGAAACGTAACAGATAGAGAGAGAGAGAGACGGAAATGGAAAGAAAGGGAGGCACTACAGGGAGGTAGATATATATATATATATATATATATATAAATGTATGCTGTCTTGTTGATGATGTTTCTCTCTCAGAGAACAAAGACTACTGTCAACACCACCCCCTGCCAGCCCCTAATACCAACGTAGCTTTCTGCTTTATACTTCCATGCTGTTGGCCATCTCTTCCTTCCAAAGCTACATACAGCGAGCCTTGATCCCACCCTCGTGGCTCCGACCCCCGAACCACCCCCTGCTTCGTCGTCCAAACAAAATTATAAATAAACATATGGATATTATTTGCTTGCTGCTAGGCGCCTCTCTCTCTCTCTCTATATATATATATACACACACACACACACACACACACACACACACACACACACACACACATATTTACACACACTCACACCTACTTGTCGAATGAACTACAAAATAATAGGGAGTTTCATTGCGTGTTAAAATATTGTTCTGCAATTGTTTATTAAAGCGCAATCATTTTGGATGGCATGTGAAATATATATATATATACACACACACTCCTATTTGTGACTGAAATTTTTTCCCTAATTTGTATTGTACCAATTGCATTGTATAGGATCTTTTGCTTTTTCTTTTTTTCTTTGGGTTTGACACAAACCAGCCGTGAATAAGCTAATGCTCCTTTATAAATATATATATATATATATATATATATATATATAGTAAATGCTATATAAAAAAAACAAAACAAAAGGAAAATAATCAAAAAAAAGTCGTGTTTGTGATCATGAAGAGCCGTAGCTTTGCTAGCTCACAGAGAGAGGAAACCACAGCGGACAAACGGTAACCACCGTCACTTGTTTATGTTCAAGTCAGCGGTCAGTCTACAGTGTAAAATATTTTTCGAAAACGCATCGGTTCGTTCCGTCCATTACATCCATGTTAATGTTGTTTTAATGGTACGTTGCATCCGTTAAAAAAAAAAAAAAAACCCCACTCACCTTGGAGGAATGAATGGTCAGGCCTGGGAAAACCTTTTAGTATTGGGCGGTCATACCCAATTTTGCCCAATCAATCTAGGCACATTTGACCATAGCCATGGAGGAAGCTCAAAGTGAACCAAAATAAGCTTCACAGCCATTAGGCATATGTTTCACATAACTTAAACTTGGGGATCGTGTTTGGAGGACTGTTTTTAGTATGCTGTTTTCGAAAAGGACAAATATTGTTTGATACAATCTTTTTTTTTTAAATAATGTGATATTTTATTTTATCTTTTTGTTTTTAAAATCTAAACTTTATTTTTATTTTTATGTAAGATTTTATTTATTTATTTATTTATTAATTTCCTCTAGATTATTTAAAAAAAAACAAATGTGTGACCCAATATAAAAAATATTTTAAAAACACATTCTTTATTATATTAAGCAAAAAATATTTTTCAAACTCAAAATTCAAACTATAACCTTAATAAATGTTAAAAAATTCAAATTCAAAATTAAAACAGCAAATGTAATAAATAAAAAATTCATTAAAGTAAAACACAAAACAAAAATATGGGCATTTATTTTGAATTGCAAGTCATTATTTTTACTCTCAGGTAGTTTTGGTTTCCACGCCTTTATATTTTCATAGATGGTTAAATTTTATCAAGCAGCTTTTTTAGAGATTTATAAAATGTTTCATACAAAGTTATCCCTTAAATGAATCTCATACTAATGTAAATTTAAAAAATTATTTATCTAGCTATTGGTGAGAAGGTAAATTTAAGTTACATGAGAAGGAAGAAAATTGTAGAGAAAAAAATAAAAAGTTGCAATTACCCGAGCTAATGCCCAGGGTGGGAAAAAAATTTACCGTCACTGGCAACTAGATATTTTGAATAAATTCAACGTACTTATATATTTACCGCCTAGAATACAAAGAAGCCACTTTTTCCCACGTAGAATTATATATTTACCAAGAACTAATAAATGCAGGATGTGGTAACATTTTATAGTCACTGACTCGCTGCAGTAAAACCCCGTCTCTCGCCTTGTACTTTTTCCAACCTGCTAGGATTTGGAATCTCTCCACCCCAGCCTATGTTTGTGTCTCATCAGTTGTATTTTGTTTTTTAAAAAAATCATATTAATTCAGTCATTTTTCACCTTAAAAAGCAATGATCAGCTGTTTTAGATTTAAGATAATCATTTTGCAATGATGTTATATACGTACATATACACACACCGCTGCATGAGAGCAAAACACAAACAGATCCTTTCAGGCAATTTTGTTTGAAGTGGATTTTTTCTCATTCCTTTTCTTTCTTTCTTTTTCTCATTTGAAAGAGATTAGTTATTATTAAAAAGAATAAAATCATAAATTATGGTAAATAACAAAATTTTTAAAAATATTCAATATAATAGCCAAAAATCTTGTAATGTGACTTATCAAAAAGTCATGTAATGTACTCCCGATCAAATTAATTATTCAAATCAATAGTTAGAGAAACATTCATCCAACCTTGTTCATGCATGGGCTAGCCAACCAATAAATCATTCAACCCATTTGATTTAGGTTATTAAAGACACCAAATTCGAACTATGCTCCTCCTCCTCCGCATAGAGGTTGAAAGCTCATAATGAACTAACAATTTATTGTGGGTCGCCTGCCATAATTTGAATTTTGTTATTTTGCTCAAATTAATGACTTTCATCGTAGATTTGGTAGCATGATTTTTGTTCACGAAAATGGCCTTGGATCCCTTTTGCCTAAATGAATTCGTCTTCTTTTTGACCAAGATGAGCTTGTCTTTGTCCAAACATAATTTTCCTGTCTAGGTTCTATGTTATGGGTGTGGTTGTTCCGTTGAAGCCACAATTGGCAAAGCTGTTGGCCAGATACTGTTGCTCTATCGAATCTTTATTTTTTTTTACCAGACATTGATGTAGGAGTGAGAATCAAGCTCTGGAGACGTTCCTGTGAAGGTAATTGGTGTGAACTATATAAATTTCTAATTTAAAAGTAAATAAATATAGACATTAATGTTGTACCATATGCATATCAGTATAACATATACAGAACTTGAAACTTGACTCTTTGCCCATGTTGCCTAAACTTTAAAGTCATGGTACATTAATGGCTAAATTAAACATAAACTCAATATCATTCAGCAGTGTATGAGCACACACCTACGATATAGATACCCTCAGAAAGTCTCTCAGAGACTTTACTCTCAGAAGGACTGAGCATGAATGCATGAATTAGCATTTAGTAAGGACTGAGCATGCATTCTATAATCCGTCATATATATGGTTTATGTGTTTCACCCTCGCCCACTCATTGGTAGGCAACGTGTCCTTTTTAGGCAGTGTCATGGAAGTTGGAAGTTGAAATTTGAAGTTTGTTACAATTTACCAACCAGCTTATCTTACGTTCTATTTCTTTTTTTTTTTGGGTGCAATTGTTTTTATTTTTTTGATTGCCCCCTGCCACCAGGTGTGGTGTGTATAACAAAGAGGAGGCAGGGAATAAAAATATCGAAACATATATGTCGCCCCCTTTTGTGAGGGGGGCCTATTAGGAAACATTGAGGATAAAGCATAACAGAATAACAAATTTGAGTTTTATGAGGCGGTAGGTTAATAATAACAGTGTTATGTTATATTTACTTTCCGAGGGCTGTCAACAGGTATTGTTAGATGCAGGGCTGTAAACGAGTCGAGCCGAATAGTAAAGTGTTTGAACATGTTCATTATTATTTTTTAACGAACCGAATCGAACACGAGCCTTAAATTATGATGTTCATGAACTGTTCACGAATATTACTCTATTGTTCACGAACGGTTCATGAACGTTCACGACCGTGTGTTTACAAACTTGTTTACGAACGCTTACGAACACAATTATAAAATCATAAAAATATGTAAAAAGAATCCATACTGTAAATTTATCCAAAAAAGTATAATTAATTAATTGTTAGATTGTATTATCTTTACTTAATATGTTCAAATAATTGCTATATATAGTTTACTAAAATTTTATAATAATATTAATAGTAAACAAATAAATTAAAAACATATATTTTCTATTTAATAATAATAATATAAAGTATATATTTATTAAATTATATTTAATAAAATAACTTTTATACATATTAATTAATTTATTAATCTCCTATTCACAAATAATTTTCACGAACACGAACGATATTTACAACTGTTCGTAAACACTTGTTTATGAATGTTCACGAACATGTTCACGAATATAACAATGGTGCTTGCGAACTGCTCACGAACGGTACTATTCCTTAACGAATAAACATAAACGATCTTTTACCGAGCCAAACACGAGTTTGTTCATGAACGTTTGGTTCATTTACAGCCCTAGTTAGATGCTAATTTTTCAGTGCACAAGGAAATTGACAATGCAAAGGCTTTGTTCCGCCAATCACAAAATTATAGCTCAAACACTTAGATGAAAGCCTATGGTCTTACTCTCGATCTAGAAACTCATTTAGGCCAAAACAAAACCAAAAGATAATGTTGAGATAAAAAGAAATACAACAACTCCAAATCTAGAAACTCGCTAGCTTTGTTATTTTTTGTTGCCCACGAATTTGGCATCAAAAATACTAGAGCAGCCATCCACTACTAGTTTAGCCACAACTGAATCAATGGCACGATCGACCATTCAAAATGCCACTCAGTCTCACAACGTTCTACAGAGGGCACTTGAGAGAGAGGAATGGGAGCGGCGACGAGGTGATTCGGTGTTGAGAGAGTTAGGCTTAGTCGAGGTTAATTCTGATCATGTGAACACATGTTGGGTTGGAGGCAATTGTGTTTATAACTTATTGTTCAAATGATGTACATTTCATTAACTAGCATATTTGATTACCCATATTAATTGATTATATGTGCTTATTTGTAACAATAATGTTATAGCATAATTTGGTTTATTTAAATTGTATTATTATGTTCATAAATTTATTAGTTTGTCGTATAATATCAATAATGTTTTGGAATTTGAAATCCATTTTTTTACTTCGGATGTGCAATTATTCTTTCTTATCTTTGTGCCGGTAACCAAAAATAAATAATATTTTATTTTAATTTGTCCAAAAATAATTACTAAATTTATACTTTAATACTGCCTTTTGCTGCTATTGGCATTACAGCCATTCATTTTATTTGACTTATAGTAATTTTACATTAATTTTTTTTGAAACAATTTCATGAATATAAGATAGTTATGTTAAAGCATTCACATCAGCTTTTTTATATACATAATTTTTTTTATAATTTAGGCAAAAATTTTAAAGTTTTAACAAAAATAACCCTTTATTAGCTTTTCTAAAATATGATTTGCAGATAATGAATGAATAATATTTTTTATATTTAGAAATTCATTATTTATTATCCAAAAACTTTTCATATAATTGTTTATATTATTTTTGACACATGTTGATTTTTGATGGCTATAATAAGTACAAGAGAGAAAAAAAGCAATAAAGAAAAAAATATAAGAATATTATTGTAGTATAATAGAAAAATTATAGGAAAGGAAATCTAAAAGTTTTTTTTTCTAAATGCTAAACAATTAATATAAATGTATTATTAAAGTTATCACATAAACCAATTAATTTATTACAACTATTCACATACTCTTGTTCGGGAAATAAAGTTCAATAAGAAATAACATCTAAACAATTAGTTCATACGTCAATATCTCCACAACAACGTGGTCCAATATTAGCTCCTATTAGCACCTGGGAAAAATAAATCAACAAATAGGAGTAAGCACAAAGCTCAGTAAGTGAACTACACACTTTACTAACACTCAATAGAAACTCCTAATACTACATGCTCTATATAACAGTGTACATGTGTAGTGATATGCCACAAAAAAATACCACATCAATCCATATCAATAACAATACCGCAACACAACACTAATTCAAAACACAAGTATTAAATTACAACAACTATTTAATATCACAAATAAGACTTTCCCTCATTCGGACTCGAAGCCAACTATCATCCTAAACAAGATAACATTATTAGGCATACCTCTCATCCAAGCTCATAGTCATCGCTAGCCTAGACGATCATGCCATATCGACATCCATACACTATGTGCACATGACCACAAACATAATATCTAGCACAATATCATCAGTCATAAACATTACAACATATATACAAATATATAAAGAACACAATCATTTACATTAGGTTAACATAAACCTCCACTATGCACAATCCACGTTCGATAATCTCATAAGCCGTCCTCTAATATCAACATTTTGTATCCCAATAAGCTCACCCTAAAGTTCCCTAGACCTCCTAAGGATCACCAATTGACTTAATTAAACTAGCAAAGCAAACTAAATTCTCATATCGGTTATCCATATCAATGCTCGTATCAATTGTCTGTATCAATGCCTGTATCATTTGCAACACAGGCACCACTACGAGCGCTGTTAGGGGCTCCAATGTGAACCTAAAATTCTTCCCACTACCCCTTTTTGATGTTCAAACCACTAGGTCATGATTTCCCAAATCAAAATTTATCCCCTTATACCCTAAAAGTAAGGTTTTTAATCCTCAAACACTATATCAATTATGTTTTGTCAATCCTATCTTCGTTACATGCAAAACATGTTCATTCTAAGTTCTTTCCCCACTCCGAACTAACCATAGATATTATATTACCCTAGGAGACATGTAGAAGAGATAAAAACAACTACTTGAAAGCTTGGACGTCAGAATTGTTTGTCGAGATTCTCAAAACACCATAAAGCTCCAATCTTTCGCTAGCCTTGCTCCTACCTAAACTTCCAGAATGGTTAGGGCTCTCGAAAGAGTGAAATATCAACAACCAACTCCCAAGATAGAGTCTCCTATTTATAAAGTCATTCCCCCATGGTTACAAGAATTGTAACTGCATTAAAACACTAATTTCTTGCCCAATAAGTAACTTTCTTAAAACCATTTTCTTTTTTTCATTTAAAACTCTTATTTTAAGTCCTTAAAATACCAAAACACCCCTAATTAAATTAAATCCCAAATTTCCATTTAATGGCAACTTAATTAACACTAAAATGGCATTATCAAACCAAATATAAGCTTTCTCTTAGCCTATTCCAAGTATGGGATATTACAGAAGGTTTTTTTAAAAGAAATATTTAGAATAAAATTTTAGAGAGTGACCTAATTTGGTAATGTTATGCTTTTGGAAGAAGTTACTTTTAGCTATGTTGAAAAAAAATTGCTGTAAAAATAAGCAGGTGAGTGTTCAGTAAATTATAATTTTAAAAGTGTTGTAGGTTTTAAATGTTTGGTAAATTAAAAACAAAACTATTATAGAAATTTAAAAAGATAAAAATATCCTTGGGGCATACATGAGTGAAGTGAGAAGTACATGGAAGCAATTGTAGCCCAGTCGTCGCTACACGAGCTCGAACATATGGATCTGTGTCTCAATGCTTCCGGCGTCGATCACAATCCCATACCTCTGCTTGGTCAAGCCTCTGCGACCGTGATTGTGGCCCCCATTGACCACCAACAGGTAACAAATCACAGTGGCAATGATCATGGTAGCTGTGAATATCAACATCCCTAAACACAAGGCATGTCTAGCGCTTCGAGAAAGAGGTTGGACCGAGCTGGCATGGGACAAATCAAAATTGGCACCCTCTTTGCATCCATGACGGTGTACGACCATCCAAATCCCATGGGCCCATAGCAGTGATGGCAATTGGCGGAGCAATAAACGACGAAGAGGACCTCTCTCACACTGTTTCTCTACCTCTTTTCCCACTATTCCTGTCGTTAGTCCTTCCAACATCACAAAGATTCTTTTTTATTATTATTATTATTATTATTATTTGATAGTAGAGCTTGCATGGATCTGGACTGTAGGAGACCGGTGGGGAAGAATGACGAGGAAGTAGAGGACAAAGAAGAGGAGGAGAAGGTTAATTTTGGTATTTAAAATTTTTTTTAAATTGCTTCTTCATAAAGTAAATTCTAAAAGCAACCCTTAAATTGCTTCTACCTTTTATCATAAAAAATAGAAACTTTTTTATAAGTATTTTTTAATAGTTTACCAAATAAAATTTACTACTTATGCTTATAAAATAAGAAAAAGTAACCTTTCAAGTTTCATAAGCAATACCAAACTAGCCCAGTATCATTTTTAGCTAAAATTTAGAGAAAAATATAAGGAACAAAATGTGAATGCTCTTAGACCAAGTAAATTCTTTAAATTTCAATCAAAGAAAAATTTAGATAATCACTACAAAATGAGTGAGTACTATAAAAGAGGAAACATGGAAAGGAACCTAGTGGGGAGTTTTGTACATGTTTTTTTTTTTGGTTTTATGATTTGAATCTTTAGGGTGTTTGATATTTGTTTTCGTTTGATGATTTGATTCTTTATTAAAATTGGAGTTTGAATTTTGAATTTTGAAAAGCAAATTCTATTTGGTAAAAAAGATAATATATTTCAAAAAAAAGTGTGTTCATTTCGTTGTTTTGTAATGGGTGTGCTTGAGGTGTGTTTGGCATTGAGATTAACTGAGCTCGTGAGTTATGCTATATAATATGATGAGATGTTTACCTTGAGGATTGTTTTCGTTGGGATGAGTTGCATTATGAGTTATATGTTGTTTGAGATGTGCTCATTACCCTAGAGCTTATATGGCTGAGTTTGAGGTAACATGTATGGCTAAGTTTGAGGAAGCCTGTGTAGATGAGACCGAGGTAGCATGTGTGGTTTGATTTGAGCCCCAAATGGTTTGTGAGTTATAACCCAACTAAATGGGAGATTGAGATGTTTAATATTTTTTTTATTCACATTAGAAATACGACATGAGCACCTGCACACACATTTTATATGGAGGTTAGGAGAATTGGAAAGGGTCGATGAGACATGATCCCTACTAAGCTGTGGTTGCTTACTCTTCCTGTTATAGTTATTTTATTTTAGGTGCCTACCAAAATTAAGTGGATCACCTCGTGGTGAAGACCCTATTATGAGGCTTCCTCATTTATTATTTGATGTATTACTTTGAAATGATATTTAATGAGACTTATTTGAGACATTTGAGGAGTAACCCCTCAGGGGAGAAATATTGTATAAGGTTTTGTTTTAAGATGATTATGTTTTCCTTGTTCATTTGTGGATATATTTTTATGTGTGTGTTATTTGTGTATGAGTTTAGTGAGCAGATCGGGACAGTACACATTGACAGCTCACACAATGCTCGATTGGAATTGTGTTTAAATGTAAAATTGGAGCTTTTTACTCCATCTTTAGTCTATTTTGTTACCTGTTTCTCTATTTTAATTTTGATAACACTAAAAAGGCAACAAAATAATAAAAATTATATAATAAATCATTTAAATCATAAAATGTAGCATTAATTTGATTATTAAGTTAATAGGAATATTTAGGCTAGAGAAGTATTAAACACAATAATAAAAATAGCCTAAATACAAAATTGAAATCTAATCAAAGGACATGTTGAAGAGGCTGAAGGAATGGCTGAAAAGCCTTATTCAAGTGGTGAGACAAATGATCTAACCTTTAATAGTTATATGCATTTTAAATCCTCTATGATGAGAACAACTAGATATATGGATTACTTTTGAGTTACTTATCTGAGGAGAATAAGATCCTTAGGATGTGAATTTGAGATAAAAGACCTCGATAGTTTTATTTTTGCTATGAAAAATGCATTAAGAAAGTCCTCAAAAACTTATCCGTATAGAAGATTTTATAAGATCCATACTTGTATGTATAAAAAATATCTTCCCATAGTTGAACAATTGGTTTTTTTTACATTAAAAGGAAGTTAACTGGATATAAACCCTGGATGAGATGAAGGTTGTGTTTATCCTTTTTTATGCACGATCACCTCACTAGTTATATTGAAGATAGACTTGGTACAATAAAATGTATTTGTTTATGATTCTTTTTAAAGTGATACTTTTATTGGATATAGATTTGATCACTTGATGGGTTTTCTTCACAATCTTTACGTTCTACTAAGAGTTACTCAGATAGTAATCCAAACAGGTTAGATGTAATAACCCGTGTTTGCTTGTTTGTGAGTTAGCCTTGTATTTTGGTGAGTAAGTTGAAAAACTAATATTAGTACGACAATATATGCGTTAAACAGATAATTTTGAATATAATTAGGATTAATTTGGAATTCGAAACCCAAATGACTATTTTTATAATTTTAAACTATTTTAACTTAATAATTGGTGGGATATATATATATATATATAGAAACCCTAACTCGTTTTGTGTCTCCTAAGTTCTTCTGAGACTAAGAGATGTTCATGACAAGGAGCAAAAGGAGATTTTTGATCTAAACCAATAATCGATTGAACAAGAGATAGGAATTCATTTTAGTTTGTCTTTATTTTAAAGGAGATTAAACTGTTTTTAGGATTGAAACTTCTATACTTTTATGTTTGGTGATTCATATGCATGGAATGAACCATATGAATGTTGAATTGAGGTTTATATGTAGTTTAAAGACTATTTTTAGTGATTTGGGAGTGTTAAAGGTTAGATTTTAGGGTAAGAATTTGGGAAACATCGCAAAATTGACAAATATTCGTCAACCAACCGCAGTCGATGGGGAGGAGTTGTTCTTTGTTGTGTTGTGGTAGAAGGTTGCTCGTGGCGTATTGGGCATCTGTTGTAGTCAACACAGAGCAAAGCTATGTAGACTAAGATCGTCTAGGGTTAGTTGTGACCAATTTGGTGTCCATCGCAACCGACAAAGAACATAAAATCATGTTTGAGATGGCTGGTTGCGGCCGATTTCTAGTATGCCACGACTGACAGGGAATCAAAACAAGAGAGTTGTGGCAATGTTGGATGGTCGCAGCTAAACTAGCATCTGTCGCGGCTGAAAAGTGGAATTTTGTTTCCTTTCGCCCCTTCGAGTGCCTTTAGTGCTATGATGCCTTGTAAAGATCTTAAAAGTTTATGAGGGTTTGGTTTTACTATGTTTTATTGTGAATAGATCATTTACCTATTGTTTTTAGATGTTATGTTTAAGTTGTGTTTACATTGAGTTGTGGTTTGATTTAAGATTTGTGCAATTCTATTTGTGTGTTGCTTGGGGTGGTTATAATTACTCTTGAGATAACTTGTGTGGCTGAGTCTAATGAAACTTATTATGAACTGTTGCCAATGGGTATGCATTTGGGTTGACTAATATGATTTGTTTTGTTGTTTACCTTTATAACACGATACAAGCACAAGCATATATAATGCACATTGATGTTAAGAGCCTTGGGATAGGCTTGGGAGACACGATCACTACTGAACTTTTATTTTCTCAACCTCCTGTGTAGGAATGGCAATGAGGTGGGGCAGGGTAGTTATTGCCTTGCCCTGTACCCTATAAATTCCCCGGCCCACTCATGCTTGGAAAAATTCTGACAAAATGTTACTATGAGGAATCAAACCCAGAACCTCCTTCTAACCATAGTAATGATCTAACCGCTAGGCTAGATGATTGTTATTTCATATGCTTATGTAATTAGTATATGTACTTATAATCTAACATATAAATAATATTAGTAGGAATAATAATAATAATAAATGGTTCAAGCACTAACATTTAATCTAATAATATCAATTATATGATTTTCTACTTTTAATCGAAATATGAAATACTTATTATTAGATGTCAAAAGATTCAAAATTCACTCTCACCATGTATGACTCATATCATACATGAATTGTTTTTTGGTTGACCTATAAGTTATTTTTGACGTATGGTCGATGTGGTCAACCTAGCAGGAGGTTGGTCGATATCAACCAGGGAGAGATTCCATAGGCTTTTCTCAAAGGTTGATTGACCTAGCTTTAATTTCAACGTGTGGTTGATGTGGAGGCATATCGACCAATGCTTGAGTTAAGATGAACCTCCTTTAGTCGATGTAGGGTATCTAGTTGACACAAGAATATGTGATCAATGTTCATCAATGTGAATGTATTTTTGGTCTATATCAACCTTTGCATGAAGCCAATTTTCAATATTTGTCGTGCAGTTTTGTGTTTTTATTTTATTTTTAGCATCGAGTAATAATACAGAAAGAGAGAAAGAAAAAGAAAAAGAAAAAGAAAAAAAATCCTATTTTGTCTGTCTGATTGTCGATCACTATGTTTTTTGGAGTGGGAGGCATCTAATAAGAGTAGTAAGAAGGAGAAAGCATTCTATGATTCTAAATCCAAGTTCAATCGAAACTAAGCTAGTGTTTCTTTACCATTCTCTTGAATCTTCATACTGGTTGTAGTTTTCTACCATTAAAACCTATTCTAGGGCAATGATTTGAGGTTGATGGATATATATATATATATATATAAGTAAATTCATATATGTGTGATCTCATATATGAATGTTGGCATGAGACAGAGTATTTTGCGTCTATTTTTGTCTCTCGGTACGAGGGGTAAGATTCCATTCTCGAGGGTTGGAGATTGTAGGGTTACACTATAGTCCATTCCGTCTCATACCCTTATATCTTGTCGTTATCCCATGAGGGGCTCTAGGGTTTACATGAGGGCTAATATCTATATTGAGATTTTGAGTGGGGTTTATTAACATGTTAGAATTCAATTAAAGTGTTTGTGTGTGGTGTGAATGAATGATGAATTTGTGTCACAATGAGGTAATCGTGCTATGTTGAGTTGTTTTCATGTGTTTATTTCATGCTTTAAGGAGTATGATATTCCCAGGTTCCAAGCACAGTTATCTTGATGTATGTGTTTGTATACGAGGGGGGGGGGGTGAATCTGTATACTATAAAACTTTTCCTTAAGTTTTATGAGTAGGATACTTATGAGAGTTCTTTCACTGATGTGGTCTTCGTTTGGGTGATTTATTAGTGTCTCATGGAAAATCAGTCACAAGCAAGCATGTATGGGAAAGAAAGACAGAGACACACAATATACGTGGTTCGATCAATGTGATCTACTCCATGGTAGTGAGGGTATACCTACACCAAGTCCAATCCACTATATATCTTGTAGTACAATAGGGTCTACCCTTTTTTACAAATAGGATCAACTCTCTCTTCTTTTCAATGCAAATACAAAAACAGTATTGCTCTAGACTTTACTCACTGTAAAAATATGTTCGCGTAATCTGCTCCTGCGTTGTTGACCATTTGCTATGCTCAACCTTCAATCACTCCTTTGCCGGACTCACGATCTATTCACCAAATGTATAAGGAAGAAAGATGGATGAACTCACTGTTATCTTTCTTTTAATCTCCCTCTCTCTCTATGTGCATGAACTACTCTACGTCGCCTCTTGTAACTCTGCAGCTGCGTTTCTTTTTACTGTATAGAGAATATTATTCGGCGCTATTTACGTCAGGCACTGTAAAGACCCGTACCTATGTGAGGTTGAAAGTTAGGCCCGATTAGAATTTGGAATATCTGTTTTAATAGTTTGAGTTTACTATAAATTATGACGTTAATCTTATTAATATAATCTTTTAAGTACTAGGTTATTAGTATAATCATAATAATTAATGTTATGATTATTATTAATATTATTTGACGCAATTAATGAGTTTATTATTGTTATTATGGAATTAGTATTAATATAAGTATTTTTCATATTTATTTTATGTAATGAGTTATCGTTCTTATTATCATAATTATTAGGGTTATTCTTATTAGCCCCATAATTAATCTTAATACTATTATTATTATTATTATTATTATTACTTGAGGAGTATAAATAGAGGTGGGATGTAGAATGAAAACCCTACGTTACGTTGTGCACAGAATTTGACAAGAGAAGAGCCGATTACGTTACGTTACGTTTGAAGCAGTTCTACAGATCCTTTGAAACTAAATCCAGGTAGGTGTTTTCTTGATTATCTGTTATCCTATTGCATGAACCTGAACTGTTTAGGAGAAATACCGGCTCGATTTTACTGATATGCAAATAGATATATATATATATATGTGTGTGTGTGTGTGTGTGTGTTTATATACGTATAAACCTCAGAAATATGCGAGCAGATTTATGGTCAACCCCGCCTTAATTCCTTCACGTTTTCTGGAACCCGTTTCATTTCCGGCACCTTTTCTTTCTGCTTGTATTTACTTTTAACACTCCACGATTTCTGCAGCAATCCGTTTATCAAGTGCCTACAACCATCTATTCCTTTTCTCTCACATCCCATCTCAGAATTATATAGACCCGATTGGCGTTTTTGTTTCATGTAACTTGCACCTGTTCCTGCGCACGACTTTTGATCACCCTTTTGTTTTTTTCTTTTGTCTCCATTCAACGTCATCTGTAGCCACGTGCCCAGCCACCTTTCCTCGTTATATATATATATAGTATAATTACGTACATATCATGGGTGTCTGGGCACCAGGCCATCAGCCTGGTTTCGTTAAACGCAAGAGGGTCAGCGGCAGGGTCTGACCAGACCCTGCTGCCCGTTTGTGATAGGGGCGGCGGCTCCTGCGTCGCCCCATGCTATGGTCGCCGGTCCTTTTAGGCTAGCAGCCTGCTGGACTGTTTTTTTTTAAAAGACTGTCCAAGTTCCTCTTATTCATGGGTTAGGACTTTAAAATGTTATTATTATTAGTTTGATATTGGTGGAATGACATTTGTGAATCAGTAATAATTGTATGGTGATTTAAATATTCAATCATTGTTTGTGGTATTTCATGATCGGATGAGTGCTCTGAATGTTTGTATGATCGTTGCACTAACTACTGACTATTGGAAATGCTTTGTTAATTATATATGGATTTTATGGTTAAATTGGTTGGGTTGTCGCAGGTCCCACATAGGGCTAGCAAGTAATCGCGGGTCCCTTATGTGGCAGGTAACCTAGGTCCCATATGTGGCAGGATGACGTTAAGGATACCATGGGTCCCACATATGGCTATCTGTTAGTGATTTGAAATCCTGGAGTTGGTAGCGGGAATTTCTGTGGTTGGTTGGTTTGTCGGTGCGAGCCTTAAATTAATGAAATGAGATGTGACATTTAATTTGTGGTCAAACAAAATTTAGTTTAATAGAATGAGGCACTACAGTAGCACAAGCATACACTGACCATACAGACTTAGGAATTCATGTAACAGGGTACTGGAGATGGGGATCACCTACTGGGCACTCGTGCTCACCCTACTTTATTTACATTTCTTTACAGGTGGTAGAGGGTAGCCGTTGGTGCCATAGCGGAGCTGTCGGGACATCTTTATGTAGGGTTAATTTATGGACCTATTCTTTACTTTTGATTATTTGGTCATTTCCTTTTTCCGGACTTGGGTCCGTGATAGTTGTACAACTTGATTGGTTGGACTTTAGTATTATTATTTGCAGATATATTTATTAATGACTTGTATGAAGCATTGGATTATTTATAAGTACAATGCTAGCCCCGTTGTAGTATTGTGCAGGGTTGAAACAGTCACCAACCCCTCGACCCTTGGAGTGGGCGTGGGGTAGTCGCATTCGTAGTTCGGTGGGTTTCAGAATTTAGGGGTGTGACAGGCACATTCCTTGCTTTTTATAGGACGGCCGAAGTCCAAAACCCTCCAGCTAGGGTTAAACATGTTTCAGCCTGTGATCTTCACCGTGGAAACAAGTTAAACCCCTCTCGGATGACGTCCATGTGTTTTGCAGTACTTAGTGTACTTAAAACCACTACCCGGGTAATGAGTTACTAAAACGGTGAGTGTCCACGCGTTTCACTCCTTCGTAGTGCGCTCCGTTCCTTTCACAAGCCACAGCCTTAGAGATATTGCCTTGTAGCCTTTCTACGAGTCTAAAAGTCTTCCTCTTCGATTCTTCGAGTCTGAGTCTTCGAACCAAGGTCATTCATTTTCCAATACTTCTGCTCTCTGGCTTCGAAGCTAGGTCAGAATTAGTGCTACGAGTTTTCAAGCTCTATGAGTCTTCGAGTCGGACAACTGCATTCTGCCTTAGCTAGTAGCTACTTCCGAGTCTGTGCAACAGGTCCTACGACCCTGCGAGCTTCAGACTACGACCCTACGAGCTACAACTCTACGAGTCTTAGCTTCGAATATGCGAGACGTGGCTCTGTATCTGTCTGCACCTTGAGTCTACGACCCTACGACCCTGTGTCCCTTCGAGGCTCCGACCTTGTACCTCTACGAGGCTTCGACCCTGTGGTCCTTTGAGGGTGCTATGAGCCTCATGGTCTGTCAGTCTACGTCCTGCGAGTCTTCGACCTTCGAGTCTTTTGATCTACGACCTTCGAGTCTTCTGATCTACGACCTGCGGGTCTACGACCTTCGAGTTATGACGTACATAGGTAGACTCCCTCTACGAGCTCACTCTAAGAGATCACTCTACGAAGTTGTCCAACCAAGTACAGCGGATCTTCGACCCAGACCTTCGAGCATGTGCGTTCCGATTCCTGCAACATGTTGACAACAATGACAATGTAACCTTGCGGGAACAACAGAGTACTTTTATTATGTGTATAATAAATGTCATGTTAAAATTGTATTTAATACATATGAGGTTGAAATAGCATGTGTAGTTTGCTCATATTCTATTTGAGTTATGAGTTTTGTCCTATGAGAGAGAGTGATTGAAATGCTAATTATGAACTGCTTATTTGTTATTGACACAACACCAACATTTGTGAGTACTATCATGTAGAGGTTAAGAGTATGAGATGGGCCAGGGAGATATGATCTCTGCTGAGTTGTGGTTGCTCACTATCTTGTTATGTGGTTATTTCTTTTCAGGTGCTTATCGAAGTTAGGTGGGATAGCTAAGGTGTAGACCTAGATTGGAGGCAACTTTTATTTTTGGATGTTTCTTTTTATTCATCCATGTATTATTACTTAAGTTGAAATTGTTATAACCCCTGAGTGAGAGAATATTTTATGAGTTTTTTTTTATTTTAAATGAGATATTCTATTTGGACTTATGATTTATTACATGGGCGTGTTTAAATGTTATGTTTGAGCTATTAAACATGTTTGGTGTTTTATCCTACCCCTTGTCTACGAGTGCGGGCATGGGGAGTCACTAACCGATTTCCTAATATTAGAAATTCGGGGTATGACAATCATTATTCGGTCCCTCAGTGGTTAGGTGCAACCCCGGGCATGACACTAGATTTTTAAGCCTAATATGAATTGGTTAGTGATGATGCCCAAGGAGGTGATTTACAACAACCAGATGCTAAAAGTTGTGGTGCCTTATGTTATTATGTTCAGCTTATAGGAAATAAGCTAAGGTAAAGTAGTATATCAAACTTTATATTACTTTTAGAAATCTTAGTTTTACATGTTTACATCATTGAGAAGCGGTTATAGGAAATAAGCTAAGGTGAAGTCATATACCAAACTTCATATTAAGCAACTCAGGACTCAAATTGCTCTATTCATTTTCCACTAACAGTTAGTTCTATACTAGTAGTAGAGATTTGGTTATCTAACCTTTTTCCAAATGTAATGACCCGTGTTTAGGATTTGAGGAGTTAGTCATTTGTGCATTTGGACAAAGACTCTTGTTCAGATGATTAGCGGGAGTCTGAGGGCGCAGCACCTCGATTGAGTTCTCGTTGCCCAGTCAACGAGCAAGGGTCAAGGGGGCATCGCTCCTTGCAGGGATTCTAGGGCAGTGCCCCTAAAGCCAAATTATTTTAGAGGAGCTAAGATGGATTTTCGTGTGAAAACCTGGTTGATGCAGCCTTGGTCGATGTGAGAGTGGTCGGCGTGGTTGACCTAGAGTAGGGAGTGGTCGATGCCAATCAGAAGAGTTTCCAGAGAGTTTAGTCGATGCAAGAGGAGTTTCGATGTGTAGTCGGCATGTGGTCGAGGTCGACCAAGAGCAGTTTCCCGAGAGCTTTTCTATATGTATTGGTCGATGCGAGAGATAGTCGACCTATGGTCGACATGAGGTCGACGTGGTCGACCCAACTAGAGATCGACCTTGTGCGATGTGAAGATTGATCGATGTGGGTGTCTGGTTGACGTAAGAAAAGGTGGTCAATGTGGTCAATCCCAGGCATTTTTGGTTGACGTTGACTTGCGGCAGCGTATTTTCGATATATTTTTTGTTTTGCGATTTTAGGGTTTGAGGATCGTTCGAAAGCCATTAAAGAGAGAGAGAGAGAGAGAGAGAGAGAGAGAGAGAGAGAGAGAGAGAGAGAGAGAGAGGAATCGCCATTGGTAAAGATCGTTGCCGTTGGGTTCTTGGAAACGGAACGCGCCTTTGGAGAGGAGCAAAGAGTAGGAAGATCTTCCGATTTCAAACCCTAACGCAACCAAATTCAAGATCGGGATTCTGTTGTAATAGCCCAAGTCCCCTGTAGCACGATATTGTCTGGTTCAGGGCCCAAGCCTAATCCCCGATTTTGTTCTTGGCTGTGTCACACAGGCACCCCAAAAGGCTTCGTGCCAGGAGAAGTCTCCACGCCCTCTTAAGAGGCACGTTTCGTTCTTCTCCCCAGCCAATGTGGGACTTGTAAAGTCCTCAGACTCCACACCTGTACTTCTTGAACCTATTCTAGGGTTAGTTTTTGAGGTAATTGGTTTATAAATTCATATAGGTGTGATCTCTTATATGAATATTGGCCTTCATTGGCATGTTATGCTTGTAGATATTGATGAGTCCGGGGTTAGTGGGGATTAAGGGTTCATTTCGTGGTGTGGCTGCGTTCGCTCGTGGTAGTTTCATGGTAGAGCCTCGTGAAAAAACCTCAGGAATTATAAGAGGGTTGTGATTGAGAACGTATTATGTGAACATAACCCAATTATGGCTTGTGTGTTGGATGTCGAATACATGTGTTTATTTAATGTGTTATGAATATATATTATTGTATTGTACTTAAAAATGTGCTATGTGAAACTGTGGTAGCCTGTGTGGCTGTGGTTATAGTAGCCTATATGGCTGTGGCTATGGTTGTGCTTACTTGTGTAGTTTGCTGATGTGTGGCCTTAATTATAAATGCTGATTATAACCTGTTTATGTACTATTGCCACGACACTACACTTGTGCACATCATTATATAAATGCTAAGAGCATGGGATGGGTTGGGGAGACATGATCCCTACTGAGTTGTGGTTAGGGGTGAAATCGGTTCGGTTTGGATTGGTTTAAGCCATTTTTCAAACCAATTTGATATGTTTCGGTTTGGACAAAATCAAACCAAACCAAACCAAACCTATTGCTTGGACCAAACCAAACCGGACCGAATTGATTCGGTTTGGTTTGGTTCGGTTTAAACCGGCGGTTTGAATTATTATCAATTTGGATCGGTTTGAGTCGGTATAGTTCATAAATTTTTAAATTCTTAAAATTAAAATGATGTAAAATAAAAAAAATAGTGTGTAAGCATATCAATATTAATACATATTAAATTTATATTTATAAGTCTCAAAATTTGATAATATAATTTACAAATATAATATATCAAGTATTAACAAACAATCTTAAATAAATAAATCCAAAATATAAAATAAAAATATAAAATCAGTAAATAATAACATTATTCGGTTCGGTTTGGTTTAAACTGCGATTTTGAAATCTCAAACCAAACCAAACCGATATATTATTCGGTTTCAAACCAAACTAAACTGATTTTTATTCGGTTTCAATGGATTGATAAATTGGCGGTTTTGGCGGATCGGTTTAGATCAGTTTCGGCGGTTTGGCGGTTTAGAGTTACACCCCTAGTTGTGGTTGCTCACCCCTCCTGTCGTGTTTTATGTCTTTTCAGAAACCTACAGGCGTTAGATGGAACACTAAGGTAGAAGATCGAGTAATCTATTTTGTTGCTTTTCATATTGTGTTATTTTGAGGAACTATTGTAACCCTAATGGATAAATGATGTAAAAGAGATTTAAATTTAATAAAGATATGTACTTTGTCTTGTGAAGAATTATTATGGTTGTTTGTAAAGTTTTTGTGTGTAGTATTGTTTAACCTTAACCCTTTATCCACTAGGTGGGTAAAGGAGGAGTCACGAACCGGTTTCCTTGGGTTGAAAATCTGGGGCGTGACACTAAATGACTGATATGTTATGTAAAATGACCTTTGTTAACTTTTATTTCAACATATAATATATCATCCATGATGTTTCCCTATAAATGTGTTCGTTCTATAACATACATACACATGTTTTTCATAGATATATGTTGTTGTGTTCAACTTGTATGCATTTTCAACTATCACCATTTACTTCCAATAGTTGATTTTGATACTTATTTCTCACTAGAGTTTTTCTATTTTTTTTCTTGAAATAGGGGAGAGTGTATGTATTTTTCTTATAATTACTATTAGAAAAGGAGAGTAAAATGTTTGTCTTTCTTATTTCTAATGTGCCCATTTATGATATGCCTAAATAAGAGAACTATATAGTGATGTTTTATATTCCTTATTCAAGGATTACCTATCTATATAGAGGTTTTAAAAAAAAAAATTCAAGGACCATACAATTATTAAAGTTTATACTCCAATATCATTGACAATTGAGTAAAAAAAATGGTAAGATGTTCTTTTGAATGTGCATATCTTAAAATCTATAGTTATAGTTCTATATTTATTGATCTAAATAAGAAGAGTGTCACTTTCATAAAAAGGGTTAATGGTTTGAATCCAATAGGGGAGATTACTGGACTCTTCATTTAATTGAACCATCCTATTTTTATTATTAACTTTTCCATTTGTGATAACAAGTCAAACAGAAGATTTCTTAATTAAGTCATTTTTAGAGATTGAAACTTCATTTAGTTCAAAACATTTGATTCGATGCTAATGTCTAGTTTTAAGACAAGAAAATTCGAAACATAGAAATCTTGATACATAGTTCAAAAAATAAGCTTCAAGATAGAGTATCGAAAGAGAAGTCCTAATACAATGTTCAATGAGAAGATCCGATATGAAAACTCTATATAAGATTCCAAGACATATCTCAGTCTCTCGAAAGAAGGTTCGATACAAGTCTCAAAAGAAAAGATCCAAAGCAAAGTTTAATGAACATATATTTAAGCAAGGTTTAAAGTGAAGATTTAATACAAGAGAAGAGCTTTGAGACATGATTTGAAACAAGGATCTTTTGAAACTGTACTAGTTTGATATGAGATAAAAATACCAAAATCGATATTCTAGGGCATCTATTAATGTTAAGTCAATTTATATTGATACTTTCAACAAAAAGGATAGATATGTTCATTAGTGTTAACTATAATAGAGATTTTTGAAAATTCTACATGAGTTGTCATTCTTAGAAAATGAAGTAGAGATGTCATTAAAATTACAAGTTTCTAAAATCTAGTTCATCGCATCTATGTGTGTGTGTGTATAGAGAGAGAGAAAAAAAAGGAAAGAGATAGAGTTAATATCTTTTCAATTATGAACTAGGGAGATTTATCAATTTCTCTCTTGTCATTTTTCTTATTCTGGTTTTGTTAGGATATAATATAGGTTTTATTATAAACACACTAAATCAATCTCGTTGTTGTCAAACAACTTTTAAAGTTAATAATACTTTGTTTTAACTCTAATTATATTTTCTACACTTTATAGTTCTAACTTTTACATAGTGAGGTTTTGATAGTTGAATTATTCCCAGATTGTCGTCTTTGATTTATTCACTCCCTCTAGATCGCATATGTTGGGAGATACATATATATATATAGGTCCAAGGGCAAATAATACATGACATGAAACTATATTCCAAATTAAATGATAAAGATTGTTATATGGATTGAAACAATATTAACTTGTTATATTGGATTTACAACTATGTTAATTTATGTTGCTAATCTCAACTTGATTTGAACTCTTGAAAAGCTCGATAAATTATTTATTTGGAAAATGAATTTGAGATAAAGAATTTAGGTAGAATCGAATTTTGTTTGGTATTTCAAACTAAAGATTTTATAGAAAGATTAAATTGTGCTCGACTTGACATTACATTTTTTATAAATCTTCTTGCAATATACAACTTTACACTAAGTCAAAGACATTAGAATAGTGTTACACACATTTATATTACCATGCAGTAATATTGGTATGAAATTATTTTACTTTTACAAATTAAGATCTACTTTAGTGCATGAAATATGCAGAAGCAGATAATCCATTTGACCCACATGAAATCCAATTATGAAGATATGTGTTTACACGTGAAAGAATAACTATATCATAGAGATCTTTAAAATAATCGTTAACAACAATATCCTCAAATTATTCTAAAATTATTGTAATCCATGAAACATAATGAGAATATATATAGTCAAGGAATATGACCCGTCATATTCAAAATTCATGTAAATTAACTTCAATAAAAGACAATCCTACCGGGTTGTATAAAGATAATATAGCTTGTAATGCTCAAACTCAAAAGATGTTATATTAAAGGTGAATTTTTAAAAAATGATGATATCAATATTTAACAAATTTGCTCTAGTAACAATTTAGCCAGCCTATTCACAAAAGTATCCAATATCTACATTTAAGAAGTTGGTCTATGAGATTGGAATGTGTCAACTATCAAATTTGTAATGATCACGCTTAGGGGAAGTAGTTGTATCATGGAACTGGACGCTTGTATCAAATTTGTCAGCTATTGGACAGCACAGCAGGTCCGTGGCGTCAATCACGACACCAGCTGTTTTAGCTATTACCATCTTTGGCTATTGCATATTTAGTGCGTGCGTATCATTGTAATTATTTGCATAATCCTTGTAATTTTGTACGTACCATAATTAGGCTGTATTGTATTTTTATAAAGCCCACACCGGGTTCCATGAATAACAGAGTTGCGATTTGCAACGTACATTCGTTTTTGGTATCAGAGCCACCGGTCGGACATGGCCACTCGTGATATCGGCGAAAACAAAGGGGACAGAACCTCTGCTGTGGTCATGTCTCCTCACTGTCTAAACTCCAATGCCAAGGGATTGGCGTGCACGCATGAAGAAGAACGTGCCAACAATTTGATCGGGAACGGGTTTAGCAATGAGCAGTGGGCAACGTTGCTAAATTTGACTTGGATACTTGATACAGTGCTACCCAACATATGACTTGTGACCTTACCTTATTGCGTGAGGCAAGACAACTCACAGGATGCGCTGTTGGGCTCGGGCTGATGGCCGACGGGTACATGCACTACAAACAGGGACGATTTTTCTCATCGACACATTAAAATTGCAAAACGTGCTTTACATACCAGACTTAAATTGTAATCTGATTTCGGTGGGCCAATTACTCGCGGATCCTGGATTGTGTTATTCGGTTTCGTGCTGCCTCTTGTGTTATCCAGGACCGTATTTCGAGGAAGGTGCTTGGTGCGGGTAAACACCAGAATGGGCTCTATTATGTTGTGCCACTACAACCGGAATCTTCCTTAGCATTGGCGGCTACGGCATCTTTTGATCTATGGCATCGACGGCTTGGTCATCCGTCGTACGAGGTTGTGGGCCAGTTACCTAGTGTTTCTACAACACCCAGGAATAAAATTTGTGATGTATGTATTCGCGCAAAACAAACGCGAAACTCTTTTTCTTTAAGTGAGAACAATGCTACTGACAAATTTGCCATGATACATTGTGACTTATGGGGACCCTATAAAACAGTTTCCTTATCAGGTGCTTCTTATTTTTTAACGATCGTGGATGATTATTCTCGCTCCGTATGGGTGTCTTTACTTCACACGAAAAACGAAGTCAGTCGTGTTTTGCGCAATTTTCTCGCAATGGTGGAGAGACAGTTTCAGAAACAGGTGCGCATTGTCCGCACCGATAATGGAACAGAATTCACCTGTTTGACGCCCTACTTCCTTGACCAAGGCATTGTGCACCAAACTTCGTGTCGTGCTACGCCACAACAAAATGGTCGTGATTGACGCCACGGACCTGCTGTGCTGTCCAATAAAAGTATCCAATATCTACATTTAAGAAGTTGGTCTATGAGATTGGAATGTGTCAACTATCAAATTTGTAATGATCACGCTTAGGGGAAGTAGTTGTATCCTTTTTCTTTTGCTTAGATTTTATTTAATAAAGTAAAATTTATTTTCGTCCTCCATTAATTAACTATCCTTTTTTCTTTGTTATGTAATAATTTTTTTGTGCTTTTTTTATCGAAGATATTATTGTCATTCAAGGAGAATGTTATAAAAGAAAAATATATTATAATTTATTGTAAATAGTAATTATACCTAGTAGCCATAGAATCTATCATTAGTGTTCTATAAATATATGTTTATATGATTATCAATATAATACACAAAAAAATTATTTTCCTAACTTTTTTTCTCCAGTTTGATTTTACAACATCCAAAATGATTTCGCCTGAAAAACTATATATATGAAAAAAGACTTAACATAAGTATTATTGTTTAAGTAAAGTTCATAATTAAAATATCTTTAGCCGCTTTTGAGACACGCCACTTTTAATTTGTACTTTTTCTGTCTCCCTAACCCAGCTCTGCCCACAACATTGGCTTGGGGGCAGCACCCGGAGATTGTGGGTGGGAGTAATTAAAAAAAAACACAACATAGAATTCATGGGAAAAGGTAGGAATGGATGGATTGTCAACTGTCCGGGGAGGACAAAAAAATGGATTTAATTTTGAATACTAAAATGGCCATTTTTTAGGGGTGATGAATGATATATGAATGCACTAACTGCACTGGGACAATTGGGACCAAAAGATCATCATCAGAGCCTCATCTAACAAATATAATAATTAAATGGCCAAAAAGTAAAGTTTAACGGAAATTAATGGATTATTTCCTCATGCCCCACCTCACATGTTTAAGTGAGCCTGTAATGATTAGATTCACGAATAAATGGACATAGGATTCGTCCCCCGCTTCAGATAAACGTGCTGTATGGACGGCTGCATAATTCCAAGGATTTATCTTCTCTTCTCCCCTGTATGTAATGTACGCCTTGGATAAAAATGAAGTGGATGGTGGTCATATATATACGTGTACATATATATATATATATAGGGATACAGGTTGTACTACATGCAGCATCAGCATACTGCATGCTCGACCGGCCGGTGCGGCCTGTAGCAGAAGATATGAGACATGCTCATCTCTTGATTATTAATTTATTATACTCTAATGACGATTATTAATTATAATTTATCATCCAGAATTTGCAGTTATATCACTTGCGATATCTGATATCTCATGCAAGTTGCTGTGTGTCATTGGAATGCTTGTCTCTCATACAAATATTATTTATCTTTAAAAAAAAACTACGTGGCTGTTGGTGGTCGTTGTAAAAATTGTATTTATCTTTTGAGGCTCACTAATTTTACATATTGGCGAATGAAATTTAATTAAAATATTGATTATAAAATCTTGAGATATTTATGTTAAGTTTTATGCGTGAGGAATAAGAGTGAATGGTTGGGCTTGCAGTGATGACAGATGAATATGGCCACAATTACATAATTTTTGTTATTACTAGTTAGGAACGGATACAAAAAAGTTTAGTTTAGAAAGACCAAAATATAAGCGGTTAAGATTATTATAATTGATATTTAGATTTTGTTATTTTAAACTGTAATTAACAGCATCAAAGTCATTAGTAATGATATAAAAGATAAAAATTTTATCAATTTCTTTTATAACCAAATTATAGATAACTTTTTAAAAATCGTATAATCTCTTTACTACTATTGTAGTTAGCAATATCTTTATCGTTAATACTTTAGATAATAAGTTATATTACTAATTAAATTTAAATATTAAAGAAAACTAAAAACATATATATATATATATATTATATTTATAAAAAGAGTTATGCTTTCATTCCATCATTGACATACATACTTACAATTGACAGGTTTTAATGTATATAACTTAATTAATTAACTTATCTATTTTATATTTTATATATTATTATATATTATTATCTATGATGTAAATTATATTAACCTATGACTATGATATTATATTATGTAATTTGATAATCTATGAAGCAATGACTTGCACTAATAAAGATACATTAATTTATATCTTTATGTTAACGATTATATAATTTGTTACTTCATACCGAAATTATTTATTAGTATCATGCTAATATAAAACTATAATTCTTTATTATTTTTTTACCAATATTATAATAATACATTTGTAAATAAATAAATAAATTTTAAACTATATATAAATATATATATTTTTCTTAGGAAAAAAAATGACAGGGGGAGTGAGGATGGGGGCCATGGCCCCAACCGGTCTCCCCTATCTCCATCTCTAGTAATAAGCTAAGGTTGAGTGGTGAGATGTTTTATTATAAATAAAAATAATGAATTTAATGCTTTATATAATATTAATTTAATAAATTATCAAAATTTTATTATATCTTCCTCAAATGGCAATGTTTCTCTAAATATTAAACTTTTAATGTGATTTCGCATTAAAATAGTTTGGAAATAAATTATATTATTATTAATATATGTAAAAGATTGATAATATAAATATATATATATATATATTAGCCAAATGTAATATGCCTAATATATATGTTTAGCTATTTGTTTTGGAAATAATAATTTTAAGTTTATTATATGGATACTTTTAAATATTGAAAGTTTACCTTTTTTTCAAGATAATACGTATTAGAAGTCCGCATAATGATCCGGTTGAGATTACTCGATTTAGAGCACTAGTAGCAGATTCCCTATATAAGTCTGTTTCCCTATGTTTAAGGAAAAAAAAGTTAAAAAGTATAAAATCATTTTCATATCAAATGCCCTATATTTAACTTTTTTCATGTAGTTTGTGCAGTGTTTTCCAATATATTAGGAAGCACTATTCACTCTCTATAATTATTAAATTATATTTAAAAAATTTCTCTCATATCTCTCCTTCACATTTACCATAGCATTAACTTTTATTTCATATTAAATTATAAAAATATTATTATTAAATAAAATAATTAATATAAAATATTATTTTGATAATATAGATATTGATTTAGGAAATCTATTGTGATGTATATTTGTATAGAGAAGCAAAAAGTGATTTAAAACTGTAAATTTAAAAAAACTAATTGAGAAGTTGGTGTTAGTACTCTTAAACTCAAGTTTGGCTCAATGTTACATGACACATAACATTATGTCATATATAACTATTTTAAATTAGTCATATTAACTATATATTAATAAATACTATAGTATAATAAATATTAAATTTAATTATTTTAGCCCACTAATAAATATGACTCTAATTAATCGATAACTAAACTCAAATATCCAAATTAACTTGATATGCTACTAATTAATAAATTTTGGTATATCTCACATATTGTATTATTAATAAATATAAAGTTAGACTATTCAAATTCAACTCCAGCCTATTCAAACATTTATGTTATATATAAACATTTTAAAATTACTCTCATATTAATCTTGATCACTAATTAATAAATATTAGGTCTAGTATCCTGAGTAGTTATAAGAATACTAGTAGCAGATTTCTTATAAAAGTGTATTTTCGTTTATTTAGGAAAAAAATTAAAAAAAAGTCATAAAATCATCCACACAATAGAAACCTTATATTTAACCTTCTTTATGAGATTTGAATATAGTATTTCATAATGTATTGAGACGCACTGTCCACTCAATATAATTATTAAATTTTATATATATATATAAAATTTCTCTCAGATCTCAACTTTACATTTTCTATAACTTTTACTTTTATTTCATATTAAATTATAAAAAATTATTATTACATAAAAAACTATAAAATAAATAGTACCTTAATGATATAAAAAATGATTTAAGAAATCTGTTGTAGTGTATATTTATATGGGAAAATAAAAAGCAGTTTAAATCTAAAAATTTAAGGAAAATGATCAAAAGTCTTATGTGAGTGCTCTAACCATTAAACATATATAATATTTCCAAGATCTCGGCAAGGGTCAATAGGTTTACTTAAAGAGAGCGGTGAATCTGTATACTAAAACTAATTCATTTGGTTTTAACTCGTTAACAAAGAGTAAGTAGATTACTTGAGAGATTATCCTCAGATGTGTTTGTTTATCAGGTGGTATCTTAGTTCCATATGCAGAATCACATTAGTAGTAGGTATATAAAGGAATAAAAGACTAAGGACTCGTTTGGTACACGATAATGAACTTGGGGGGAATAAAATCATTAAAGGAATGAAATTGACATGGGAAATAGAATGAATTTTTTTATTACCTTTTATGTGTTTGATATACAAAACCAAGGTAATATAGTAATCAATTACTGAAATATCTTTAATTTAAATTTATTAAATAATTTTTTTATTAAACAAAATACTGCTAGCCAAGGTCGTGCCCGCCGGATTCGGATGTTGCGATTGTAGACGAGGGAGAGGCGTGTTGGGGAGAGGTACACGGAGGGGAGGCGTGCTGGGGAGAGGCACGCGGAGGGGAGGGGGGTTGCAATGGTGGGGTGGGTGCATCGTGTGTCGGGGGGAGATCGGTGGAAGTGGGAGAGATCGACGGCGGTGGGGGGGTGTAGGCGGTGGCACGCAGGGGAGAGGCGGGGTTGTAGCGGTAGGGTGACAGGAGAGGGGTGCGGCTGGGTGCAGGTTGGGGGTGCGACGGGCTTGCGGGGGAGGGTTGGGGGTACGATGGGGGCGGCGGGGTGGGTGCATCGTGGGGGGGGGGGGGGCGGCGGTAGCGCGCATGGGAGATGTGGGTGCGACAGGCTTGCAGGGGAGAGAGGGAATAGGATAGGGGTAAAAAAAAAAAAAAAAGGTTCCCTTATGCAAGGGAACCTTTAAACCAGGGGGTGGGGGGAATCAATTTTCCCTTAGTGGGGTATAAGATTCCCATGAGAATCTTATTACCTTCTCTATTTTCATACCAAACACGGGAAAGGAATGCAATCTGATTTCTTTCCTTTCCTTTCCCGTGTACCAAACATGCACTAAGACACAATATACATGGTATGATCAATGTGATCTACTATACGGTAGTATGGGTATACCTATACCGAGTATAATTTACTATCACTTTAATACAATAAGGTCTAGCCCTTATTACAACATGATTAACTCTATTTTCTTTTAAATGCAATTATAATAACAATATTGCTTTAGAACATACTTGTTGTGATGTACTGTCTAGCATAATATCCTCCTCCGTATTCAACTATTTGTACCACTTTGACTTTCAATCACTCTTTTGGCAAATCACTATTTGTTTGACTGATGAAGACGAATGAGATTTGATGAACTCACTTTTAATCTTGCTATCAAACATTTTCTCTCAGTTTTTCAAACTTCTCTAGTTTTGTTTATATCTTAGTATCTCTTTTGATTCCATGCGTAAGACACTTTCTAGAAGTGAGATATATTTCTTCCTTTTATACGATGGTTATTGCACAAATCCATGAGTTAGGGTCAACAATATTTCATCTCTTATCTCCATCGTTGAATCATATTGCTCTAGTCTTAGATAGCCTCCACGTGTTCATTCAACACTTTGAATGCTCAAAGATATATCGTCAGAATAACTTACTAAAACTGCATTCCTCATTTACATCCTGATCTTTGACTAGCCATTGCCTCAAAGATGACTACTCCGTAGCCTCGAAGATACACTCTACTAACTACAAATGCATGCGCTAGATGTGCAATGCATGGATCTATGATCTTCGAGTTAGAACCTTCAGATCTTCGAGTCTTTAAGTCTCTAGTTTAGAGTTAAAAACTAACAAAGCTCTGACCTAGCTTATCTTCGACTCTTAAGTCATCAGGTCTTCAGGTATTCGACCATTCAAATTTTCGACCCTTTAGATCTGGTACTCTTCAGCCCACTAGACACTGGAGCTTCAATGCTTTCGGTCTTCGGGCCTTTAATTGTGAATCTCAAAGTTAGGATTCTAGCATCCCTGTAGATCTTTGACTCTGTGGATCTTTAAGTCAGACAAGATACTCAGGTAGGTTATACTAATGAACACAGTACATATTCAGACTCCTTCTATGAGCTCACTCTAAGAGATCATTGTACGAAGTTGTTTAACCAAGTATAGGTACACATTCTGTTATGTTACCCACTTGCTAAACACGTACTGTTTTGTCAAGAGGGTGGTTGCCACCGCCTTAGCCTTCCACAACCCTATCATATTAACCCATTGACGGCAATAGCTTCATTCATAGCAACATACGCACCATTTCTCCCTCACTTATACAGCTACATAAAAGAAAGCCAAAAGCCAAAAATCACCATCGTCATCCCATTACTAAACTCAGCAACCATCCCCACAAATCCCTCTTCCCTTCATCTCCAGCTCAAAAAAAATCCTTTCTTTTGCCAATCAACAAACCAAGCCTAAAACTACAACATCACCTCTCTAATCTCATTAACCAGTCAAGGAATCAAGAGAGGAGCTATTGTTGTTCACGGTGTGGCTAGGGAGGAGTTGTTGCTGTCTATGGCATAGCTAGAGAGGAGCTGTTGTTGTTCACAACATGGCTAAGGAGGAGCTGTTGTTGTCCATGATATAACTAGAGAGGAGCTATTGCCATTCGCAGTGTAGCTGGAGGAGGGCCCCCTTGCTGTTGGATTTGTTCATGGTATTCAAACATGATTTAAAGGACACCAAGGGGAGGTGACTCAAAGGATTAAAAGAAAGGCAAATCCAAATAGTTCAAGGAGCCCTCCTGAGTTCATATTCAGTTAGTCATCCAGTTGATAAATGTCATTTGTTTTGAATCCTCGTTATATTTTTAATTATGCATTCCTTTGCTAAATTCATGGTGTCAATCCATTTACTTGTTCCATGTTAGTGTCCTTAGTTTTGATTAATAGGTTTTTTCATTTTTTCTTCTTTTTTCCATGTTTTGTCCTTTTTTGTGTGTTTTTTTCTTATCATGTTTTTATCACTGATTGATTATTTATGTTGTTGCAATGATTTATAATGATTATTTTTTGTTTTCAATGTCTCGCCTCCGAGTCACCTTTCTATATTAATTATGCAAAGGAAAAATCATATAAAACCATGATATGCCTGCTTTAATATATGTTGTTTGAAATTGTGGCTTGGTCTGGCCTTCAATACATGTTGTTTGAATGTTTCATTTGTGAATGCCTTCATAAAATCTAGTGTGCAAACAACTGAATTTGATATCTTTTTAAGGTAATCATGAGGGATCAATCAAAAGTGGAAAGAAATTCAGGCTTAAACTAAATCCTGTTATTTATTTCAATACTTGGCTGGAGAAAGGAGTAAAGATGAAGACCTTTTTAATAACTGTCAAATTTAAAAAAATAATAAAATATTTTATACTTAAGCTAAAATAAAAAGCATGATTGGAATAAATAATATAAAAGTAGTTAGCTAAAATAAAAAACATGATTGGAATAGATAATATAAAAGTAGTTAGCTAAAATATGAAAAACAAATATAGGAAACATAGTTGAAGATGCTCTAAGGAACCACTTCACTTTTAACGCAATGCAAAATGTGCAATTAGTGCGCATGTGCCTGTATTAATACTTTTTCATTAAACATGTATATAAACGCATTAAATCATATATAATTATTTAAAAATAATTTGTGTATAAAAATATGCAATTGGTCAAATACCATGTGTTTAAAATGTATATTCCTAGGATTCTAATATTAGCTTTTTAATTATTTTTTTAAGTTTAACAATTTAAATTACTTTTTATATAAATATATTTTCTTAATTACTCCTAATATTATTAAAATAATATTTGACACTTTTATTTTTATTTAATAATATATTTTATAATTTAATAAGGCAAAAAAGTAAAAGTTATGAAAAATATGAATGAGAAAATATAAGAAAAATAAAAATTTATGATTTAATAGCCATAAGGTTGCTTTCCAATATATTGATAAGCATCATATAAATCTCATGAAAAACTATAAATATAAGACATTGTGTAAGAATAATTTTATGATTTTTTCACTTTTATATTTAGCAAGCTTTAGTTCTTTTTTAAAACATAATTGTTTTAAATAACTATAATTTCAGATAAATTTTTATCAATTATAAATAAATTTAAATTTATCGGACTTATTATTTAAAAAAATAATTATATTCTTAAAAATAATATAATTATACCAAATCAAACAAGCAATTTCTAATTCAATAAAAGTGATATTTTTTCGTGAAATTACGATTTTAGCATAAAACTTTTCGAAACTTAACGAGCACACCATATATTAAAGAAGCGTTGGAGACTTGAAGAAGCTTTATAAGAAACAGTCATCCAACAAATTTTCACTTTTGTTCGAAAAAAAGAAGGATACAGAAGACAACCAAGAAAGAAAATAAGAAAATGGCCATCACACTAGATGCGGAAAAAAAAAGCTACTCATTGCAATACTCGATCGTCATAATTTGCCTCACTTTTGCAGGATAAGCTAGCTAGCATATTCCTGTTCACAAGGCCGTCCACCCCAATGCTGGCATTGAATTGCGATTGAGAACGAAATAGGAAAAAGTATGAGAGGCAAAAATTAACGGCATAGGGTTTCACAAGCAACTTTTTTTTCTTTTTATGAAAAGAAAAGGATTAGTTAGAAGAACACCTAACCTTATCTATTACCAAATGTTTCTTAACAGTAAAGGTTTGAATTCAGTCAATTTACCCAAAAAACAAAAATTAGCAGACGTAGCTTTATTATTATCGTCATTTTTACTGTTATTTTTTTGAAAGAGGATTAATTTTAATGATATAATTGATAGTGAATCTGGGTTGCTCAACAATTATTTATTTATTTATTTATTTATTTATTATTATTATTATATTAACATATAATAACCGTCGCTGCGCAGTAGTGTGCCAGTGTATAGGATGATGATTAGCATCAATGATCAAATGATCAAGTGTTGAGCTAAATTCCCCCATGTTTAGAATCTATCTGATGGAGAGTTATTAGACCTTTTAATCCAAGAAAGGGCGTTTGGCGCAGACCACCAGCATTCAGCAGTGTTGTTCCAGCAATTTAATATTTAATAACTTGTGAAGCAGTAATATAATAAAAAGTGTATATAAAGAAAGAAGGCCACTGCGTCGTCTTTATGTCATGATGGTGGGTGGCACCAGGAACCCTGGCGCTCCCAATAAATCATCAAAGCTTTGCCAATGCTCTTTATCTTTTTCCCTTGGTGGGCTTGGCACATTCATTCTTCAACCACCGAAACTATGATGAGAGAGAGGGAGATATCATACTGGTCCCTACCAAATACCACTTCAACCCAACAATTAATTTATCTCCAACGAAAAAGTTTATTTTTCTTCGTTGACAGAGTGGGATATGCCATGGCCATATGAGAAAAAAAAATAAAAACAATATAAAAGAAATTAATAGATGCGCTCTACTACGTACGGTTAAGTATCATGCTAGCTAGTAAGTATATTTTTGCAAACACATGAGATTGAATCTGATTTGATATCGTACTAATTAGTGTATTTTATTACTACAAATGAAATGGAACCAATGGATCCAAATGTTTTACCACTTGAATATCCAATTTATGCTTGAAAGGCAATCAAAATGTTTAGTACTAAGAAAGTTTATTATTTTGTTAATAACGATCCGTCTGCAATTCCTTTCATTGTCATGAGTGGAGACCAAATTTTGATTGCCAAATGACATTTTCTCATAGTGGATTTTTCAACCCCTGACACTCTTGAAACTTTGCATATTAATCGCATCATCATTTCTTGCTTATTATTAATTTGTCACAAATTTGAGGTACTAGAGATATGTCGAGGGTGGTGGGGATTCTCTCTCTGAAGTATCTAAGTGCCATGTTGTCAGGCCTGATAAGCCCACTTTGGCAGGCCCAAGCTATTACAAAAGACAAAACATAGTCAACATGGCCCAAAACAGCCCAAAACGATAAGCCCATGTTGCTTTGGTGAACATTAAACAAACTGGTCAAAAGTAAATTTTAAAATAAAAGAAATGAACTTACAATATATATTTATGGGCTTATATATAATACCAATTTCTACTTATTTTTTTAATGTGGAATGGAATTTGGGGTTGAATCAAGCGATTCCAATATTTGTTTCAACAATTACATGCCAATGAAAATCTTATTGCTATGAGAACTTCATACTGTTTTCATCAAAATTGTTGTTATCCGTCATTTCTGACATAACTTGAGATTAATTTATCCTTTGTAGATGGTTCAACTTTAATTTTTAACTCTAACTCTCTCTGCACGAGTTTATTTCATTGGGAGGATCATCTTAGGAGGTCGCTCTCATGAGTTATACGTTTTTTTGGGACTTTATCTTGGCTTAAATCTCTTCTTAGGTTCCAACGAACCTGTAACACCTTCTTTTCTTACTTGACTGACATAATGGAATAACTGACAAACCTTATGCATAAGTCTGATTATGTTCAAACCTTCTATAAGAATTCCTTCTATAGCTTTGTTTTTAAACTAGACAACCTGAAGGCTCTCCTTGAAAATTTATATTGGTAAACTTGTATTCCCCTTCCTGGTGATAATGCCAAAAAAGGATAAATCATTCTAGCATCCAAAGAGTCTTGAGTATCAGGTTAAAGAGCAAGTATAGGGAAAGACTGAACAAGTAAAAGGGGAGCAGCTGAAGCAGAGCCATTAAACTCAAGGAAACCCCAACAAAAAGAAAAAGAAAAAAAGAAAAGAGAAAGCACTTGTATAGAAGAAAGAGGAACCGCCGACCATTATCCTGTCCAATTAGCCAACCACCAAAGTTGAGAAGACAATAGCTCCTCAGGAAAAGGAAGACACCTTATACTTTGACAACCAACGAAAATCTTTGAGGAGATCGAGCAAAATAGAAAAGCCAATAGTCCAACCGACTAGAAAACCTACTATTAACAAAATGGCAGTTGAAGATATCAGAGCACAGTAGCCAATAAAGAGAAGCAAAGTCTCCAAATTTGTAAAAGAAGATGTTGCTAGTTCTGAGAAATCTTTTCTGTCTAGGATGAGAAAGGAAGAGAAACCCAATAAGAGATCAAGGGGAAGACTGAGAAGCTACGAGCCCAAATCATCGGATTTGTTTGGAGAACAAATCAGACGTACTGCAGGCTATTTCAGGCATATAACTCCCACCGATCTCAGGAGGGTAATAAATTTAGATAGTATGCTAGAGGAGATATATATTGATATTAAGAAAGGATATTAAGGCAAATCCTGACTTGTATCTTGTTAGGTCATCTTAATTATGAAGTCCTTCTAATTATAGTCATTTACAATTTGGTAACCTTTGTCGAGTTTATCATACTTCCACTAAATATCCCTGGAGTGCCTCATCGGATTTTACTGAGAGTTGATTTGGCACAAGGAATAATCATATTTTTGGATTCTTCGAAGATTGAGACTGTTGCACATAGAATCAATGTGTTCAGGCATATACTAACTAAATTGTCAGATACTCTTCTTGAGAGCAACTTTTATAAGCACTGGAAGGGATGAAAACCTAACGAGGAGGAACTTACAAAGCCATTCAAGTGCTCCAGGTCCAAAGCTAAACTCACTCTATAGTAACTTAACAAGATAAGTTGTGGTACATATGTTTTCTTTTTCATCAAACATGTCTTGTTATGGAAAATCCTTGAAGATTGGATGCTTAAATGGGATCCAAATAAGAAAGGCACTATAAAGAATGCCAGTCGGATTAGGAAAGATGTTGCACTACTCACTTACATAATGAGAAAGTTAAAGAAGATTAGAATGAGCTCACTATCATCACTAACTCTTTTTCTTAATATCAACAAAACTCTTACAAAGAAGATGAATAGAAACCCTATCTGATTTTCTCAATAACCTTGAATTTTTATTTATCTCACAAAATGTGTACTAATAATTTCTTTGTAGTTAAACCTATATACTTTTGCGTTACAACTCAAAGTCGAAGATTGCTTGTAGATTAATACTTGCGTGCATTTGATTATGTTGTCCACAACTATAAAGGAGGAGGATGTTAGTCTCAGCTTTGTGATTAGTTGTAATTGCTATTAATGGTTGGAAGCATTGGTTGGAAAGCAATAATTGAGAAGAAACCTTAGAATGTTAACTGTTGAAGTCAATTAACCAACTATTGTAGTGAATAGTTTTGGGTTTGCATGTTTAAATAACTTTATAAAGTGATCTCATTTGAGTGAACTTATAGAGAAAGCTTAAATGTGTAAAAACTTTAACTCAAGAAGGCCTTCCTAATACAACTTAAGCTTTATGTTGTAGAAGACTATCTTCACTAAGTTAATGAAAGTCAACTTCATAGTAAGATCGATAAAAGTTAATGAAAGTCAGTAAGGGTCAACGCTAGATAATTTGTGGTCAGTGGGAGTTAACAACAATATGAGAAGTTAGTAATCAATCCAAATTGTATTTGACGTTACTTGACAATTCAGATGCTGAGTTATAAGGTCAATTTGGACAAAAGTTAAAGCTAGTTTGGATACAAAGGTAAATCCGAACATATGAGCAAATTCAAATATGGACGACTCAATCCAAACAAACAGAGAGAGAGAGAGCGCGCAAATTCAACACATGAGAGCCAAGCCAGACATGGAAGACTCAATCTAGATGTAGAAAACTCAATCCAAATATGAAATTCGGATACAAAAGGACAAATTTAGATATAGAAGTACTAATCTGGACACAAACAAATCAATTCAAATGTGGAAGCATTGGCAATTAGGATATATGCAAATATGGACATATAACACTTATTATATAAGATGATGTCCTTTTAGATGTCTTTATCTAAGTTGCAAATCCACTTGCTTAAGTGGGACAATGACCTTTTGGATAACCGTACTAGGACTATTTGTATTTATCCATAATTAAGCAATTTTAGGAGTAGACTTCTTTATGCCTACTGAGATGATGATAAAATAGTGAAAATGCTACTTTAAGGAAGGTGAATAGTGCTTGAGGCAGAATTAAAAGCAACTAGCCATAATTTGGACAAAGAACTAAGGTGACACTAGGGCATCCAAGGAAAGAGAAAGGTTTAAGAAACAAGCATGTAGCAATATTACGGATGTAGATTGTGAAACCCTAAGATAGATACCCAAATTACTTTAGAGAAATAGTTAGTGTTCTTGGTGATCAAATCAAGTCAAAGTGAAGCCAACACAACAAGGAAGTAGGAGCAAACAAATAAACGGGAGTAAACACAATATGTGATATTCCACCATTTGTTATAGCTTTGTAATTGCCATAAGTATAGAGAAGAGCGAGAAATCCTATTAGATCAAACCCAGTTGAATTTGATAACCCTTAAACCATACTTGATTATGTATTTTGAATCTTTTCCTTGTTTGGTTGGTGTGTATAGAATTTGACTAAGTGTTTGATCAGAAATTCGGGTCAACCAACATGTTATCGGAGAAGGAAATCCAGTAACATAAACTCAAAACTCATAGAGGATAAATGTCACATCTCCAATTCCAGAGGACCGGAATCGAGTATGTAACTTTCTCCATGCCCACACCCAAAGGTTAAGGGGTTGATGACAAATACCTAGATGAGGCATACAGAATGGGTGCTATTTTATTTGTCTTGTATAATCATAAAACAAGAGTATAGAAGTACTTTTCCCAAAAACATTTAACTAGACTTCAAAATGTCATACTACAAGTCATCATTCCACAAATACCAATTAGCTCATTACAACTATTCACAGTCCCTTGTTTGGAAATAAAACTCCAAATATGACAAATATCAAATAAATCAAAGGTCATACAAGAATAATAATCCATGCCTTGTTGCTTGGTTCAGCTAGCTCTAATCAGCACCTAAAACACAAATCAACAAGTAGGGGTGAGTTAGGCATTGTCGTAGTGCTCACAAAAACATTTATAATTACTCGTAACTCAACCTATATAGATAGGGTAAGCAGGGTCGATCCCACAAAGATATTGGTGGCTTTTTAGATAAAAAACTAATGTTAAGGCTTGACGCAATAACAGAAATAATAAAAGTACAATTATTTAAACTATGCTGACATTTCTAACTTACTCTATTCTAATGGATTGGAGCTATTGGTGAAAGATGCTGTAATGGGTTGTATCTAAAGTATGGAGATTTGACCTATGTGATGATTATTTGATTTAATATTACTTATATGAATTATGTTACCCTGTTATAATTAAAATCTCATCTCTAATGCATTGACTATCCCCTTTCAAGCTCTAGCCAATGCGTATACCCTAGCTTATGGGATGAATGACTCTTTTGATTTAGGATTTGTTAGTATAGAGCTAGTATCACATCCACTCTTAATTTAGATTCCTAGGATACTTGGGCTCTTACAATGTAAGCATTGCCTAGTTAGATTATATGGGTTTTCTAGGTATTTACTTCACCTTTTAGTCTTTCATGATTTACCCTAATACTAGAACAAAGTGATCACCTCAATCCTAGAGTTATAAGCAACGACACAGTCCATTAATCTAACAAGAATTTATAAAATAATAATTAAACAAATATTCATAATAGGGAAACAAATTACATCTAATTAATATATTAAATTCATATAATCTTAATACAAGAACAAGCTAGGGTTCTAGAATACATAAAGGGAAAGAATGGGAATCAAATACATGAACCTAGGTTGTCAATCCAAGTATTATACTATCCTCTTTAGCCTTTAGCCTTCCTTTTTGCTCCTTCCCCTTAAAGCCTAGATAAAGAACCTTGAATAGCTCTCATATCTCCTCTATAGCTCCCTGGAAATGGTCTCTCAATGTGTGTGTGTGTGTGTGTGTGTGTATTATATATATATATATATATATATATATATATATATATGAAATGGTAGTCTCTAGATCTCCCAAAAATGAGTTTATCCTCTTTTTATATAGCCTCTAAAATTAGGGCAACTACAATTACAAATTCAATTTATTTTTTAGTTGAATTAATGTCTACCCCATATCTATAAGGTCTTGGGAAGTTATATAAACCTCGGACATACATATGTAAGCCTTTGGGGATCTATAGAACACATGTCAATCTTTGAAATTATGCTGGTCAGGTTGGAATCAGTCCAAATCTAACAAAAATGGGTTAGCCAAGTGAAGGGAGCTTCATCCGACCAACTCCGAAATTTACCCAACCAGAAGAGAAGTAGTTGATTTAAGACTTGTAGATTCCAAAATAAATCTATTCCCTTGGTCGGGTGAATTCCATTCGACCACCTCAAAATTTACCCGACTAAAAGAAACTTCTTCAATTGGAGACTTGAATCAGCCAAAAATATAATTCCATTCCTACTTTAATTAGGTGATGGTCGGGTGAAGGGGCTTCATTCGACCAACTTCAAAATTCACCTAACTAGAAGACTTTTTTTCAATTCAAGGTTTAAATGCTCCAAAAATGCAATTGTTGCCTTAGTCGGGTAAAATTTCTCAATCACCAAATTTTGGTTGAATTGTCCTAATTTTACTTCAGGAGGTCTCAATCTCCTATTCAATCATTTAATTCTTGAAATCTAATCAAAATAAAGCAAAACACCACAAAACTCCAAGAAATACTTTCTTGGCTGTCATATTACAGGATTTATGCAATTTAACAAAAAAATGGGTGAAAACATAATTGAGCACATGAAATACGCAGCCAAAATAACCCATAACAGTGAACATATGGCTGTTATATTATAAGATTTATGCAATTTAACCAAAAATAGGTGAAAACATAATTGAACACAAGAAATACACTACCAAAATAGCCTAGAATTAGGGGTTAAAATAGCCCCTAACAATGAGCACATGACTTAGTAAGTGAACTACCACTCCTCATCACCCCTTAGCTACTATATCCCTAAGTTATATGCTTTGTGCTCATGTGCACATGTAATGAGAGTTACTAGTTATCAATGTAACAATTCATGTCACGACAATATAATAACACTAGTGTACATACCAAATCGCCACATAGACGACCATATTTATCACATCATCACATAGCCAATCATATCTATCATATCACCACACAAACAACCATATTTATCATACCGCCACACGTGCAACATATCACAGTGATAGTGGCTCGCAAACCAAGTTGTCAAACTATCAAGCCATATCCTGGTGATAGGGGCTCATAAGACAAACTATTGCCTTATTGAGCATACTACACACAAATTATGCATTTATGTGTACATCATGACATATAAAACATATCAATACAATCACATCAATAATAACCATCATGTATGTTGGACCATATTTTGACCAGGCCAGATCGCAGTCAAACTTAGCAAGGAAGTCCAAAATGGAGGACCATTTCTAAAATACCTCAAAATGCCCTAAGTCTAGCACTAAATGATAGAGGACAAAATTTGGAGATCAACACACTTAACCATGTTTAATTACGAGTTAAAACGAAGAAGTTATGGCTAAAGCAGCTTTAGTTAGCAAAATATCGAACTTACCAAAAGATGGTTAGCACCCCTGGTCAAACTATTCGAAAATGTGACTATGCAAAATTCTCAAAAACATTAATTTAGGCGAATACGGGTCTACCCAATTTATCCCTTCGAGATGTCACAATTTTGCATTTTAGGTGAGGGCAAAATGGTAATTAAAAGGTCAGATCTTTGACCCAAATCATTGGATCTTCGACCCTAAGCTTCGAGTCTTCGACCCTCATCTTCAAGCCTTTGAGTCTAATTTTTGGATCAGGACAAATCTTCGATCACCTTTAAGTCTCCAAGTCAACTCTTCGAGCCATTGAGTCAACACTTTGAGTCTTCAAGTCAAATCTTCAAGTCTTCGAGTTAATGCTTCGAGTCTTCGAGTTAAATCATTGAGCCTTCGAGTCAACGTTTCGAGTCTTCGAGTCAAATTTTTGAGCCTTTGAGTCAACTTTGCAAATCTTTGAGTCAACTCTATGGATCTTTGAGTCAACTTCGAATCTTCGAGTTTTCTCCTACCAATAGCCCCAAAATGATGCCATTTTATGATTTTGTTTTTAAGCTCTTAATGTATTAAATGCTACTTTTTCTTATAAATGTTTTTCAACGGTACAAAATGTGAATTTTAAATACTAAATGCTCAGAAACATCAATTTAACGCTTCAAAACTCATTCTCACCTCCAATTTCCAAGGTGGTCCCCTCCAATTTTCAAGGATATCTTTTCCAATTTCCAAGGTTGTCCTTTCCAATTCCCAAGGATGTTCCCTCCAATTCCCAAGGATGTCCCCTCCAATTCCCATATATGTCCCTTCTAATTCTCAATGATGTCCCTTCTAATTCTCAAGGATGTCCCCTCAAATTCCCAAGGATGTACCCTCCAATTCCCAAGCTCGTCCCTTCAAATTCCCAAGGTTGCCTCCCTTAACCTCTATAAATAGTATTATGCCCAATGTGAGTTGTTAAGAGTTGACATAGTTGATGTGTTGTTATTGTTGTCAACCACAATTCTATCAACCATAGTCCTTGTTATCAACCTTAAATGAATATAGAGATAGACATCCATTCAAAACCAAATTACACCATATGAAAGAGGAGGTCCAAAGAAGCAGATTGAGGTGAACAACTCCTAAACCGTGCAAATATAATGATGGGATGTTCAGACTTTTTTAGTTCAAAATTGTACCAAATTTTACCCATGGATAGAGGACCTTCAAGATCTACAAGTTTGCTTTTGACTTCGAGTCGTTTTGAGCTTTGTAGAAAAAGTTATAGGCAAAATACTCATAACATCGTGAAATCACTAATACGTGCAAACATAAGATGGGGACGTTCAGACTCTCTTTGCTCCAAATTTTACCATATTTTACTTGTGGATAAAGTACTTCAATATTAACAACTTTAATTTTGACCGCAAGTGAATTCGAGCACTGTAGAAAAAGTTATGGGCAAAATACTCACATTGATACGTGTAAACATAATGATGGGGACGTTCATACTTTATTAGCTCTAAATTTCACCAACATTTACTAGTGGATATAGGACTTCAATATCTATAATTTTGCTTTGACCTCAAGTGAATTTGAGCGCTGTAGAGAAAGTCATGGTCAAAATACTAACATCAGCACATGCAGATCATAGTTTACCAGATGAAGGGTTGAGATTTATTTATCTTTAAAGAGGTGATCTAATGGGTGAGATTATATTCATGAATAGATCAATGGTGGAGAATTAGATGCTGTATTTAGTGAAGAGAGAGGCTCTAACCTAGATCCAAGAGCTGAGTGTCATCACCGGATTTCGTCCTAGAGAAACATGTTTTTGGGGATGCGATTCCCCCACCCTTCGCCTGAATGGTGATGAAAACAAAACAGAATTGCTGCCAACTTTTTTTGGGGTGCAGTTGGTCACGTAAAATGATCTACATCGCTAGAGTTGGGTCAAGGAGTCAATTGCATGTGGGGAAGGTATAACACCCCCATAATGCCCTTTCGGTACCTATCTTAGGAGTGTGAAGGCTTCTAACTTGTTTTAACCGTTTGTTAGTCCATGATAAAATTTTCCTATGGCCTAAAGTTCTACTTTTTTTTTCTAAGTTGCTTGTTAAAGTTGAAATTAAATCAAAATTACCCTAAGCCTCTAAGGGATATCCTAATGTTTTGTTTTTTTTTTTTTTTGACATTTTTATAACTGAATTTTTAGAAATTAAATCCAATTTTAAAATCTAAAAGAATCCTAAGGGTTTAAATTATGTAAGTCTTATGTTCAAAGTTTAAAACTTAAAATGCATGTTTTTTTCTATAAATCCTAAGGATAAAAAAATGATGAAATAAAAAAATAAAAACAAAAATCAAAGTATTGAAAAGCCCTAGTGTTGGAAAAGGTTTTTTTTGCTTTTTTTTTAAAAATTGTTTTGTTTTTATGTTTTTGTTTTATTTTTTAAGCACATTCTTTGTTTTTTTTAAAGAAAAGCTATTCTGAAAATGTTTTTTTTGTGTTGTTTTCTTTGTTTTGTTTTATTTATTTATTTTTTTTTTGAAAACACTTTTGTTTAGAAAAGTTTTTTTAAAGAAAATACTTTTGTTTGTTGTTTTTGGTTTAGAAAATAGTTTCCTTTTATTTTGAGAAAAGTTTTTGTTTTTACTTTTGTTTAAAAAACACTTATTTTAGAAAGTTTTTGTTTTCTTTTGTTTTTGTTTTTTGTGTTAGAAAATAGTTTCCTTTTATTTTGAGAAAAGTTTTTATTCCTATTTTTGTTTTTGTTTTTGGTTTCATTTATTTAGAAAACAGTTTTTTTTATTTGAGAAAAAAATTGTTCAGAAAATATTTTTAATTTAAGAAAGCTTTTTTTAAAAAAAAAGTTAATAATAAATAAATAAAAATAAATACAAGTGTGTTGTGTATAATTATGTAATCCACAAAAATAATGTTGTCTCTCTATTTTTTGTTTTTTTATTCTTTTTTTTTTTGCTCCCCTTTTTTTCTCTCTTTCACTATTTTGGGTTTTTACATATTACAAAATGAAAGAGGTCACATGGGACCTTGTCACAAAAGAGTAAACTATAAAAATAAAAGAAAAAGAAAACAATAAACATAAAAACATTAAAAAGTTAATGTAAGTAAGGAACTCTTGCAAAAAAAAATGTTAGAGCAACAACAAGCAAACAAGCATAAAAAAGGGAAACTGCAATAAAATGAAAACAAGCAATAATATCATCACGTGAGAGAGAGGAAAGATAGCTTAAAACCAATGGGAAAAATAATCCAAGATTCGGTACGACAAACAACATAAAAATAAAGCAGAATAAACAAAACATAGAGGGTGAAAAAAAACAACAAAAAAACAAACAAACAAATTATGGCAGGATTAGAGATCAAAAACTATGGAACTCTGTGCTGGTGAACAAGCAGAATAAACAAAGTACAGAGGGTAGGAAACTAGCCATGGACAAAGGAAACTCCAATGCAGCTACTAACAAGCTAAAAAACATACCAAACAAGCCATATAAACACTTGACAAACCATATGCCTAAAACCATCAAATGGACAGAACAAAGAATACAATCATAAAAACAAGCCATTAAACACTTAGCTCAAATCAAATAACCATGAAAGAGATATAAATAAGCCACGGGGGAAAACAATAGGCATATAAACAAGCCTACACTTGACTCAGTCTACACTTGACTGATCATGTTTCATGGAGTGGTGACAAGTCTTAGACGTAAAAACAACAAGCATATAAACAGACAACCAATATTGACCCATGCATATAAAAACAAGACAGAACCGCACTTCCCAAAATAAAATAGATCCAACAAGGAACAAATCTAAAACAAAACTCATGTTTAGATTACATACATACAGAACCAATGCATATAGAACTACCAATCGAATCCAGAATAAAGCATATACAAGATTTCAAACTTTATAATACAACATCAAACGTTAACACGAAGTATGTCAAACAAACCCACACGGCCAACCTTTCTTTAATCCAAATGAACAAATCACCACATCCTTGCTTCCTTAGGCGACTAGGGGGGCAGGTGTGGCCGGTAGCAGGCAAGAGCAGTGGCTCTGTTAGGTCCCCGTTGAAGGGTGACCGTTCTGAGCGTGACTGAAGGTGCCGTTGTAGGAAGGCGGAGGCGCTCTGCAGTTTGGATCGTCGCTGGAAAGCAGAGGCGCGCCATAGTTGGAATCGTCAGTGTCATGGACCAGTTCTTAGGAGGCTACTGTGGTGGCAGGGAGGATCGGGTAGGCTGGAGTGTGTAGGACAACGGCCAAGGGTGTGTTTTTCGGCCGAGGAGACTCTGTGGAGATGGAGATGGACGAAGAAGGAGGAGGATTAGGTGTTTTTTTTAATTTATTGTAGAGAGAGCCCCCCTTTGGTTTGGTGGAGAAGATAAGTTTATATAGAGAGGAGATGGGCGAGGTTATAGGGTTTGATTGGGTGTGGCGTGGAGAGATGAGGCATGGGCATCAGCTAGCTGGTCGGGCGTGGCTGCTGCGGTAGAAGGGAAAGCTGGTTTCGGCAAAGCAGGGGAAAGATGGAAAGAGAAAAGAAGAAAGAATCCATAACACTGCAGGAGGGTCTGTGCATGCATCTTTGCATTTGGGGAAGAAGAAGCAGCGTGAAGCATGAAAGAAACAAGACGAGAGAGGGATAACAGAGATCAGAGTTGACTATTTTTTATTTTATTTTATTTTTGTTTTGCTTTTTTAATTTTGTTGTTTTGTTTTTTTGTTTTATTTTTGAACTGATGAGAAGGTGACATGTGGACTAAGATAGGCAGGAAAGAAAAAAGGGTGGCAGCTAGGGTTTCTAATTTTTCAATTGGATTTTAATTGATATTTTTGGATTTTTGGGATCGGTAAGGCGGCCCAGATTTAAAAAAATCTCGATAAAAATTATTTTTCGACTCGGGGTGTCATGACGAACACCCCCGGTCGTGTCATTTTTATTTTAAAATAATTTTATTTTCGTGCCAAGCCTGTACTGCATCCTGAAACTTCTTTATCATTGAAAACATATATTATTTTGATTTTTTTTTTTTTGAAAATGTTCCGAGCACGAAAATGTGCAATATATATATATATATATCAAAATTCTCAGAACAATGAGTAAAATAGAAAAATGAGGTTCGTAACCTGATCTGGAGTGGCATTTTGAAGGTCAATTATCAGTTAACCACCGTTAGCGGTCTGAACGCAGTTTTAACTATAACTTCTTCGTTTGGCCTTATGTGTTGATCATTCAAGAGGTCAAAAACAAAAACCCTAAAGGAGAAAGGTTAGTATACAATAAAAAGAGCTTTAATTTGATTTCTCTTAGGTTGATGGTTGTGGTTGGGCTGTTGAGACAGTGAGCCTGATTGTATTTCATATTTGATAAATCATCCTTATTATTATTGTTATGAAAACCAAAATCAGTGAGGTTTGGTTGTTATTTAAATTGGGTAGTCAACCCAAAGGGTGGTGAACCCTAAAATTTGTAAGGTGGTGAACCTTGGATAGCAATGTGTTATTCAAAAATTGCTAGTGGAAATTCTGTAATCAGCCGATTGTTGGTCACGTCATGGATGTAACTGTACTCATTGTAGGGTGAATCAGGTAATTGTTGTGTGCCTTGTCATTGTTGTTTCTTTTTATTTGGCATACAAACACATAAATTAAATTGGCTAAAGAGATCATCACGGGTAAAAAGGAAAGGGGTAAAAAAATTATATTGATACACTGATTCACCTCTCCTCTCAGTGCGTATCTGGGAATTTTAATTGGTATTAGAGCGGGTTGGACTTAATAGGCTTAATAGCTTAGTCTAAATCTGCACAAGAGGTATTTGTTTTTTTTTCTTACATAATAGATCTTGCTGGTATGAGCATGAGAACTAGTGTACCAAGTTTTAATGGTACAAACTATTAGAGATATAAAGGTAGGATGTTGAAATATTTTGTTGCTCAAGGTATTTTTGTTTCTCAAGCAATAACTGCCAAGTATGCTTGTCAAAAGAGTCATGATATCTAGAATGATGCTGATCGAAGGAGTTATGAGGCTAATGCTAAGGCACAACATTTTATTATGACTCCCTTATCTGAAACAGAATATTCAAGAGTGTTACAATGTGACACTGTTTTTAACATGTGCAACAAATTAAGGAGTATTCATGAAGGTGACATTAAGGTTATAAAAGTGAAGTTACAGGTATACAAAGCTTAATATGAAGCTTTGAAGATGACAGAATCTGATCAGTTAGAAGATTTTTTCAACAGGTGATAACTGCGTAATTTGTCATTAAATTTGTATTTAATTTATGAGCTTTAATTTAATATTTTATTGAATTAATGCATTTTTATAATAGTTTTCCCCAATTTCAATTATTTACTGTTTTATTCACTTTTATAAATTTAATATTAATTTTGGTGGTTTTTAATGTTAAATTGATTATTTCAATTTTAATATTAATTCTCTAGGCTCAATTGATTATTTTAAGTTTAATCTAAGTAGAATTTTTATCTATATATTTTGGTTAATTGATTGATGTTTTTATTTTTTATTTTAATATCTTATTTTTGTTATTCACTTTTATTATTCTTATTATTCTTATTATTTGTTCTACATGTTACGTGTAGGGGTTGGAGAGCAATTGGAAATATTATGGTGTGGGGACCACATTGTTTTGATAAAGGAATTAAGTTTTTACATGGCATGGGCCATTAAATGGCAATTACGTGGAGATGTCATGCGTGGGGGTGAGTGGGAGTTTAAAGGAATTATTAGTATTATTATTATGATTGGAAAAAAAGGGCAACTAGCTTTCTATTTTAAGCCCCTCCAGCGCCGCCTCTTGGAGAGGAAAAAAACCCATCCCAGCGCCGTTTCAACCTGCTGCGAGACCAGCACCTCTTCACGATACCTCCATCGTCCCATCGTTCCATCTTCTCACTATTCCTCCATCACGCACCAAATCCCGCACCTAGCATATCTCCCTGTGTCGCCTCATCTCTCCATACACCACCAACACTCCAGCGCAGCCCTCATCTCTCCATCACGCCAGTGTCCAGCTTCATCCACGCTCGGTGCAATGCAGCCTCCAACACCGTCTTCACCCACAACCTTTGCACAGCAGTTTTGCGGAGCAGATATTGTAGAAATTGGAGAGAGATAGCGCAACAAGCATTGAAGATTCAGATCGAGTTCAAGACTGGACATTTAATTGTTTACGGCCTATTTTTTTTAATTCTGTTCTAATTCTACTGTTTTAATTTTTCCAAACAGATTTGTGATTTTCCAACTCATGCAAAGGTAAGTATTTTGTAATCGGTTTAGCGTAACACTTTGGATGCTTGTTTTGAATTCATGTTTTAATATTTAATTTGGTATTTTATGTGCTATGAATTAATTCTCCATCTCATTGATTTGTTGATTTAATATCTCGGTTGAGTATTAATTTAGTAATTCATCGTGTATTAATGTTTTATTTGAGTAGAAAGATTTATGTTGTAGGGAACGGGTAGTCTTTTGATAATTAATTCATAATTATTCTGATTGGGATAAATTTATAATTTAATTGTATTCATGGTGTCTTTGTGCATTTAAATTATGAGGCCATAATTTATCTAATTTATCTTTTAGGATAGTGATAAACAGTATTCAGGTGTGAAGTTAAACTAGTTACATTCTTTGATTAATTGAATTTCATAGTTTAAATTCTTTGCTTTAATTAGTTTTAATTCAATCAAAAATTCCCCAATTTTATATTTATTCTTTTTTTATTAGTTTCTGTTAAAAAGTAATTAAATAGATTGACTTAAATTTTATAAGTCCTCCAGTAGAGAACAATCTAGGTTAAGCCACTAGCTATACTTAGTTTAAATTTTATTTGGAGTGAGTGTGCGACAAACGCCCTTTTCAACAGGGTCCATGATATCATCAATCTTTGTAAAGGACATGGATATGTGATTTCAGATTCAGAGGTGGTAAAGAAGATTTTGAGATCATTGCCGATTGTCTACAATCCCAACGTGTCTGCTATTGAAGAGAGTAGATAGTATGAGACTATGACTTTGGATGGATTGAGAAACACACTAGTTGCATATAAGATGAGAGTAGCAGGCTATGGTGAACCTTCTGAGAAAAAGAAGGAGGAGCCAGCAGAGATAATTTTTCGTGCCAAAAAGGGATAAGCTAAACTTATACAAGAAGAGGTATATACCAATGGATATGAAACTGATAAAGAAGAAGAGTTGCTACGGGCTTTGTTGTCTAGAAAATTCAAAAAGAAGACAAGTCTGAAAAGCAAAGGGAAGGATAAGTCTACCATCACATGCTTTAACTATGAAAGATGAGGACATTTTGCTCAAGAGTGTCCAAGTAAGAAGATGGATACTAAGGACAGAAATATTGATGATGATTAGTATAGGAAAAGAAAAAACCATATTTCCAGAAGAAAAGCAAGCAAACAGCAGAACAGATGCTGAACAAACTAAGAAACTATCTTAGTGTTGTTTTGGATTATTCAAGTTCAGCTGAGGAGGAGGCACCAGATGCTGTTGAAGAACAAGTATTTATGGTATCCATGCAGCAACAAAGTTAGGATGAAGATGAAGTTTCACAAGAGGAAGACTGTGAAGAGGAAAAACTAGAATATGACTTTGGAGAGGAACTAAATCAAGTTCTAAAGAAGATTATTGAACAAAGAACTACCATTAAATCTCTGAAAAAAGGGAAGAAAGTTGTTGAAGTTCTTTATGATGATTCCAATAAACTACTATTGGAATTTAAGGTGAAGGTTGAAGAATATGTCAAAACTGTAGATGATCTCACTAAAGAACTTGAATCAGGAAGATTTAATGTTGAACGGTTGGAGGCTGAGTTGTGTGAACTTAGAATGCAGTTGCAAAAGAAAGAGTCTACAAATCCAGAAAGCTCGAAAGCAAGGAAAATCAGAAATGATGATCAAGAAGCCAAAACCAAGGGCAAGTGCAGTGAAACCATCAAGGAGGTGTCAAAGCAAGTTAAAAAACCAAAGGCAACAACGAATCAGAAGAAAGCTACCATTGTTGATATGAGGCAAGCTCCAAAATAGAGAGTTCAAATATCAAAAGATTTGAAGGGTATTGTTTTAGTTATGGGTTGCAAGGACACAAATCTGTGCAATATAACAAAACCCAGTAAAGCATAAGGCATAGGTTCAGTCTGACTTACATTTATTTCTACAGGTATGGTAAGAAGGGTCACATAGCTAGAAGATTTATGATCATCCTAATTGAATAGATGCTAAAAGAGCAACATCAGCAAGTACAAGGCTAATTAGCCATAGAGATTGATGTTAACAGAGATAGCTCCACAAGTGAAAAATGTAAGAAAAGTTCCAACTACCAAAAATGAGGTGTGAGAGTACTTCTTCTTTCCTCACACGTAACCAACTCCCAAACCTATTCTCTAGAACCATAAACTTCTCTTTTCTAGGTGCCCAATCACACCTCTAAATTATTTGGTGGCGACTCTATATTTTCTTTTCTTTCATGGTTTATGCGAGCCTTGTGCAGGGATGGCTCTAGGATCAATTATATAAACCAGAGTCGAGGTCCTTTCACAAGCCAGTACGAGCCCGATATAAAACGGGTGATGACAAAATAATCATCATATCATATGAAACAGTGAAACCACACCTCAAGAATGCACACAACATTCAAATTAAATTAATAATTAAATAATATCTCATAGGTTCCAATAGCCCACTAAAACATATCATTTTTCGTCTCAACAGGTTTAGCCTTATATCCCATATACCTCTTAACTAGCTAAAAATCAAAAGAGAATTAAAATAAAACAAAATTAAACAAAATCAACCTGCCCGTGGTGGCTTCCTGTTGCAGGGGAGGAGTGCCATAGGAACGACCATGAGCACCACTACGAGCTACCCGAGCCAGGCCTTTATCCCCCTCTGCTCATGGTAAATGTTTGTGGTAGGCCACCATAAGCCGTAGTGTAATATTTGGTGCCTAAAATACGATATGAGATAGTCTATATTTGGAAATGAGGACATCATTTTGGTGTAGTGGCTGAAAATATGGTCATTTTGACTATAATTAGGCTTTATTTGGGAGTCTAAATGACCCAAGGGTATTATAGTAATGTTCGATGTTAGCAAATATATGATTTGGTGAAGCTGTCACGAATTCCTCTAAGTCTGGAGACTCGAAGACCTGAAGGTCCGTAAGGTTGAAGAGTCAAAGTCTGAAGAAGAGAAAACTGTCAATGCACTTTATGGTAGACGACTCGAAGACTCAAAGATCCAAAGATTATGAAGTCAAAGAGTCGAAGAAAATGGAACAAAAGAAGCTAACAAAACATACTTAAAAATGAGACTCAGAGACTTGAAGAGTCAAAGGGTCGATGTTACTCAATCTCAGAATCTATCAACTCATAACAACAGACTCAAAAACTCGAAGGTCGAAGAGGCAAGACAACAGGAACTGACAGAATAGAAAATGTAATTGAGACTCGAAGACTCAAAGAAAGTTAATCAGAAGGAATTGTCAATCAATAAATAAAGTCGATGCTCGTAGACTCGGAAGTCGAAAAGTTGAAGACGCAGCTCGTAAATATACTGTAATTGGCTAAGCAAAATACATGAAGAGTTGAAGAGTTGAAGACTCATTATACGTTCGTAGACCCAAAGAACCGAAAGGTCATAAAACGTTTTAGTCACCTTAAGTGAACTAAGCGACTCGAAGGCTCGAAGGAATAGAGTTGAAGACTTATAGCGCGAGAGAGCAAGTAGAGGTTAAGTAAACTCTTCATGACAAGTCTAAGAGTCGAATCAAAGAGGTGAAAACTCAAAGAGTTCAAGACTCAAAGAATCGAAAACTCAAATATCATAGTGTATTACATGACTTAACCTAAACAAATACCTACTACGTAAACTCGAAGAACTGTAGAGTCAAAAACTCACAAGATCTAAAGCTGTTGAAGCCAAAAGCATCTCTTTACTAAACTACAGGGCTCGACTCAAATCTTCGATTCACCTACCTTCGAGGCAACCAATCTTTGAGGCAAACTCACAACACTCAGAATAAAGTTAGCGATATTATCAAGTAGGATTTGTGTAGTCTGACCGCGCCGTTCACAACAATAAGCGCATTTATTGCTATAATAAATGTCACATTAATGTCAACCAACTACTTGCAATAGATGAACAGTGAATATCAAGAGTTCTAGTATGGGCATGCAACATGCAACGTGAGTAATAGATCTGCGAGATATGAGCATATCACACCATCTCCTATATTTTCGCAAATTAATAGTGGAAAGTCAATCTGTCGAGATGAAAAGTCACATGCACATACACTCAAACATTAAATTAATGTCTCACGTGCACTTAAATATTAATCTATCAACTCTCACAGAATACGAGGACTTGGAACTCCAAGTAAAATATATATACAATTCTGACATGCAAAAATTTGAGAGAACTTTTGGAGAATCAACTCAAGAGTTCCAACGCAAGAGAGAGAAAGTGTGAGAATACTTCCTAAGTGTTGTGCACATAAAAAACATAAAACAAGATTACTCTTTGAAGAATCATTCAACAACCTTGTTCAAGGATCCAACACAATCATCTTGTTAATCTCTACGTTGATCATCCACAATTAATAGCATACTATTAAATATTCCTAAATGGTGTTTATCTCTCTATATTAACATTTGTTCGAATATTCATATACGATCTAAGGTCCTTCACATCAAGATCATTAACTCATCTCAAATATGTTTGTTAGCTCATTAAAGCTCATATACTGTTTTGTGCACTTCTCATTAATTATAAAACCAAAGTCATTCTTTGTATTCATCCTTCTATAATCATTAGCTTTTGCGAAAAATGTCTATTCACCCCACCTTTAGACTCACTTTAGGACTTACATCCTATAGCGAGTTAAAGGATAAAATAGTCAATTTAGTTGCATGAAGGTTTAATAATGTTAATATTTAAAATAAATATTGTATTTTAATTAAAGAAGGGCTTCTTGGTATTTTTTCCATGATTAAAAAAGAGAAGTTTTGGTGTAATTAGGAAATTGGTATGAGAGGATTGCTTATTAAGCAAGAAATCAAAGTTAAATGGAAATTGGACTCTTGCATAGGGTTAAAATGCCTCTATAAATAGAGAGGTCATCCTAGCGGTGTTGGATGCTGATTCTTCATGTGTTAAGAGCTTAGCTATCTTTGGTGCAAACAATTCTTGCATGTAACTGAGATAAGGATAGAGAATAAGCATGTTAACCATGTTAAGGTTTGGAAGGTCATAGTTTAGACATTGTGCAATGGAGGTAGTGTTCGAGAAAGCATGGGGATTAAACTAACAAAGGGAGGAGCCACTATGGGTGTGCCCGTGGTGCTCTGCCACATAGGGAGAGAGAGAGATGGATGATTGTATTGTGCTCGTAGCGGTACCCGTGGTACCCCGCCACGGGCAGAGCTAATTACTATCCAAATTGGGTTGTTTTTAATTTACCTTGGTGTTTGACTAATTGGGAGGTCTAGAGGACTTTAGGGTAAGTTCGTTGAGATGAAAGATAATAAGGTCTAGAAAGAACCTATGAATGATTTTCTATTTTATTACAATTGGATGAATGTTATATGCTTAGTTGGTATGGTAAGAGCTTGTTTGGTAGCTGCATTTGTTTCATGTTTTTTGTTTTTAAAAATAGAAAACGCGCCTGGTTTTTTGTTTGGTTAATGTTTTTGTTTCTAATTTTTGAAAACAAAATATTTTTGAGTGCGGGAAACAGAAAACACCAATTTGGTGTTTTAGTTTTGTTAAGAAGTGTTTTCAACACCCAGCCACCTGTCGCCCGCTCCCTCCCCCCTCTGCAACGTAGTGTTTCCCGCTCATCGACGCCCCCTACAAGGCACACCTGCCGCACACGGCCACTTCTACCCCTGCAATGCCTCCCGTTACCAATCTGCGGCCTCCCTCCCCAGCGACGGTCAACCCCGCCTCGCGATCTACCCCCTACCACTGCGCGACCGCAACCTACCACTACAACGACCCCACTACTGCCTCCCCCATATGAGCTCCCCCTCCAATCCAGCGACGGCTGATCTGCGGCCTCCCTTCCCCTACGAGCTCCCCCTCCAATCCAATGACTGGATAGCAATCTGATGCTTGGATAGGCAGCCTGATGTTCAAACAACAATATAATGCTCAGGTGCCCTCTCTGATCCTCATATCCACACTTGTCTCAGTAATTGTCTTGCTACCCATACTTATTGTTCACTATGTTTCAAGATAAGAATACAAAGAATTGGCACTCCATGATTGGACAACAGAATCGATTATGACACTCTAAACTACGAGACTTAGTTGTTTCCAATACTAAAAGTGAGTTGCTCGAGTGATGATTATAACAAGATTCATTATGAAGACTCAGTTATTTATGAGGAAGTCTTTAATTATGTTGCCTGACACTCTTAATTTCATTATTAAATATGAGATGTGGCCCAATAATAAACCTTAGCTCATCTGAAACCTTTTTTTAAGAACCCTATTTATCCAATGTTGTTGTTAAAACTAAAAATAGCCTTTTCATGCGAGCATATACAAGGGAGAGATGTTATCTTTCAAAAGTGAAAAAACCCTAATAGCATATTTGGTATTTTGGAATCAACATGTAAATATAATTGACATGGGAGTTGAAATAGAATGGTTCATTACCTTTACAATGTTTGGTACACAGAGTAATCTATTAACTAAAAATACTAAAACATCATAATAATTATTAAAATTTATTAACAAATTTTTAACTTATTTTCTTTTACATGTTATTCTTCATATGTTCTCTGTTAGTTTAAATTTGGACGCTAGCTATAGGACGCTGAGACTGGAGGACTGCTTGGTGTCATCCCAATCACTTTTGTCATTCATCCTTATCAAGATTTGAGAAGAGATCAAAAGACATAACACACCGCCTTCGTCCTAACTAGGTCCATAACAACATTGATGGATTCGTAAATAATCAAGACATCCTAAATTGCACAAGTACATGAAGTAAATAATCAAGCATTAATTAGAAATTCCACCACCATCATCGTTAACACTATTCCCAAAGAAAAAATAAGAAAGAAAACCTAACCAAATTTAATTAAACAATAAAAACTTCTACTCCCAACTAGCTCAAATGAAATGAACAAATAACAAACCTGGCATGGAAAAAACTTGCAGGCCACGAGGGAAATAATAAAAATAATAATACAAAAAAAGCTCTTAAAGGAAACGAAGATGAAAAACAAAATTTGAAACTCTAACCAACAAAAAGGTTAGAGTATTAGTAATCACCTCTATAAAATTGTAGGGACTACAAAATTAAATTATAAATAACCAAAGGTTGCAAATAAGAGAGAAGGTAGGAGAAACCAAATAACGGGAAAAACGATAAAAATGCTTCTTTATACAATAAAACCTTTGTAAACTCGAGCTATGAGGGAATCAATTTATCTCTGCTCGGGGTATAATATTGCCATAAGAATTGTAAATTACTTTTTTTATTTGCGTATCAAATGCGAAAAAAATGAAATTTAATTCATTTTCTTTTTTGAGTATCAAACATATATAATAGTATCTAATAACAATGCATCCATTTCATTCACGCGACCAATTTTGTAAAATCCAATATTACTAGTTTGTGTGTTTTTTGTTCTGGAAAGAGGGGGAGAGAGAAAGAGTTTCCTCTATCTGTAATAGCTTCCCTAACACTTTAATCTTAGAGAGATATTTTTGTGAGTGTTTTGGATTGTTGATAGTGTTCTTCATAAATCAACAGTACTTGTATGTTTTGTAATACTTGTAATTATTAACACATGTACACGTTCAAGAACTCTTGATTATCTTTTGCACTTTATTCATATTGCAAATCAAAAGGAGTTCAAAAGACTAATATTCTCTAAGTTTTTTTAAAGAGGTCTATTTATCCCTTCTAGATCTTATTGAGACCTAACAATTTGTTATAAGAGGTTAGTGCCTTGGGAAAGTGATTATAATAGGTTAGTGTGTTTAGATGTATATTATAGTGGGTTGTCTCAGCGTAGGTTTTAGCCTTACCACTTGTGGAGTAGGCTATATTAACTAAACCACATAAACCTTATATGTCTACTTACATACATTTATATGTTGTTGCGTATGTGATATGATTAACAAAGCGCTAAAAAAAATCAATAAACCTTCACTGGCTGATTTGAAAAAGGAATACCTTTGTTAAGACTTATCATTTGGTGGCATTGATAATCCAATTAGTGTTGGGTAAGATTAGATCTGGTATCTAAGGTAGTTATTCAACCAAAACTAAAGAGTTCATAATAAACACAAAGTATTAGTTTGAGCTAATAATGTTTTTTTGTCTATTAGAGAAGAGTTTTAAAGAGTTATCCCCCCTCTTTCTCATTATATAACTATTATTTAGGTTCAATGATTATATAATGTTATTTATTTTAATTAATATATAATATCAAATAAATAATTTCTTACACTTAAATATTGATTTAGTTAAAATAAGATCATGTATTTGAACTTAGCACACCTTCAAATCATCTAAGAGAAATTAATGGTAGAAAATTAATAAATAATAATAATAGTTAAAAGTAAAATTGTAAAATAACCATGTAAAAAGTCACTTCGGTTTAGACTTACTTTGATATGAACTTGACTTCTCAAACTGAACCTTTATGAGTTAAGTATCTTCAATACAAAAGTTACTTCGAGATATTGAAGTTATTGTCTTAAATCAAACTCTCATGTATTAGATGTTCATGATATGAATTACTTTGAGATATTAAACTCACATCTCGAACCAAACTCTCTTATTAGTATTATTCCAACTTTTAAAATACTTCCAGATATTAATTTTCAAATCTCTTTATAACGTAAAGTAAATTAATTCTCAAATTAAAATATTCTTCGAAATAAACCAATTACTTTGGAATATAAATTTACATATAAAATCATTTGTGAGTACCATATACGTATATATAGTTAACTTTAATTTCACAAATCATTTTAATTCAGTGGTTAAAAGCTTTTATTATTTATATAAGATTACTAGTGAATCTTGTCATCTACATATTTGAGTTTTTTTCAAATAATTTAATATAACATTAATTTGCTAACGTAGCATCGCTAAATCACTATGTCTCCACCAACTTGGCGCCAAATTAGATCAGAGGGTATGAGTATTTTATTAAATTATAAATTTACAAATATTATATGAGTGTTAATCAATTTAGTGGGTTTGTATATTATCCTCCTTAAAATATTATTGCATGTTATTCATGATATGTTATGGAATAAATCTATATGCATGAAGACGGTATTGTAGTTCATTTATATTTTTATTAAAATGATATCATTTGAATTAATAAAAATACAAAAAAAAGTTCTAATAGTCTGCTATAATTAACATTATCCTATGTCATGAAAACAACAAACTCAGGAGAGCTATGACTGCATGAGCAAGGCAAGTGCCTCACACGATGAACCAATCATCCTCGAGACGTACAAGGAAACATCATCTCATAAAAAATTTAAAATGCAAAAGCAATTTCATAAATAATATCGTTATAAATGACCTTAAAAACTGATTTGGTATAAGGATGACGAGGTACAGGTCTAATTGAGTGGTGAAAAATGGGTCCTTTTATTTTCTTGTTTGGGCAGATTAATTCATTGATCTCTTTAATATCATTTGATGTATTCAATTTTTAATGCGATCGTATTTGCGAGTGAAATATGTATCACATATCACTTGTTATATTTTTTTAAATTCATAAAAATTCAATCATGATCTAATTCCAATTTATTGTGATTTATCGTGAAATCAATCCATCAAACTCGAACTTAAAAGCTAATTTCTTATGGAAAAAGAGCAAATACTATACAAGTGGTGCAATCAATAGGCTCTGCAATGCAAGCATGAGATGATTTATATTCAATGCAATATTTAAAAGTATTATATGTTGTAACATTTTTAATCTTGAATTTATTTTTAATAATTTACATTAATTTTTTACTTAACTCAGTAAAATATTGGAGCAAAAGAGATCTGATATAACATGCATTCTTTTATGATATTGGATAAGATATAACACCTACTAATTTCTTATTATTATTTTTCTCTTTGGTTTTGTTGGGAAAATATGCACGAGACGCCTTTTCCTCTGACAGTCAGATCACTTCGCTTCTAGTTTTACCCGAAGCAAGCGCAGCGCACAAACACATCGCAGGACAACAATCATGGCCTCTTCTCGAGTCTTAGGCCCAAAACCCTCAAAAACCCTTCTCTGCTCGCTGCTCCCGTGAGCAAAAAGCTTTGGATTCCGGTCCCTGGCCGATTCAATTGATACCCATTTCTTAGATTCCTGCTCGACACAACGAGTCGCTGTCCGATTCGATCGAGCTCGCGGAAATGACCGGTTCCGGCAGCTTCACGGTGTCGAGGGCCCATAGTGGCGACCGCTTTTACAACCCTCAGGCGATGCGCCAGTACCGGCAGCAGCAGCAGCAATTGCTGTTACAGCAACAGCAGCAGAGGCCGCTGAAACTGGACTTGCCGGCCGAATCCGACAACCGTAAGGCCTCCGGAGAGTCGACATTGTCGAAGCCCTCGGCATGTCCGTCTTCCACTTCGCCTCCGCCGTTGAATTTGACCACGAATTTGGACCGACTCATGGAATCCATCACGCCCTTTGTGCCGACCCAGTACGAGGTAACTTTACTGCCGAACAAAATAATAATAATAATATTTTTTGGGACTTGTGTTTTAGGATTGTTTTTATTTTTGCTTTAGGTTAATCAGTTGTGGTTTTGGGCGTGCAGCCTGCAATTAAGGATTGGAGAAATCGAGAATCTGAGTTTCAACAGCCGTTCTTTAGCCTTGGGGATCTCTGGGAAACGTTTAAAGAGTGGAGTGTTTATGGTGTTGGTGTGCCCTTACTGTTGAACGAGAAGGACTCTGTTATGCAATATTATGTCCCCTTTTTGTCGGGTATGCAATTGTACATTGACCCTTCAAAATCAAAGCCCTCCTCTAGGCTGAGGTGAGCTTAATTATAATATGTTTCTTTGTTGTGTTTATCTATGTGCTTTAAGGTTTTTGAATGCACGAGATGTTGGTTCTTGGTTGATTGGTTGTTCTTTTGCGGAACACATGTTGAGTTTGGTCATCATTACCTTAGGTCTGTCCAACACGGTTGTTAATTGTTATCAACCTCGTTTTAAGCAACTTGCAAGGACTGGTTTGAGTCACTGACACTAATCAGCCATTTTTGAATGAAAATACTTTTTATGTGAAATTTATATAAAAATTGTATTCCAGTAATCTAATCTCATGGAGTTAACTTTAGGTTGAGAGTAAAATACTGAGTTGCAGTTTGGATGATTTAGGCTGGTTGGGTGTTGCGCAATGAACACACTTTGATATATAATCTGCATGCTCAGATGCCAATATTAAGCATCCAATGGTCTAGGAGTATTAGGCTATGTTTAGCGAGCGCTGTTTTCTGAAGTTTTTTGTATTCAAGTACAAAAATGGTGGCTCAGAGTTTTTTGGTGAACATTTTTATTTTTTGCATTCAAATACAAACACGATAGAAATGATACCCAATTCACCTAAAATAAAAACAGCTTTATGTTGTTTTCAGTTTTTTGTATTTGATACCCGATTTGCACACCAACATGTTGCCTTGCTCGACCTCCAAGCTCTTCATCACTACCATCAGTAGCATCAACAACCACTATCAGGGGAGATTCTGATGGAGGGCACCTGCTACAAATCTATGCCAAATCTCAGTCGGAGAAGGGATGGAGACAACGATCTCTGCCAGAGAAGGGATTGAGAAGACGAGATCTCTGGGCCGCCTTTGTGCGATGAGATCGCATTTCTTGGTCAGAGAAGGGATGGAGATGGTGAGATCGTAGGTCTTGGCAAAACAGTGAAAACAATCACTGAGCAAAAAACATATATTCAATACATGCAAAAACAATTTTCGAATCAACAATTAGAAAACAGTTTTTGAGAACATAAATTTGAAAACTACACCAAAGATACCCTTAGTGTTTTTTTTAGTAAGGCTAATAACCTAATGTCTTAATACAATTGAGTGACTACTAATTGGTAGCGGTGACTATATTCCGACATTAGTTTTTCTAAAATGTCTAAATTCTAAATTTGGGTAATTATTAGCTTTTCAGGCATCTCTGCATAGGCCTATTTATGTATCAGGTTATCAGCTTCTTTGTATTTTTTAGCAATCATTCTGGCATATTTTATTACATTATGTTATGTGTGTAATTTATTACTAACTTGACTATGATGTCAAAACAAGAGATGGCTAACAATGTTGCTAAATTAGACCATAAAATATGCTAACAAGAGAGATTAAGCCCATGCCTCATAAAACAAGAATTTCTTTGCTTTGTTAAATTATCACATTAATAAATAAAAAACATTATGTGCATTAGGGTTAATATGTAGGCAAATCCATTGTTCAACATTTTCTGCAAATACCCCAATTACATATCTTTGTGGAAAAGATAAAAGTATTTAATTTTGTTCATGTTATTGTATGGTGGATTATTATTATCTAACTTTCTTGGATACATCTTTCATGCTTGTGCATTATAAAAACTCTAAATGCATTGTGTAATCCTTGTCTGTTTGAAACTTGGTGTGTTTATGGCTATATATGAAGGATTTTTTTTTCTCACATATGTTTTTGTGTTATGCGGTTTCACATCAAGCTTGGTATCTTTTATCAAATCAATTGCACGATAACTAAGAATTTATAGTCATTTATCTCGTATGGCATTCTTGTTGCTCACTAAGTTGGGTGACCATTATGTTTTAAACATAAAAGATTTATTTTGTTTGCTCAAAATATAGGATGAAATGAATCTTCGTGCTTTGATTAATAGTATTACCTGCCAAAAGCAAAAGATTGGTTTGCTTTAACTAGTTGTCCTAGATGCTACTCTCAGTAGGATTCTTTTGTACTCAGAGAATTAGCATTATGAATGCTGGAAACATAAGATTTCAAAACAAACCATTGAGTATACATTTAAATGAAATTTGTAATGGTCCAATGGAAAGACATTTGGACAGTTATATCAATTGCAGCATTATTGCATGCATTGAAAATGGCTAATAAGGGCACTAGTAATTGACTTAATATTTTTTATGTTAAGATTTACTTACAAAATCACTTTTATAAATTTTACTTACTTATTTTTACAACATCAAATAATACTCAACAAATCTTTTGCTATTTTATTAAAATATTAATTTAAAACTTTTTAAAATAGTTTAAACTATATCTGCTCTTCTCACATGGGTTAATTATGTTGGTGGAAATAATTATTTTAATGTTAAAATAAATTTTAGCTAGTGAAGTCGATTCAACAAATTTGGTTAGTTATTTAGTTAAAAGTTAAATTTACTATAATATTTTTGAGTCTATTGTAATTTTTTTAAAAATATTTTGGCTATTATTTGTCTATATTTTTGCTTTGTTAAGTCTACTACTAATATTCTAAATCATATTGTAATTTATAGAAGTAGAATAACACAAGTTTTTTTTGTATTTAGTCATTAAAGCAATATCAAATTGCTTTTTTTTAAAAATCGTTGATAACTTTAACTTCCTTTGAGGGCTAGTGTATGCATGTAGGGGTGGGAGGGAGAGTATCCCAACTTTTTTTAAGGTTATTCTGATATTTTAATGTCTCTTGATAAAAAATTTTAATTTGGTTTTTAAAAATTTTTAAAGCCTATGCCACACGGAACTAGTTATATATATCGAGAGATAGTTAACTTTAACTTCCTTCCTCTATGTAAGAGGACTAGTGCATGCATGCAAGGGTGGGAGGGAGAGGAGATTAAATGATCAAAGATTAAATATATGGAGTGTTAGTTTAAAAAAAGAAGAAATATCAAATAAAGTATAATTATACTTAATGACCAATAAATACCAAATACATAATGTTGTAAGTACCTACGGTCAATAATTTAGAGTGGCGAAGAGATTGATGGTGTTGTTAATCATAGGATTAAAGTTGGGTGATTTAAGTGGAAAAATGCAATAGAAGTTTTGTGCAACCATAATATACAATGAGTTTAAAAGGAAAGTTTTATAAGATAGTTGCTAAATCTTTTTGATATATAAAATAGTGTTAAACTAACAAAAAATAACATATAAAAAAATATTAAGAAAGATGTGTAGTAAGATTAGGATGGATGAGATTAAAAATGAAGATATTCGTAGGGTCATTGAGTAGCTCTAATTGAAGATAAGATAAGTGAAAATTGCTTACGTTGATTTAGTTATCTAGAATGCAAGCCAATAGATGCACTTGTTGGTGATGAAAATTAACATTGAATAAAATAAAAAATTGAAGAGATGAACAAAAATGACTGATCTTGATAGTAATAAATAATATGGAATTACTAGATTTTGAAAAAAAAGATGGTGACTCATAAAACTCTTTGAAAAATAAAGATTTATGTATTAGATCAACTATAAACTTTTTATATGTTTTGATTCATATAATTGACCCATATTATTGGAATTAAGACTATTTAGTTTGGCTTGACCCTAATAAATAGATATAACTTCTTTTTTCCATGTAAGAGGACTAGTGCATGCATGCATGCAAGGGTTATGCTGATATTTTGATGTCTTAATAAGAAATGTTGATTTGTTTTTTAATATATCTTTTTTTTATAAGTAAGAAATATTATTAAAATAAAAAGATCACACACAAGGAGTGCACAAGAAGTAAACATATAATAACAGGCTCAAAATGAGCATCCATGAATAATATTACAAATGGAAGAAAAAGATAACTCGTCCAAAATAAAAAGCCATTTCTTTAAACCTTGAAAAAAGATAAAGAGAGATCTCTGAAGAAGATTGCTTCCTATCGTCAAAAACATGGGTATTTTGCTCATGCTAAATACACCAAAAAAGGCAATGAGGGACAACCCTTCACACCACCAAATGCCACCTCACGTCCCCGAGCCAACACTCAAACAACGTATAAAAGGACAACAACATCACCTAGAGAAGGCTGAATAAAAGCATCATGGGAGCATGCAAGCTAGTACGATTTCGAGTAATCGAGCTTCATGGGAGAAGCACCATACCATACATCATCTCAAAAGCAAATAGAAGTACCATCCCCCAGTTTAAACACTACAAACTGAGAAAAAAAGTCTCACTGCACTCGGATGAATTTCCATAAACCCATACCATGCGGCATTTGGTGTATCCTTACACATCTAGACCACCGAGAACCTAGAAAGAAGTCTGACCAAAGAGGCCTTGCCCACCAAGTGACTAAAGACCTCTATCATGATGACGAAAACATAGGAGACAATAGGTCCCCTTACCAAACACCTTCGGAACTCAAAAAGAACCTGCAGGAGCTGCCATTCACAAGAACTAAAAATCAGATAGTAGATATACAAATGGAGATTTAACGTCGCCACTTGGCTGAGAACCCACAACGTTGAAAAACATATAGAAGGAATCTCCAATGAACATGATCATAGGCCTTTTTTAGGTTCAACTTACAAAGAATACCCATAAGAGTATCCTTAATCCGACTATCAAGGCACTCATTCGCAATGAGAACCGAGTCTAATATCTGCCGACCTGGCACAAAAGCACTCTGAGATGGTGAAATAATCTTTCCCAAAATAGCCTTCAACCAATTAGCAAGCACTTTGTCAAGGATTTTATACATGTTGCCTCCCAAACTATAGATCGGAAATCTTTTAGATCATCCGCCCTTCGCTTCTCGGGGATGAGGGCTAGAAAAGTAGCGTTAAAATTCTGCTCAAACCGACAATGCTTTTGAAACTTTGCACACACTCCCATGACGTCACACCGCACAATAGCCTAACAACGCCATGGGGAACCCATCTGTACCAGGGGCCTTATCACTGTTGCAGCCCTGAACCATGGACGCTCAAGCCACGTGACATCCTCCTCAGGAGGGCGAGGTGCTGCACTGAAAAGAGACCCATAAAACCACATAATATGATATCGAATATCCTCCTGACATGTGGAGGGAACACCATCAATGCGAATTGTGCTAATAGAGTTAGCATTTCGATGAGAGTTAGCTATATAATGAAAGAACTTGGAGTTCTTATCCTCCTCCCAAAGCCTTAGGGCTCGAGATTTTTGCTACCAAGAAATCTCATCCATCAAAAGCAAATGTTTAAGAGAAGAAGCCAACATAGTCTGGCACCCCCTTTCCTCCCTCGACAAGGGTCAGAGCAGAGCCACCTCATCAAGGGCACCCAAATCCACCAACAGAGTATGCTTCATAATGTTAACATGACCAAAAATAGTGGCATTCCAAAGTTTTAGGTCCCCCTTCAACAACTTCAACTTGGAAACAAGCACATAACTTGGAGAGCCCTCCATCTGATATGATTCCCACCAAAGCCGAACTTGGGATAAAAACCCTCAGCCAACAGCCACATGTTCTCAAACCGGAAAGGTCTTTGGCAAGGTAAAGACTGACCACACTCCAAGAGAATCGAAAAATGATTAAAATCCCTTTGACTTAGCCGTGACTGACGGAGATGCACATGCTACCCAGCCTAATCCACTGACATCAAAAACATATCAAGTCGAGAAAAGAATGATGCAATGCGGTTATTAGATTACGTGAACGCCCCACCAACCAATGGGGGATCAATCAAGCCCAAGTTAGCAGTGAACTTAGATAACCCAACCATCAAAGGAGTGAACCCCATCAATCCTAAGGGAAACACACCATGATAAAATCCCCTCAAGGCATCACGGCATCACCCATGAGCCGACGCCTATCCAGGTAGGGCCTGTCCTCACAAAGGACACGCCTCTGGAGCCTCGGTAGTGTTGGTTGACGCTGGCTCCATCCCTTGCGGATTCTGATGAGGTCTAGTTCTCGGCGCCCCAATAAGGCACTGGGCCTTTCACCCCCACAACTAGGCTTTTCACTGGGAGCATTCCCCGGAGTATGGGTGCTCCTTGCACCTATCGGTACCCTGCACGCCGGTGCTTGCACCTTCATGGGCACGCAGCCTTGGTTGTAAGTGTCAGGTGAAGGGAGCTTACTCTTGACGCCTCTGGTTTGCCCCTTGGCCTACCTATGCTCTAGTTTAGGAAACTAAGGAAATTAGTAGTGCAAACCAAATAGCTCACCCCATATCAAACGTTGATCACTAGCATGGTGAGGGCCATACCCCTCAGAGAACATCCACTTGTGCTTGTCCTCAACATTCTCAAATGTACAAGAGTCACAAGACACAAAAAACTGACCCACAATCTCGTTCACTTTGCGAACAATACGGCTGTCCCTCATCAAGAGATGCCATCGGATGCCCCCACGAAACCGAGAAACAACCATTCCACAAAGCAATGCCGCCACAAAAGCCGCATGATGTCTTCCGTCACAATCTCCAACTTAGGCTTAGTTTGGTAATTTTGTGCTTTTAGAAGAACTTGCTTTTAGCTGTGTTAGAAAAATAAATTGCTGTAAAAATAAGCAGGTGAACGTTTAATAAAATATAATTTTGAAAGTACTTAAAATTTTAAAAGCAGATAATAAGTGTTTGATAAATTAAAAACAAAAGTGCTGTAAAGACATAAAAGATATAAATATCCTTTTTATTTATATTATAATTTAAAAAAAAAAATTAACTCAATCTCTTTCCCCTCCCCATCCCGCTGCCCTCAATTCTTTGTGTCTGTCTGCTAGATTCTCCATTCTTCCAGCCGCACCATCTTGGATTGAAGATATCCCTGTAAATTAATAAACCAGTATTACTCCATTCAATTTCAACTTCAACCTCATGACCTAAAGTAATTAACCACCACCAATTTTTCATTATTAATTAATATATATTTACACCTGCATGTTTCCAATAAGGAGTGCGAAGAGCACTAACCCAATTAGAATCGGGTTGTAATGGAAAATTACCCTCTAGGTTGTATTTCAATCTTGATTGGGGAGAACCTAGAGAGCTAGACGAAGACTCTAAGTACCCTCGCTTCATGGGATTCGGTCGAATCCGTACGAAGACGAGGATTTCTAGGTTAAATATATTGGGGAGGGGGGGAAAATTTCTGGGGCACAGTGTGGGATATGATTCGCGCTTGGATTGAGAGAGCGAGGGATTGGACGGAAAGGGGAGAAGTGAACCCTAACAAGGAAGAGAAGAGCAAGACCGACCGGATAGCCGATTGGGCAGAGGACGGTGAAAGATTAGCGACACCAAGAAGAACAAAGGCTAGGACGAAGAACAAAGGGTTAGTATTGATATTTTAATTTTTTAAAAGTTATTTCTTAAAAAAACAGCTTCTAAAAGCAACCCTTGAACTGCTTATGCTTTTGATAAAAGAAAGTAGAAACCTTTTTTATAAGTACTTTTTTATAAGCAGCCTCTCAAAAACATTACCAAACTGAGCCTTAGTCTTCTGCAGAGAAATGATGTCCATCTTCCACTCCTGGAACAAATTGTTAAGGCACTTCGGCACTTCTGCCAATCATGGAGCCCCATTACATTCCAAGAAAGGAGTTTTGTACTCATTGGGCTAACTCAAGCTCCCACCTAAGAGCCAAGCTAGTCACCGTCTCCACTTTCAACAGTCTAGAAGACCCTATATCATAGTTAACTGAGGAGGTAAGCTGTTTAAGTTTTCGCACACCTTTAGACTCCGCGCTCGTTTGTTGACGAGGGGGCACAGTAGCAGCCTTTTGGCTAGATGTTGTGCTTCGATATGCTTCAATAAGGTAGTGATGGCATATTGGCATGTTCGAAGCCCTCATAGTTCACCCCCAGCTCTTTACCGATAGCCTTGTGCTTCCCCAGAACCCAATCAGATGCATCTGTAAGCGGACCAGCAGCTGCCAAAGGCCGCACACCAAAGGCAGTCCCACCCAAAGGGGCCTCCCCATGCATCACCAGCGCCCCAGCAGGTTCAGAACCCCCTCCCCTGCCTCTGACAAAGGACAGCAACCCCCAGATTCACCACCCTCACCTTGGGAAAAAATATCCCTAGCCCCCATGCCATCCGCAGAGACAACATCGACACGGATACCCCCATCCCCGATCTGAGGGACACCTCCCACACCCCAGCAAGCTGTGCATCTCCCCCTTCAAAAGGGCCATGACAGCCCCCGCCTGGTTCAAAATGCCAAGGCTGAAGTGGCCCCTAGGACAGCATGCCCCCACCAACAGCAGTAGTCAGTGTTGGGGAAGAAGCCCTCGAAGAAGGAAAAGAAGAACACCCGCCTGCCAACCCCCTGCCCATCCACGTCTTAGTGAGCGGAATCAACGTTGGATGCTTAAAACCATTGTCGCATGCGATCTGTTACATATATATATATATATATATATAATTATGATGAAATGTAAACGTGTGAACTATGTGCACAGTTAATCCGAGTCGTACAATCTGCATTCAAAGGTTCAAATTTAACTTTTATTTAACTGTAATTTCATTAAACACTAAAGTAAATTACTATAAATAAATAAAATTTAGATTTACTATATATGTGTGTGTATGCACATATATATATATGAAGCACCGCAAAAATAATAAGTCGGGCATAGATGCCACATATCCAGTGGCATTAGGAAGGCAGAACATATTGCTTAGTAGCCTACAATTTCCTATGGATGCTTTCTAAATAAGAACTTTCGCCAGACAGGCTCTGTAGAGTGCAGCCACAAATCCGCATTTGTCTATATTTCATGCAAACAAATTGGAATTGATGTCTTAGCAAGAGGACAATGTCTTGAGTTGTGGAGATTGGGCTGATTGATTTTTTAATTTTTTAGACCTGCATTGACATCTATTTCATGTCACTAACTGCTAAGGAATTGTGTAAGAATGCGACCAAATTTTTAAAAGTTACAATTGCTGTAATCAGTCCGACCAAAATTTTAAAAGTTACAATTGCTGTAATCAGTCCTGTTATAGTTGTATAATATTTATTTTTTTAATGATAACGTGGTTATGATATCAGCAGTGGGCACTGAAGGATGTCTTATCAATAATAATTGATAGGCTTTCTGAGATGATTTTTTGATAAATATTCTCAGGCGGATTGGTGGGGAGAGTGATTTTGTGTCCTCAAGGGAGGCAACTTGTAACGGTGGCAAATTCTCTGTTGATGGGGGCTGGAATCAGCAAAATGCTGTAAAGATAAATTCCCAGTGGCTGAACAGACTGTCACTGAGTGATAAACTAATCAAGAGCTCATCAAGTGATGAATCCAATACTTGCATCCCGCCAGAGCTGCCCGTGTTTGAATATTTGGAGCAAGAACAACCACATCATCGAAAACCTTTATCTGATAAGGCAAGTCCACTTTCTAGGAGATCAATTCACTAGGCTTGACCTTTGCGTATTTCATTGTCCGTATACAAATGCCTGTATCTCTTTCATGACACCCATCTCAATCCCACAGATTTCAGCTCTTGCATCTCAATTTCCAGAGCTCAGAATGTATAGAAGCTGTGATCTATTGCCTTCGAGTTGGCTTTCTGTGGCTTGGTATAATTACTCGTACTGAAGTATAAGATATTTGAATGGTGTCTGGCATGTTGATTCCTTTTCTTTGTGCCTGTCTTGATGAATATAATGTTGATGTAGGTATCCAATATATAGAATACCTGTGGGCCCAACGTTGCAGAATTTGGATGCTTCTTTCTTAACTTTCCATTTCTTATCAACACATTTCAAAGGTATCACACCTTTTTCTCTCTCTCTCTATCTCATGCAACTGCAGAAAAATCATCATTCTTTGCCGTGTTTTTTGGGTGGCCATTTGATTTGTTACTGATACAGGCAGAGGTCAGCCACAGGTTCAGAGTTCAAAAGGCAGGAAGGCTTATGGTGTCAACACGTCTTCAAAATTTTCTTTACCTGTTTTTGGGCTGGCTTCCTATAAGTTGAAGGGTTCAATTTTGACTCCCAATGGAATTCATGAATGCCAGCAAGAAAATTCCTTAATGCAAGCTGCAGACAGTTTCCTCAAGGACCTGCAGGTTGATCTTCCTGATTACCGCTTCTTTCTCTCCCACAACTCACGGTGGAGGTGATGTGGCATATAAATTGACTAAGTTCCTACACATGACCATCTTGCTACACCAGATAGGCAGAGAGGTATAGTGTCAAGTTTTGGTCAAAACACTCCCGTGGTTAATAACTGTCTTCTCTGCCTAATGGCCTGCCTCTTTAGAGGAAAGCAGCATCCATGCAATATGCAATCAAAATGCTCAGCTGTGTTGTGCACATTTAGATCCACAACCAGACTTTAGAGTTGGCCTACATATGCTGAACCATGGGTTCAACGAACCCTGTTGTGCACTTCAGAAATACAACAGCATCGGCATCCCACTTATATTTGTGGAGCAGCTGAAACGACTGCGGTCCAAGTATTTTAGAGAATCACTGGCTATGACTCGCGAGTGAGTGGTTCATTGATTTTCTTATATTAACAAACATGAAGAAATCTGGAAAATAGTGCGCTCAGACCTGCATATATACCATCTACACCGTTTTAGTTTCTGTGACAATTTTTACTTGAAAACATGGATGCTCATAGCATATTGCCAGGGCTCTGTCAGTATTTTGCGTGTGGCATATCAAGCAATCGGTTTTGATGCGTAGCTAATTGTTGAGTTAGACTTGTCGGTGTTGATACTTGATAGCGTAATTAGAACCAAAAGACCTTACTGGCCTTTCCATCGTGGCCTGACGTTTCCTGGTGTGATCGAGAGCAAACCCAAATATTGCGGGTGCTATGTTTCGAAGTTCACTCAATAAAGTTTATCAATATCAAAACTTTGACTTAAATTATAATTATTATTATAAAAATCTAGGCCAATGTTATCTACATTTCGCATGGTTTCATTGCTTTGCAGCCCAATTTTTAAGTTCAATAATCACATGTTTATAGTAGCAATGTTTCCTTTTTTTTTCTTTTGATTTTTTTAAAGGAAATTAGTCATGTCTTACCGTTATATTATTTCTTAGAACATTAGCATTGATTTTATTAAAGCTACTCTAAATGTAAAAATTTGATAAAATCTAATAAATAATCACATTGGTCATCAAAAGTTAAAATGAATAACTTTGATCTATGGTGTTTTTGTTATCTGTTGGGTGGAATTAGATGAAAGGTTAAATTATTAACTGATTTATTATTAGCAGGTGATTAGTTCTTTTACTTTCAATTAATTCGTCAATTTTAATAATGGACGAGTTGGTAATATTTTTGGTGAGTGTCGAGTGTGACGGGTTGAGTGAATATCGATTCATATTTATTAATTTATAATTAAATAACATATACTAAGAAAATTAATCATATAAAATATAAAGTAATTATAGTTAAAATTGAATTATTTGCAATACATTTATAATTATACATCTCTTCTTTGAAATTTTACAAATAAAATGATAAATAAATATAAAAAATATTATCTTAATTTTTATCCATTGAGACTCAAATCTCTTTTAAATTTAACACAATAAATCAGGTTAGTGACCAATTTAAACATTCTCGCTCGCTAATTAATTTAACTGGACATAAAATAAAAATTTAAACTGCTCACGTTAACGGATAGTAATTTTCGTGTTCTCGTCAAATTTGAAGAACTATTGTGACGCCATTCCCCCCCTCGTAACGTGTTTGCTCCCTTCGTCTCCTGCGTCTCTTTCCCCACCATCCATCTCCTACGCGTAGCTCTTCTCTTTCGCAACTGGGGCAATCAAATCAAGCCTTGGAAACTAGTGAAAATAGAACTCAAAAAGAGGATCCGCGTGGCAAACTTGATGAAGAAGACAAATTTGAAAGCGGTATCCCCTGATGGTAACTTCCCCCATTCAATCCGATGATGAAGAAGACAAAATTGAAAATAGTAAGAACAAATTTGACGATTTCAAAGCAACAAACACAAGCCCAAAGCAATGAACTAGTTGAAAGGATTGGAGCTCCTTGGCTACTTCGGCTTGTACAACACTAGACAGCATCTATGCACAAACTATAGACAGCTAGGGACATACTGAACAGCTTCAAGCCATCAATGTATGTTGGATTTGGGTTTTCTTTGAGCAATTTCAACAAGAAGCACAGGAGCTTCACAACCTACGGTTGGGGTTGGACCAAGGCAGTTTCTGGGACATTTTTTCAATCAAAAACCGACAACAAACGGGATAGTTTCACAAGCCAACAACTGGGGTTGGATCAAGGTAGCTCCTGGGTCTTTTTTCGATAAAAAACCAACAGAAGCCAACGATTGGGGTTGGATCAAGGCAGCTTCTAGGATATTATATTTTTTGAGTCAAGACTGGTGCAGAGGTAATTGACTGACAGTGATTCGTGCAAGGTATGGAGTGACCGGAAATTGAAAGGGGAGGAGGAATCCGGCAGGGAAACGATGATGTTCAAGTGGACTGCGGTCTTCTTGTCTCTGTTGGGAGGGCTTTTATAGGCCAAGCTATGTGTTGCACTCAAGGGGGATGGAAGCTAGCTATAGGGGGTAAGGATGGCCGTAGGGTGGCTGGATGCCGCAGGCAGAAGGTGCTGTCAGCATGGCAACGGCTTGGGTGAAGAAAATTGAGAGAGATGTACAGAGCAAAGAGGGAGGCGGCGTCACTGCTGCTGCCGGATGAGTTCGGATACCAGAGCGAGTTGGCTGCGGTGTGTGAAAACGCGGCGTTTTTTTTTTTAAAATTTTATAGTAATATAATGGTTGGATATTACAAAAAATTAAAAAATTAATTTGTTCAGTATTTTTATTTTTAAATTTTTAAATTTTTTATAATTATATTTATGTAAAATTTAACTGTTAAATTACTATAAAATTTTACAGACACACTATATAAATATTAAATTAACGATTAATTTTTAAAACAAACAATAAAAATATACCAAAAAAAAACACATTTCCACGCAGCCGCAGCCAACTCGCGCTCTTCGGATACATCAAAATTATGTCACATTAGGAGATCGGGTTACTGCATAGGCAAATCTGACATGGCAGTGGCAGATCCAGAGAGCGGAGAGAATGGGGGAGGGAAAGCCGCAAGGGAAATGATGGGGTAGGGTGTCATTAAAATCATAATATTATATTATTAGAGAGGAATACATCACCTCTTCCATCAATGAGTTGACCCATTTATGAATGGAACCTATTGAGGGTTGGCGAAAGGCGTAGCCCTCTATTTCCGCCTATAATAGAGAAATTGGTGACCGCGCCTCTCTGTCTTGATCATAAGTAAAGTAAGAGGGAACTCTAAGGATTTAAGCAATACACCTCAAGTGTTATCAAAGAGAAGAGAGAATGGGTGTTGCTCTCAAATAAAGGATGTAGCTTGAAAAACTAGTAATTTTTATCAAAAGATAACTTTAATGAAACCAATCGGAAATTACAAATCAGAGGTGATCAGAACCAGGGGAAATGGTAAGTATGGACAGGACATTAGTTATAATAATGAACGTAGGGCCAAGGCCAACACCCGTGAGACGATATAAATGGGAAAGCGCCCTGAATGAGCACGTCAATCATGAATCACTGACCCCATCGTGCCCAAAGGCTTCCAATAATGTCAATATTTCTGAATAAGATTGATTACCTTTAAATGACGAGGATATAAAACGGTGAAACTAAGGTACAAGACAAAATACAAAGATTGTTAGCATCTGCTAATACAATAAAATAAATTAGTCCGACTTCTTTTCGGCCTGTTGTTTATTACAACTGAGGTATAAGACGTGCATTACGTTAAATCGCTCTGCTAATTTCTTACCGATGAGGTTTATTATGATCAGTCGATCACTGCTGTGCTGCTGCTGCCTACAATACTACTCTCAATCATTTATCTATAAAGGTGGACCATAATAGTGCGTGTACAAACTCGCATCTCCGCATCCTCTCCTCTTGGTCCTTCACCGATGATGGCGATGGTTGAGATGCATGCCCTTCTGTCCAAGAAGATGACGCCATATCTCTGCACCGCAGAATACACGAGTCCAAATCAGATGAGTAAGAAAACATCAAATTATCAGAATCGTATTAGCAGCTGCTATTCTGAAAGCAGATGGTGTGTTCTTTATTTTATCTCGAATATTTACAAGACAAAAGCAGCCGCCAAAATATTTGGCATCCACCCCGAACTCATGCCATGAGTCAAAAAGCAATGTGGTTTTGTGGCAAACATAACAACTTGTTTTCACTTATTCTGAATTCTGTATCTAATAACAATGTAAAGTATCATCCACAACAATTCTCCCATCCCACACAACCCTCCAACAAAACTTGGGCATCAGGCATAATCATTAATCTGAGAACACCAATAATAATCAGCGCATCTGTTACCCAAAATTCATCTAACTTTCATTTCACAGGATATCATGAGAAAAGCCATTTTGAGTCCCAAGTCCCAACTAAAACTGAAACACCAACTTAAAATATTAAAATCCAAATAGCCCGCAAGTCCCAAGTCCTGCTCAGTCTAAAAAAATAAAATAAAACAAAATAAAAAACCTCCATCTGTTTTGTCAAATATTGATAGATTTACATTTGCTCATGCATTAGCCTTTATGAGTTATTGTTAGTGTTAAAATAGTTGTACTTCATGCCTTCATTATTATTATTTTATTATTTTATTATTATTCTGATGTATTTATCTCTTTACCTAGTGTGTGTGAGGTGTTAAAGAATTTTTTCATAATTACCCAGAGTGATTGATCAATTCATGATATGTACATTAAAATAAGATTCAAAAATACGAAACACAATATGATACGGATTTGATGTTGTATGCCAAAACAGTCACCTCAATATGATTGAGGCAAGCCAACCAACAACAGCAAAAAAAATTTAAAAACCACACTAAATATTCCTCCACTAATTTTTTTTTCCCACAAAAGATGTCTCGAATATACTTATATCAATTTTTCTTATGCATTTCGATTTCAATCTCATATTTCCGAGCAAGATCCTTTCTTTAAGTACTCTCCATCATTCAAAAATTCACTATCATTATTACAGTCACAATCTATAGGTATAAAACATAATTTAAATAAGTAATAAATAACATCTATGTATTTAAGTTGAATAAATCGATTACCACATATTTAACTCATCTCGACGTCACTAGTAGTGAGTCACTGCAGGAGGGACAATATCGCACTTTAACAATCAACGTCACTACTGCTGCTATGTCGATAATTGATGATCGACGATCGAGTTTGAGTTTCATGATCGACGACAATTGACGTTCAAGTTTGAGTTCCATGCGACTTCGAGTTTGACGATCAACTTCAAGTTCGCTGAAAACCGAGACAATGACAATCAACTTCGAATTCACCGCTGGATGTCATTGTTGCTTCTTGTTCAACAATCGACAATGACGATGGAGAAGAAGGCAAATCGATGCTAGGAGAGGAACTTACAATGAAGGAGAGAGAGAGAGAGAGAGAGAGAGAGAAGAGGCTTCGCGACAATGTTAGACCTTTTTTAACCTATTTCTATGTTGCGTCGCTAGGGAAACCTCATTCCAGATACGGGATGAGGCAGTGGAATGGACTGCCTCACCTATACAAGACGGGTATCAACAAAGATGGGCTACATGGTGGCGCCTCCAAGCGGGTTAGAGCCAAGACAGATCAAGCGGGTATCCTTAGCCTATTTTTTCGAACCATGCATTAAAATTTAAAACTCAAATTCTGATGAGTTAAGTGAGCCATGACATATACCTAGCATAACAAAGCAGATGGTGGCTCAAAGAGAACAACTTATTGTGATGCATTGCTTAACAGTTTTTTCACCCAAACTTGGAGAACGATAAAAATCAGATTCTCTCCGAGAAAATCTCAATAACACTACCAGTGTATAATCGTCTCAGCAGTCAGCAGTGCCACTATCTATGCTAGTTGAAGGTGAGAAGTCTGCTCTATATTTCTCCTGATCTTGGGAGAAGAAGAGGAGGTCAAGGTGACAAAGGGGGAGGCCATGAGCAGTGACTCTCACCATCGTGAATCTAAAGGTGCGGCTAATACACCATATTTATATCCACTAGGATACAAGAGACTTCACCTAGTTTTGAGAAAAGGACAATTAAGATCATTGATGAAGAGTTTGCCCATTATACCCAATTTCAAATAGGAAGTTATCCTCTACGACCACCTATACTCCACCAGGTATGGTACATAACAAGTGGGTGATTGATTCAAGTGCTTCTGATCACGTTACTCGTGTTGGAGATAACTTTACTACTTATTGCCCTTTCTCTGTTGTTCCAAATATCACTATCGCAAATGAATCTTTAGTAGTCATAAAGGGGAGTAGAACCTTCCATCATACTTGAATTTATCATCAATTATTTATGTTCTTAACTCACCATTTAGCTTGCTGTCAGTTAGATATCAAAGGCATTGAATTATTCCATCACTTTTCTAACTCATTGTTGTGTTTTACATGATTTGTTGACAAGAAAGGTCATTGTAGAGACAAGGTTGAAAGGAGAGTTTATGTTCTTGATATTGCACCATCACCCATGTCACTCATGGTTCGCAGTCGCGGTCGTGACCATCACTTTTCTAACTCATTGTTGTGTTTTACATGATTTGTTGACAAGAAAGGTCATTGTAGAGACAAGGTTGAAAGGAGAGTTTATGTTCTTGATATTGCACCATCACCCATGTCACTCATGGTTCGCAGTCGCGGTCGTGACAGTCATCGTGTCTCGATCGTGGACATCACGTTACATCTCGAGTGAAATATAACTTTAGACATGAAATAATATTTAATTATTTAAAAAAAAAACAGCCAATCACATTTGAATCATTAAACAATGTAAATATATAATTTAGATAACATAATATGAGTTATTATATTAAAAAAATGCTAATGCTTTATTGAAATATTAAAATAAATATATTATTACATTTTCATGATTTATAATATAACAAATAAAATTTTAATTGACATTTAACTTTTATAATATTTATTTAATAATAAAATAGATAATTATTAATTAAGATATATAATTATAAATAAAAATAACTCTTAATATTAATTTAATATCTATTTACTTAAATTAACTAAATGCATTAAAAATTATAATTTGAAGTTAAATTTATGGTGCACTTATTTTACATCCTAAAATAAAAAATATTATAATTATTGATTAAAATAATTTATACAAATATAATAATTTAATAATTAATATCATTTTTATACTAATTAATCTATATTAATAATATTTCTATATAAAAACAAGATATAAAATATAAATTAATAGACATAAATATTAATTTATGCTATCAATATTAATTTAAACATTAATTTTTAATTATCAATAAATATACTAATTTATACTATTTTTATCAATCAATATTCAATTAATTATTAATTATGAATTAATATATAAATTAATGCAATCTTTATAAATAAGTTATACTTATATTTATTATTTTCATTATTTCTTTTTCTTCCATTATTCATGTTACTGCGAGTCTGCGACTTAACCAAGGGATGACGACTATGAGACGCAGAGGGACAACGACCAAGGAGGGACGACGGCGACACAGAGGAACGACGACAACAGCGACGCACGGACGCAAAGGGACGACAATCGACTTCAACGATCGTTGCTGCATCGGGACTTGGGACGACGACTTCGACGAGGATGACTTCGACGCGGGCATATCGGTGCTTCTCAGCCGAGATCTCGGACGAGATGGAGTGTATCGGACGTTTTCTTGCTTCTCGGCCAAGATCTTCGACGAGATTGATAGGATGAAGAGGGTTCGCGTATCATCCCTGGATATTGGATCGGGACCCTCCAATACCGTGATGTATCGTTCGAGATTTCTCTATCTCGAACGATACGGCAAACCATGATGTCACTAGCCACCTCCAATATGTCCTCCGCCCAATTTGATCTTCATTCTTGGTCATCCATTTCAACTACCCCACAAAAATATTTACCTAAGTTTCATTCTATTTCAAGTTGTTTTAGTTTGCTAAGTAGCAAGTACTATCATGAGTTCTATTTTCCTCAAGTCAAAAAACAAAATTCTACTCCATTTGAACTATTTCATTATGATGTTTCAGCCCCATCTCGTTGTGTCAAAGCTTGGCTCCAAGTATTATGCAACCTTTGTTGGTGACAAAAGAGAAGAATGTAGGAAAAAATAGTTCTTTTTTTTTCACTAGAGAATACAATCATATATATATAATATAACATTAGGAAGATCTAATTTAGGTAAGAACCCTAATTTGACAACTTAAATATATACATATATAGTTAGCTAATTATAATAGAATATCCAAGTAATTAATACAATGGATTATAATAATTGACATCCCATTCCAATTTTTTCCCTTGAGTTGCTACATAGATATCACATAACCCCCAACTTAGACAAAAAAAATGTACAAAAAAAAACAACAAAAACCACATAAATCACCATATCATCGATGATCCACACTCAGGAAATTTTCGTTACCCTTGAATTTAAATTATCTTTAATGTAATTTCTATCGAATTAATATGCTTTGTTTAATTGAGTTATACTAAATTATTAGCAATTTGAATGGCAATTGTGTTATCACAAAACAATATCATAGGCTTTTGAGAACCTGTAATAGCATGACGAAAAACCTAATATTCGCTTTAGTATTGGGCAAGAAAACTACATTTTGTTTCTTACTTTTTCAGTCACCAAATTACCACATACAAGCGATACATAACCAAAAGTAAACTTTTATTCAATTTGGATCCAACAAAGTCAGAGTCAATGTATCCCATAATACCTAAGTGTCCATGCTAGAAAAACATAATATCATTACCTGAAGAAGACTTCAAATATGCCAAAATATGGTTCACGATACTCATGTGTCAATTATTCAAATTATACATGAATTAAATCACCACACTAGCTGCATATAAAATTTTAACTCTAGTATGAATATAATAAATCAATTTTTCCACTAACCTATGATATCTCCTCGTTTGTTAGAACCCAATCAGGATATATGATTACATCATGGTTCACCTCAATAGAAATATTTGCACGTTTGCACGAAGAGTTACCGATTTCATCAAGGAGGTCTAGAATATACTTCCGTTGAGAGGGAAAAAAAATTTTACTTGGATTGGAATACTTCAATACCGAGGAAGTATTTTCGAGTCCATCCCAAACTTCATTATCAAATGACATTATTTCTTTTATAGAACAGAGTGTGATCATTCAAAGCCTAATTGAATCCATACACCTACATTGAGTGACTCAATCGATCAAACCAAATCCTTGGCAATTGTTTCAAACCATATAATGTATTTTTTAGCTTGCATACTTTTGCTTATTTTGGTGTAAAATCTGGAGGAAGATCCATATATTTCTTCCATCAAATCACCACGAAAAAAAACATTCTTTACATCAAACTATCTTAATCGCAAGTCTAAATTGGTTACAACAGAAAGAATAACTTAAATAGTACCCATCTTAGCCACATGAGTAAAGGTTTCTTGATAGTCAATCTTATACGTATGTAATATTTGACAACTAATCTGACTTTATATCTCTCAACTGTCCCATCTAATTTGTATATTATCATAAACACTCATTTGCATCTCATTATCTTTTCATCACAAGGTAACTCAACCAATTCCGAAGCAAAAATTTTCCCAAGGGCCTTAATTTCTTCTACTGTGGCAAGCTTTCATTTGGGATCTTTAATAGCTTCCTAAGAATAACTAGAAATAAGAAACTGAGACTTAGATAGACGATAATAAAAGATGAAGTTAGAAATAAAATAAACATTAGAAGATGATTTTGAAAAACTCAATCTACCAGGCTTTTATGATTACGAAGAGGATATCTCCAACTTACAGGATTGTCTAAACCTATAGGCTTAGACTCCAAGATAACAATTGAATTGGGAGCTATAAGTAAAGGGATAAGTACTGCAATAGGAAATTATATCATATGGTCAATTACAAAAGAATCTTCTGATGGCATGATAATATCATTTAAAGGAGGATCAAAGTTGATAATATCATTCTGTCGTGAGTAATATTAACTACTACAGGATTAGGAGCAACCAAAGACTCCCCCTCATCTATAATAATTGAATCTTCTCTCTTACATAAAATTTATATCTTCTTTTCATCAAACCATAATTATTCCTCTTCCTTACTATTAAGCTTCTCCTATACAGAGACAAAGACAGATATCACTAGAAAAATAAGATACCTTTTCACAAAATTGAACATTCATACACATTGTATTTGTTCCTAGAAGAATACAAATATTTATAACCCTTTTAAGAATTAGGGTAACTTATAAAAACATATTTGACAGCACGAGAATCAAGTTTATCCGAATAAAGCTAATGCACATAGACATAACACACAACCAAAAACCTTTAGACAAATATTAAGTGCGAAAGGAATATGGAGGAATTAAGATGGATAATATTCTCAAAGGAGTTAGATAGTCAATGACACGCAGAAGCATTCGATTGATAAGATCAACAACAGTCATGACAACATCCGCCTAAAACTACTTAAGAATATGCATAATAAAATATAAAGGCCAAACCACCTCAAAGAGATGTCGATTTTTATATTCTGTTATGTCATTCTATTGTGGTATATAGTCACATATTCTCCGATATAGGATATCATATTTTTGAAACAAGACAATCAGATATTGATTCACAAACTCACGCCCATTATTAGAATGAAACATCTGAACGGGAATATGAAATTAGGTGACAAGGGAATTAAGTGACAACCATTCGATAGACTTGGAAAATGACATGAATAATATCACTTTTGGATTTCATTAAGTATACCCAGCTCACTTGAATGCAATCATCAATAAAAGGCAACATATTTATATCCAAGTAGGAGTAAAGAATGGTGTCCCCAAATATCAGTGTAAACACATGAAAAAGAAATAAAGTTTTATTAAAACTTATTTTGAATGAAATACGATGAGTTTTAATATAGATGCATACTAAAACACACGGTCAATAATGGCTAGACTCGAAGTTCAAAGCTTTTGCCACCTCTTAATAATACAATCTTCTCCTCTCTACAAGTATCAATTGTCAACTTTATGAGATTGTCCTGAAACACATGGTCAGCATGATAAAATGTTACATAACAATTAAAATGTTTAGTAATTTAACTAATAGAGAGAAGATTATTAGAAAGAATAGGGACTACAAAAATTGAAGACATAGAAAGAGTAAATGATAGTGAGACTTTTTCAATCCCAGTAATGAGCATAGGAGCCCCATTAGCAACTTAAATAGACCTAACAAGAGAAGATATAAGAAAAATAATTAGAGAGAAATTACTAGTCACGTAATCAATAGCTCCTAAATCAATAATTCATGTGGTATTGATAGAGGAAAGTAATGCCACATTCAAATCACCTTTCAGCTGAGATACTCGGGGGACATGAGAGGCAGGAGAGTGAGGACTCTCAGATAAAGTCACAGGAGATGATGTCTGGTTGTTTCTCCTTTTAGCTTTCTTGAATTTATACCATTTTGGATAGTCGTCCTTCTTCCAACAAGTATCAACTATATGTGTACTATTGTTGCAATTAGTGCAACAATGAGTGGAGGAGTCGGGAGAAGGAGCCGATCGAAAATTGCCCTTCTAGACAGCAAATGTGGAACCTTCAAAACAATCCTCAACACTCATAATCAAATGTCTTTGTACCTCCCGACAGCCCAATGAATATGCTTCTTCCGAGATAGGCATGGTGAGGTAATCAGAACACAACTACTACGTTGATCTAGATTATGATCAAGACCGACAAGAACATATAAACTCCATCCTCAGCTATACACTTCATGTACTTCTTAGAATTGGCAAGACACTCCATTTCATTTGTCCATTGATAATCCAACACCATGAAAATAGAGTTCAAGTCATTGTAGTACTCTGTGAGAGAGTGATCCTCTAGATGCAGTTGAAAAGATTTCTTCGTGAGTTCATACACATGAGAGGAGTCAGGGGCATCAAGATAACTTTAACTCCACTTAGCAGCATCCCCAACTTCCATAACTGTTTTAAATTTTACAACATGCAACATCAAATTAGGAGTCATACAGTTAATAAGTCATGATTTAATAAGTGCATCTTCAGCTTTCTCACTCATCATAGTCCAAATTAATTTTTAAAGGTGTTTCTTCTGGTGATATTAATATACCCTTTCTTCTTCCAACCAACAATATGCATTTCCGAAACCTTAGATAAATGCAGTAATTTGTGTCATCCAGTATAATATGGATTCGTATATTGGTCTCTTGAACGGTAACAAGAGGTTACACTTTGCCATTTGGGATGATAGGGACCTTATCGGTAGTAATGAAGCACAACACTTCACGTTGTAACAGAAAACAGTGTAGTTCTACTCCAAGAAATGGACTAGAACGCCAGACTGATGGCAATGGTGACGGGAAACAGTGGCAGCTATGTCTCGTGCCAGGCTAGACCCTTCAAAAAACTCCAAACAAAACACTTCATGAGTCCATGTTGGGTGATAACTTGTCAATGGTGGCGACTACAACGGCAAGGGCAAGCGAAAGCTGTGACGAGGCTGGAGTTGAGAAAGCAGGATTCTTGGAATGAGCCGACAATGGCATCTAGTGAGTCCAAGTTTGGTGATAGCTCATCAACAGCGATAGGAGACGGCAGCGGTGGTGGTGATGAGGTAGAGATTATTTGTCCACACAAGGAAAAGAGTCGACAAAGAGACTCTTTCAAGGAGTGGGAGCAGCAGTGCTTCTGGTTAGGTTAGAATTAGGGCAAATATATGTTTTACTCTAATACCAAGAAGAGAAGAACGTAAGAAAAAATAGTTCTTTTTTTCACTAAAAAGATTACAATCATATATATACAATATTAGGAAAACCTAATTTAGTTAAGAACCCTAATTTGAAAACCTAAATATAATAATATATACACAAATATTCAACTAATTATTATAAAATATTTAGATAATTACTACAATAGATTACAACCATCAACAACTTATTCCAACTATAATCATTCACATATTATATGGGTCTTTTAATGAAAAAAATCGATCTAAAAGTTTTCAATATTTAGTAAAAAAATTTTAAAATCAAAAACTAACTTTCACCCTTAAATGTTTACCAAGCGATAATGATCAAAAACACTTGTTAGCTCTATTTATCACATTTCTTTCTCAACATGAATTCACCCACCAAACTTCTTGTCTTAACACACCTCAACAGAATGATGTTGCCAAACGCAAAAATCAACACCTACTTGAGGTGGATCAAGCTTTGTTATTTCATCACCTTGTTCCAAAACCATTTGGGAGAGATGCCATGTTGACTTCTTGTAATTTCAGTAATCGTCTTCCCTCCAAAGTCCTTAATGGTAACATTGCTTTTAGTGTCTTGTTACTCACTTGAACTTTATTTCCCTTGGCTCTAAAACCCTTTAGTTTGTTGACCTCAAGTGTCTAAACTGGATTCAAGATCCCTTTGTGGGCTATGCTTGTCATCAAAAAGATTATAGATATTACTCACCTGACCTCAGTCGGTAAATTATTTCAGCCAATGTTACATACTATAAGATTATTTTCACTCTTAGTTTAACTCTCTTCATGAGGATTCCTTAGTCATCTACCTCCAAATAGTAGTAATAAATCTCCATCACCTGCAGCCCATACAACCCCTTCCAGGTCATGTGTACAGCTCATGCGCATTCTTCAGCTTGTGACCCTTTCGATGACTCATTAGATCTGCCAATTGTAGTTGCCTCCAACTCTCCTCCTTTGGTTGCTATAGATCCGCCTGTTTCACCTACTTCCGTTCAAGGTCACTCGCTACTTGTGATTTATACATAGATTCTCTCTCTGATGATAACCCCATTGCTCATTGTAAAGCTATTTGAGCTTGCCATTCTAGACCACTTTATATTTATTCATATATTAGTTTATCTGCTCAAGATAGGGAATGATTGATACACTTGATTCATTTCGTGTTCCAAAATCTATTTCAGATGCCCTTGCTCGCTCTTGTTGGCGAGCATCTATACTTGATGAAATGCAAGCATTTACAGGTGACAGGACTTGGTATCTTGTTCCACTTCTGGCTGGCAAGTATCCTATTAGATGCAAATGGATACATATAATATTAAGGTCATTCTTGATGGCACTTTCATTTGAAGGGCTGTCTTGTTGCCAAAGGCTTCTCCCAACAATATGGTTTTGATTATTTTAAAACTCTCCCTATTGCTAAAATGTTTTTGGTTTGGATCTTTATCTCTTGCTTCCTATAATGATTGGGGTCTTCATTAATTGAATGTTAAAAATGCTTTCTTGAATGATTACTTTGATGAAGAAGTGTATATGAAAGAACCAACTGAGTCGTCCCAAAAAATGTGTTGCCTTCAACATCCGCTATATGGACTCAAGTAGTCTCCTTGCGCTTTGTTTGGTTAATTTAGAAGTACTATAGTTACCAATTTTGGCCTAGTTCAAAGTGTTAAAGATAGTTTAGTGTTTTATCCAAATTCTAATGCAGGAAGTATAAACTTAGTGGTTTATGTAGATGACATTGTTCTTGCATGTATTTTTAGACTCAAGGAGTTTCTATGCAATAGTTTCACACAAAGGATTTGGCCCTTTGGGTTATTTCCTTGGGATTAAGATATCTAAACATGAAAGAGGGATATTTTCTATCTCAAAGAAAATATGCATTGGATTTATTGCAGGCTAAGAGATTCTCTAAAGTTAAGTAGTGTGAGTCCCCAATGATGCCAGGGGATAAATTGATGTCGCGTGTTTTCTGAACCAGAGAAGTATCATTAATAGGTGGGTAAACATAACTATCTTATTATGACAAGACCAGATATTGTCTTTCCAATTAATTTTGTTAGTCAATTCATGATTGATCCATGTGTTTCACATTGGCATGTTGCTTTAAGAATTGTGAAATACCTTAAGAAGGATCAAGGAAAAGAAATTTGTACAAAGATCAGGGTCACTCTCATTGAGGGGTTTAATGATGTTGATTAGGCTGGCTCTCTAGCAACTTTAGGTTTTGTGGTATTTGTTGGAGGTAATTTTGGTAGAGTGGGAAGCAAACATTAATTACCTGTAAATTACTATGTGTTTACAATAATTTTTATAGGAGATTTTATATCCAATCAATTTTCCTGCATGATTGTGGTGTCATAATAAAGCAGTTGTATATATTAGTAAGAACCTAATACTTCATGAGCATACTAAGCATATTTAAGCAAATTGTCATTTGTTTGAGGAACAAACGTTGGTGGCACTATTTGTCTTGGACATGTTCAAACTAGTAATCAAATCCTCACCAAATCCTTGACTGGAAAACACCTTAATTTTATTTGTCAAATGTTGGGCATGATTATTGTTCCTGTACTAGCTCAAGGGGGGCTGTCCTTTGTGCCTTTTTTACGATTTTGATGTATTTATCTCTAAATAATAAATGCTGTGTACCCTAGTAGAGTAACACCCCCCCCCCCCCCCCCCTCTCTAGGGCTGGCCTGCATTCTCTCTCTAATATTTTTCATTTCATTTTAAATTTGTAATGTGCTCATTACCTTCATTTCTAAGATTCATTTGTAAATAGTTTTTTGCCTTCAACCAATACTATAATTACACAACCAGAAGTTAAGATGAGCTTTAAGTGGGGTTTACCTACAGCACTCGCACATATATTTAACTACTAAACATAGAGGATTCTGTAAACCCTAAGAGTTCTGAGATCTTTATCAGGATTCTGTAAACTACTAAACATAGAGGATTCATCGGAAATCACCAAACACAAAACCAGGAAAATCTAAGAATGTCATAAAGAAACAAAAAAATTTGTACCTTTCTAATATACTTGATTCTGAGCTTTCTTTGGGTAACTCTGGTACTGTCAACGACCTTGGATGTACACTCTCAGGTTCATCAGCAGTGGGTGGGTTATAGATAAGTGTTGACAACGGATCAGGTTCCATAGTATTGGGCGAAGAAAACCCATGAGAAGATCCCCTCAGAAAAGACTCTAAATGCCCTTCCAATGAGTCCTTCCGAGACAATGATGGAGATGACCAGGTCTCACTCTTGAGAAGTTTCAATTTGTGGCGAAGGTAATCTTTAGTCAAGGAATTCACCATTAAAATAGAAAATGCTCTTTCTTACACTAATCACTCCAGAAATACCCACAATTATGAAGGCGGCTGCAACTATTCAAGGACAGTGTATATCCAATGCTATTAATCTACCACAACTTATTTAACAGGAATAATAAAAAAAATACTAAGATTTGTGAAAAAAAATATATATAAGGGTGCTTACTTCTGCTTATTGTAATGAAAAATGACAATCAAAATTGAAAAACAAAAGAGAAGATTATCTTCCAGTCCTACTCCTAATATTGGTTTGAATTTCCCTATCTACCAACACACCTCAGCTGCCAGAGGGAACCGAGGTCAGGGAAATATTTTAAAAAAGGTAATCAAAAAGAAGACTAATGATATGCACAAACATCAAATACCTATAAAAGGTCAGGAAAAATCTAATGTCTCAACCAAATTTACCCTAACTAGAGCTTGTTTTTGGTCTACCTCTCTGGGATACAATTTGATTTTCAATACCTACATACTTTCATTTAATGTAAAGGAAGTTTAACCGCTTTCTGTCAGGACTATTCCACACATGCCTCTGTGAGACCTAAATAACTAACAAGAAGATTACATAAATCAAAATCTGGTTCACTCTATAAGTTATGTGCTTTATAGGCTTCGTGGAAATTTTATATATACGTCAATTTCTCATTAGAGCAAACTAAAGATATTTTTCTACAAATTCCAAGAAACCAATAACAAGAGCCAAGATTCAGAAGTCCAGAAAAAGTAGAAATAGGATATTGTAAAAAGATCTCCATGTTTAGAGGTCATGTGCCCAACAATATTCATCCCCACCCGCAATGAGCAGACAGGACACACCTACAAACACAAACATGTTGATTAGGATGCCATCAAAAAATCACAAGCTAATCTAATACCCTAATAAAAACTATTGAAAAAATACAGATTAAGAATCCAAGCTAACAGCACCCCCTAAACTACTTCCAGTACCTCTTTGAGATGGTCCCACGGTATTACTTTATCTGCGAAAGCACATTGTCCTAAATTGACTCAAAATACGTATGCATGTCTGAAAATAAACTACCCAATCCAGCTTTAATTTTGTCTCACAAATTACGGTGTTTTTAAGGAATTCCTCTACAGATTTTACCAACCTGGAATTTATGCAGTAACAACACATAGACTAGGAGCATGTCCATTTTCTATTATATTAATAGCGAACATAGACAGCCATGAAGAGTGACAACCAGCAGACACTAAAGAAAGAACGAAAGAAAGAAAAAGTAGTACCCCGGATTCGGCTTCTATGGGATGTTGTTCATCGATGTGGCAATACAAACCAACGATGTCGAAATCCTCAAAGCAAAACGGGCAAGGCAATTCTCCCTTCGAATCGATCTCGGTTTCATTATCATCAAAATCTTCAAAATCCAGATACTGATCTGCAGCAGCAGCCATCACAAATTCACAAATTCACAAATTTAGAACACGAACAATCGAAAACCTAAGAAGGGTTTCTTTAGAAAGAAAAAAAAAATCGAAATTGGGAACCGGCAGACGGGCAATAACAAATCATTCGGAAACCAGAACCTAAGTGCTTCTTGGAAGAACAAGGAACAAAACTATATGAATCGTCGTCGTTCATGCTGTCAGGAGTCTGTACTGGCAAGTAATCGAAGCGAGTGTGTTTAGAGCTTTTAGAAATGATTCCCGGATTCTGATTCTTCGGAAACACTGACGATGCCTATATGTATTATTTTTGTTGTGGTCGTGTGGCGGTGGAATAGAAGACAGAACGAGGTACGACGAAGAAATCCACGGCAAAAAAAAAAAAAAAAAAAAAAGAAATAAGACGAAGGCAGATGGCGAACCCTCCAACAGCCTTCCGATGATATGACTTTTTGTTTTTTTTTTTTTTTTTTGCAATTTCAATCCTATGTTGTCCCTGTTTGTCCAATTTTGGCCGACGTGTAATTTAAAATCACTAATTTGACAAGATAACAGCTGATATGACTTTTTTTATCTCGTGATTTTTTAAAACAAAATGAAGAAAAAAAATTAGTCGGCTTGTTTTAAAAGGATGATCGGGAAAAAATCTTATGTTATAGCACTAATAACAGAAGTCTACTTTTTATTTAAAAATAAAAATGAAAAGTCATAAAATTAGCACTAATAACAGACGTCTATTTAATTTTTTACATTGAATTTGTATAATTTTTAATATATTTAAAATTATTATTTACTTTCTATCATTATTAAATTATATAAAAAAAATTATCTCACTTCTCTCTTTTAGATTTTTCATGATTTTTAATTTTTTATATTAAATTATAAAAAATATTATATAAAAATATTATATAATATTATTTTAATATATAGAATGCCATTAAAAGAATCTATGGTATTTATTTAGTGATCTTTTGATTTATTTATTTTTTATGTTATTGCTCGTAGTGGCATGAGTGTGCTTCCATGAATGCCCTTCTTCTTTTCTTCCAAATTTGATTTGTAGTGTTATTTTTCAATTTAGTTATTTATTTATTATTATATTAAATACAAACAAATATAGTTGTTCTTGTTAAAATACTATGAATATAGACTTAATTATTGTATTTTTTATAACTGATAAAATTCGTCATTAATGTTTAAAAGTTTTTGTTATGAGATTGATATATCAATTACTGTACGTACGAACATACCATATCATTTCTTTTTTTATTACAATTTGTTTTGGTATTGATTGAAGCCTTACAAATTTTCATCATATAGTGTTTCTACTAATTTGTTGTTTGGTTCCATTTACAACTAAAATGTGTGAATTTATTTTGATTACAAAATATTATATATATATTTTTTTATATTTTGTTTGTGGGTTAAAATAGTATAATTATTGATTAATTTTTTGTTTAAGGGTATTGATAAGCGCATACAAAATTACTATATTCAAATCTAATTATTACCCTAAAGAGGCAGCTTCTTTTTGTATATATACATATTTTTGATAATCCTATGTGTTGGCAGGAAATCTATGTATAGATACTCTTATTGGCGTTAGATTGATATTAATTTTTTAAACTTATCCAATGCACATATTATTTATCCAATGTACATGTTGTCATCACCGGATTTTGTCTGGGTCCGCTTTAGAGATATGACCCCAATCTCAATCCAAATGTCATAAAAAAGAAACGGGCATCACTAACTGTTTTTGAAATGCAAATGGTAAGTTAATTAGAATGATCTATGTCATTAAAAACTAATCTAGGAGTTGATTACGTATGAAAAAGAGTTAACACTTCCATAACGCCCTTTTAGTATATCTTAGAAGTTCGAAGGTTTTTACTTATTTTATATATTTTTTACTTGGTTTCACTTTGTTAAGCCTAGGTTTTTTTCTTTCTTTTCTTAACAAATGTAAGATACATGCCAAGTTGTAAGGCATAGCTATAATTAAAGGGAGAGTACTTTTTGCCACTTTATTTGAATTGATTTGATATAGGCCCAAGCCATTAAACATTTTATGACCCATATGGCATATAAGTCTTATCCCATTTGACAGTTCGAACTAATAAATGTCCTAGGGATTTCTATATTTTTGTTTTATATGTTTTTTGTTTAAGTTAGACTTAAGGTCTAATTTTTTCTAAGGAATCTAGGGGATAGTCACAATAATAAGAAGTATTAGTGCAAAAAGAAAAACTAAAGGATAATTCTATATTAATAGTTAAGTTTTGAGTTGTTTTTTTAATGATTTTGAGATAGAACATTGAAAGTGGTTTTCTAAAAAGATTTCTAAAGAAAATTCAAGAGAAATCTAAAAAGGGATCTAAAAATAAATTTGATCTTTGTTACAAGAGTTAATAAAGAAATAGATTAAAAGGAAATGTTTTTTTCCTGAAAATAAAGTATGGGAAAGATTTTTTTATTTTGAAAAGGATTTAACAAACATTTTAAATAAAATCATTTCTTAAGTTGTCATTATCGAATTTCATTTGGACCCACGTTCGTATGGGCCTACTTGCGTGTTACTATGTGATGTTATGTTATTATCATGGTTATATAATATGTTAATGAATTGTGTAATTGATGAATAGTATTCTCTCTTGATGATACTGTGATATATGTCTTTTGTATGTGATTGAAATGTTTAGTAAGGGTTATGTGTGTAGCTAAAACGTTACACTAATACAAACATACATCTGTTGTGTAAGATTTTAGAATTGATTGAACTGAAGAGTAGTGTGGAGTTGTAAATTACTTACTAGCAATTGTGCTCATCACTATTTTATTGATATGTTTTAAGGTATCAGCACACTACCTGGAAGCTAGTTTGAAGTTGATTGTGATTTATTTAATATTATAATAACTTGGCTTATGAATTTGTAATGATACTTGTTGTTTTATTTTGGGTTCATTTATTTGATATCTGGAAAAGGGTTCGTGAAGGTTGTATTAGATATATAGCATGATAGTAATATTAATTAATTGTTTTCTATTAGTTTCATATCATGTAAGAATGTATATGAATACTCCTTTTGCACGATTGTATAGGTACACTTTAGACAATACCTGTTGTATAATTCATATTGATACTTGTCACCAACTCCCTTGACCTCTTGGGTGCAAGCATAGGGAAGACACGTTATTGGTTTCGGGTTCCCTAGAATTCAGGGGCATGACATTTTATAATCTCGTTTCACATATAAGAGCACTCATAGCAGATTATTTATATAAGTCTATTTCCCTATATTTAGGGAAAAAAAGTTAAACAGTCATAAAATCATTCCCACAATAAATGACTTATATTTAACTTTTTATGGGATTTGTACAGTGTTTCCCAATGTATTGAGAAGTATTATTCACTCTCTATAATTATTAAATTATTTATAAAAAATTTCTCTCACCTCTCATTCATGTTTCCCATAATATTTACTTTTATTTCATATTAAATTATAGAAAATTTATTATTAAATAAAATAAGTAATATAAAATATTATTTTAATGATGTATATGGTGATTTAGGGAATCTATTGTGATATATATTTGTATAGGAAAGGAAAAAAAATTAAAACTGTAAATTTAAGGAAACTTATGTAAGTGCTCTAAGTCTTATCTCATTTGACATTTCAGACTAATTAATAGACGTCCTAGAGGTTTTTACATTTTTGTTTAAGTTGTAATTGATGCCCAATTTTCCTAAAGAGTCAATGGGATAGTCCTAATAATTGAAAGTGTTAATACAAAAGGAAAAACCTAAGTACAATCCTAGATTAATAGTTAAGTCCTTAGTTTTTTTATTTTAAGATAACAAACATTCAAAGGGGTTTTTTGAAAGATTATAAAGAGTTCTAACTAGTTTTTTAAAGAAATTTCTTAGGAAAATCTAAAAGAGGGATCTAAAAACAAAATTGAGATATTTTTAATAAATAGTAATTTAATTATTATTTTATATTTTTTTGTAAATAATACATTGTTGAATATTTTTTTGGATGAATAGTATGTTTTTTCTTTTTCCTTTTTCTCATATATGTATTAATAAATAAATCTAATTTGCAAGTATATATGTAGCTTGATGGTTATGCTATCATGTTTTGTTTATATCCGAGTTTCACTTTTTTCAAATATAATTTGGTTTAATTACTTTTCTTATTTTCTTTCATTACATATAGTATATGTATTAATAAATTGATGGTTAGGTATGTGTATATGTTACATAACAACTTGGATTTGAATCCTTGCTTATTTCCTTTATAAACTGCCATGTTTAAGGTCACGCCATTATAATATATAATTATTTTATTTTTTAAAAGATAATTCTACATGATAAAATTAATATAATTTATTGATATATCTTTTCTTGGCCAAAAATTGGTGTACATATAGCGTTGTAGGATACAAAAATACATACATGACAATATTCTACCTATCATAATTACATCACAACAATTATGAAAAAAGGTAATTACAGAAGATATATATACAAGCCAAAAATTAATATATGATTGTAAATGTAATTTGAGAGTCAAAGAGTTGATTGGAGACGATTAGAGAGCTGGTAGAGAGTTGGGAGATTTATTCCCAATATCGTCTAATACTCCCCCTCGAGTGGGAGCGTGCGGGTTGCAATTTCCCAACTTGCAAAGAAGAAACTCAAATTGGGGGGGTTCCGAGAGCTTTGGTAAAAAGGTCGACCAGTTGCAAGGAAATCTGGACATACATAGGGTGAACAACACCATGTTGAATCTCATCACGCATGAAACAATAATTAATCTCAATGTACTTGGTACATTCATGGAAGATTGGATTAGTAGCAATGTGAAAAGCAGGCTAGCTGTCACAATAAATACCCATAGGAGCAGAGTGAGCAATGCCAAGAGCACTAAGTAAACCTTTCAACCACTTCAGTTCACAAGCGAACTTGGCAAGAGAACGGTATTTAGCCTTTGCAGAGGACCGGTAAATAGTGTGTTGCTTTTTAGTTTTTTAGGAGATGGGAGATTGACCAATCAACACAAAAATGACCAATAACAGACTGTCGGGTAAGGGGACAACTAGCCCAATCGGAGTCACAATAACCAGATAAGCGAAGATTACAAACGGACGAGAGGAGAATGCCTTGGCCAGGAGCCTATTTCAAATAACGAATGACACGCATAGCAACTGCCAATGGGTGTTTCGTGGGGCCTGTATAAATTGAGCCAAAAGATGAACAGAGTATGATAAGTCAAGGTGAATGAAAGTAAGATAAATCAAGCACCCAAAGGGTTGCCGATAACGTTTGGGATCCGCCAACAAGGGCCTATCATCCAAAGCCAGGTTATGATGAGGTGGTAAAGGAGAAGTAGCAGGCTTATCACCCAATAGACCAACATAAAACAAAAATATCCAATACATATTCGTGTTGGCATAAAAATATCTCTTTAAAATTGCGAGCAACTTTGATGCCCATGTCAATAGACCCATGTCCTTCATATGAAAACATGCACTCAAATATTTCTCGAAATGATAAATGTGAGCACAATCATTGCTAGAGATGACAAAATCATCGACGTATACTAAAATATGTAGGCGGATGGTCCCCTTTTCGTGGTAAAGAGAGAATAACAAGGGGTTTGACGAAGATCATTTAGGGATTTATGTAGCCAACATACCTTGTTAGGAAGCAGAGAACGAAAACCAGGCAACAGTTTCATATAAACTTCTTCATCGAAGTACCATGTAAGAAGGCATTATGAACATCCATCTGATACAATTCTCAATTGTGAGTGGCGGTGACAGCCATGAACAAATGAACAATAACTATTTTTGCAACAGGTGCAAATGCTTCATTATAATCAATGCCGATAACTTGATGGTTCCCAAAAATCACCAGTCGTGCCTTATACCGTTCAATGAAACCATCAGAGCGATATTTAATTTTATAAACCCACTTGCTACCGAGAGCCTTCTTCCCTAGGGTAGGTCTTCCACCGTTCAAGTACCATTGGCTTCAAGGGCCTCAATTTCCATCTTCATGGCTGCCCGCCAAGGAGCATGAGACATAGCTTCAGAGTAAGAAGTGGGCTCAAGCCCAGTGGCAAGAGTGACCAAAAATGTTTGATGGGGCAATGATAATTTCTCACAATTCACATAGGAGACTATAGGATAGGACAAACGTGATTGGAGAGAGTGGTAGGTGGGGGTCTTTATGTTGGTAATAGTATAATTCACATAATCCCGCAGTTTGGCAAAGGGCAATCTTGTCTTATGTCCATGACTAAGTAAATCGGAAGAGTCTTCAGAAGGGGGGCAAAGGTTCAAAGGGTATAGAGTTATTTGTGGTCGGCCACTTCGCGATGTGGCAAAGGGTTAGAGGATGCAGAAGGTGGAGGAGAACCGGCAGACGGTAGGGCATCCATACTCCCCCTGACCGCACGAATACTGGAAGCAGGATAGGTGTCTAGTGTAGCTCCCATGGGGTCATCATCGCTAGCCCCACCAAAAGGAGCAGGTAGGGGTGTAGAGCACGCAGAACAATGAGGGAAAGCATCCAAGGGAACAAAAGTTGTAGGGTCCATAGCTCTAGGGGGATTTAAAACACCAAGCGGATCTACACGTTGAAGACCAACAGGAGAGATATCCAAAAAAGGAAACTCTCGCTCAAAGAAAACCACATCCTGAGAGGTAAAGAACTCATGGGTAGTGAGATCATATAATCGTCATCCTTTCGTAACTTAATGATACCTAACAAAAACACAATGGCGAGCCCGATTAGCAAATTTATCTTTGTCATGAAGAACACTCTTTCCATAGCACAAACATCCAAATGTACGCAAGTGAGTATAGGAAGGACAATTGTCAAATAACATCTTATGTAGAGTTTTGTTATTCAAAAGACAAGAGGGGAGTCGATTAATTAAGTAACTTGCCATCAAGACATATTCTCCCCAAAATGTGATAGGTAGATTGGCCTGGAATCAGAGAGCCCTATCAATGTTCACAATGTGCCGATGTTTTCGTTCAACACGTCCATTTTGTTGAAGTGTGTCTCGACATGAAGTCTGATGCACAATACCATGTTTAAGAAAATAAACTGATAGACATGTGAATTCAGTGCCATTATCTGTGCGTACCATTTTCACTGTTGTATTAAATTGACGCTCCACCATGTTGATAAAATAACATAAAGTGCGGCCAACTTCAGTTTTAGCATTAAGCAAATAAATCCAAACAATATAGAAAAAATCATCAACGATAGTTAAAAAATAAGAAGTTCCAGAAGATGCAAGAACTCGATAAGGCCCCTAATGAATTAATGTGAAGACCCATGTCTTAATTCAGAGAGCTAGAGGTTAGGAGGTCATATATGGTGTTAAAATTCTAGTTTCCTTGTGTTTTCTGATGGTTTAGAGTGAGTAAAAGGAGGACCAGGGTCAAATTTGGACCATCAGGTAAGGATCCGAGTGAATCCTTGACATAGAGTAAGGATTTGAGTGAATCCTTGGCATGGAGTAAGGATCCGAGTGAACCCTTGGCATGGAGTAAGGATCTAAGTGAACCTTTAGCACGGAGTAAGGATCCGAGCGATCCTTTAGAATGGAGTAAAGATCCGAGTGATCCTTTAGCACGAAGTAAGGATTGAGTCATAGTCCATGGCATTGTTGGCCCGGATTGAGCCGCAGCATCAGTGATCCGGAGTAGTGGAGGTCGACTTGAAGTCAACGCGTGTTTTGGGCCATATCAGCCTAAGGTAGTGTGTTTTCTTTGTTATATATATATATATATATTGTGTTTTGCGAGGAAAGGGGGAAAACTTAGCCATCGTCGTACCTTTGAGAGCGTGAGAGAGAGAGATAAAGAGAGATCGTGTTGAGGAGCCCTTAGGTTTGGAACGCAAATTTTAAGCTTCCAATTCGTTTCTCCGATAGAGGTGGGGTGGTTCTATCCCCTGGAGTCTGTCTCTATGGTTGCAAGAAATTATTATAGTGGAAATTAAATCCTGTTTGAGATGATAATATTGGGAAATTATGTTGTAATGTGTGGTTTGAGATATGCATGTAAACATCTATATATATGTTTTGTGTTATGAGTTGTTTTTATTTGATTGTGATGTTCTATGAGATAATTGTATGTTTTGTTGTTGTGCTTGAATATGAGGTTTTGAGGTCCCATTGAGGGGACGGTTCATCGGATGGACATGAGATGTTGAGGTCCCATTGAGAGGATAGTCTATAGGATGGACATGTGATATTGAGGTCTTAATGAGGGGACAGTTCTAGATTGGACATGAGATATTGAGGTTCAATTGAGGAAACAGTCCTGGGAAAGACATGAGTTGAGATCCCATTAAGGGGACGGTCCAAGAGTGGACCTGAGTATTTAGGTTCCATTGAGAGAACTACCTGTGAATCCTTTGTGTGTGTTTTACTGTTACTTTGACTACACTACACTGCACATATTTACACTGAGCATATTGTGGAGGAGATGCTGGGTTGGTCCGGGGAGGAGTAACCCCTACTGAGCTATGGTTTGCTCACCCACCTTTAATGTCTTTCTATGCAAGACCTAGTAGGCGTTAGGAGGATCATACCGCTGTGGATACATGTGTGTTTGATTTACTATTTTATTTTGAGACATTGTATTGGTTGAGATTGAGACTATTGTGTTCATCCAAAAATGGGTGTATTTATTTAAAACATTGTGTTTTTGAGGCTGGTGACCCTTTGTAACATGTAATACAATTTTATGATATGGAATAATTTTTTTGTATGGTTTATGCATGGCATGTGTGAGATCGTAACAGGTTTGGGGCAGCACCCTAGTGGGAGCTCTAATAAGTGACCATTTACCAACCCGATGACCTTTCGGGTGCAAGGCATAGGGTATCACTAATCGGTTTCCCGGGTTTGGGAAATTCGGGGCGTGACAAGTAAATTAAACTTATCTTTAACAGTAGTCTCGCTAAAAGAAAAGGAATTTTGAGTTTGTTTGGCTCAAACACAAACATCACATACTTTATTACTATCATTCACGTCAATAGAATGGCCAACAATATCAGAAAGCATGCTCACTATTTGATGGGATGGATGTCTGAGGCGTCGATGCCATAAATCAAGTTGTGCCACTGCACTTGTCGTATATGTGGTGAACAAATAATTTCTCATAAAATAGTAAAGCCCACCCCTCTGCTCACCCACACGATTCACTGTTCTCGAAGTGTGGTCTTGTATAACACAATATTTGGCAATGAATTAAATATGACAGTTCAATTCATCGAGTAACTGCAACACCAATATCAAATTATAATTCAAATGTGGAACATAGAGCACACTAGTCAATCTCAATTGATCATGCAAAAGCACAGCCCCTTCTTTAAGCGCCATAACATGTTCACCATCAGGTAAACCAGCAGGATGCAACCTGATGGTCTTAAATTCACGCAAATGGACAAACACACAAGTCATATGTTGGGTTGCCCCTGTATCAATGATCCAATTTAAATTGTTTATCTTACTGGTTAATCGTTCACCAACACCGGATTTATTGGAATTAGAAGAATGTAACAACTTCATGAGCATTATCCATTGTTCATTGTTGAAACCGCTCCCTTCGTGATCAACATCAACATCAATAACCATCTCAGTGGGTTGGGTACTCAAACCATGTACAACATTGGCTTTAGGCACCCCTCTATAACCTCGTCTATTGGCAAAATCTTCATGACCAAATGGTCCTCCTTTAGTCATAGTGCGAGGTCTATCACCCCACCAATCGGGATACCCAATTGACTGAAAACAATTTCCAGCCTCATGTCCATGATGTTTGCAGATGGTACACACCAAATATTGTTTGTTTGTCCTGTCATTTGTGGCCTTTCAATGAGGACCCTGTACCGCAATAGTCATTACTTCCCATCTTTTTTCTTTGTTGTGTGTGATACTCTTCACACATTCTTCTTGGATTATTACCATTGCATACGTTTTGTTGAGATTAGGAAAAGGTTCAGTACTGAGGATGTTAAATCGAACCGTTCCAAAAATATTGTCATGCCCCTAATTCTAGGAACCTAGAACTGAGAACATGACTTCCCCTTTCCTTTGTAGATAGCCTATCCACAAAGGACTCGTCATATCCTCCACGATCCTAAATAGGATTCACAACACATCAGGTCACAACTTGATCAATCTCATGACGCAGCCTGCCTTCACTAAGGTATTGCTTGTACATGATCCTCACAAGGATCTCAATAATCGGACACAACCTACCCTTATTAGGGCATAGCTTGTCCACAATCCTCAATAGGATCCCATCGGTACATCCGCTCATTCAGAGCTCATCAGGTTGTAACCTCACCCAACATCGCACATCACAATCCCTAGGGGCCTTAGCCACCTGTCACACCCATGCAAGGATACATCTTTATAGAGCTCAACTCAGCTTAACCACTGAATATGCCACCAAGCACAAGCAAACATATCACATAGACTCAAGAGCCTCACATGTCACGTAAATATCACACACAGATATCACAACAGACCTAAAGGTACCACACAGTACACGTATGTATACAAGCTAACCATAGAAACCAATATACAAACAAACAGACCATGAGGCTCTCACGATGCCAACCACACTCACCGCCCTAATGGCACCTTAGCCCTCATGGCCTAACTATAACATCAAACAAACCATGATAAACCACGAAGGTTTCATCACACAACCTCACTAGGCTCTCACCGTGCCCGTTAGCACCACATGGAGTCCTTTAAGTTTAAAACTATCCTAAACAATCCATAACGGAGAACATTATGCTCCTCCCATACCGGATTTCCCATGGAGATCCAAACATAGCTTACAGACCTAAGGTCCCCCAATTATGCAACTTAATGCATAATATCACAACTCAAAGTAACCACTAGGATTTCACAACACTCCCTCTGTAACAGAGGCTAGTCTCTACAAATTTATCCTCTTGTCTTGACCGAGAGAGATGATTTCCATAGAATGCATTTTCCTGACATGAAAAGTCCCGGTAATGGTTTCTCACATCATAACTAAGATAACCTAATTTTTGGGAATTTTTCTGAGAGGTCTAACCTTACTTCACAAATAGTCACCTCGACCTAAAAACTGAATTTTTTCGAGATTCAATGTTAATTCCCATTTTTCACATTTTGAAAAAGTAGGAATTTGATTTTCTAATATTTTTCTTTGAATCCAAATGGGAGGTATTTTCTTATTTATATTATAACTTAAGTATAATACTTGATGTGGAATGGTTTACATTGTAAATGGTCCTTAGGAATGTTGCTGCTTTGCAGTTCTCTAGAAACTCTGCTTTGGAGCTCCCTGGAAACTCCAACTGGTCGATGTCGAACTTCCCATAGGTCGACATTGACCATACTACCTAGTCGATGTCGACCACACTACACCTTGACCACCCCACGTCGATTACATCAATCCCACCACATCAACCATGTAGACCACACCGACCACTCGAGTCAACCACATCGACCACGTCGACCATCTAGGTTGACCCTATTGTCTATACTCACCTAGACAGGCCTTTAACCTACTATTTATTGGAAAACCAGCCCGGTCACTCCAAAAACTCAGTTCTAAGCATCAATTCAACCTTAAAATGAGTTTTTAACTCATCTTAGCCATATTAAGCTACCAAAATAACCTTAATTTGAAGGTTAATCCTCAAAATCGAGCTTTCCCCAAAGTTTAGGGTTCATCTTAAAATCCATGATTTCTAGCCAAATCATGCATGATCACTGCAAGTAAACGACATAGGGAGTTAGGAACACCTACAATGAAGCAAATCTACAGCTTGGATCACTCCAAATCATCCAAAATCGGCATCTCCGATTTCGACCATCCTCTCCCATGCACGCTGCCTCCCATAAAGAACACAACTGCATTCTTTCTCTCTGAACTGTTATTCATATCACTGTTGTAATTACAACAGTAAATCCCCAAAATAATAAAATACCCTCAGGAGTCGTGAACTCCAAATTAAGCTCAATCACAGTCAAAAACACTCAAAATGATGAGCATATTACTATGCAAATGTTTTCCAACTCAATTGACTACTCAAATGCAAAGTCAACCAACAAACTTCTAAAAAGTCAACAAATGGGCCTTTCGAGACCCTAACCCGAAATTGGGCCTAACTAGTATTAAAACACTCACATCGATAACCACATTACCGTTCAAATAGTTGCATTCCCATAGAATGACTATCTCTCAATACTACCCAAAATACGGATCTTTACAAATATCTCCATCTAATCGCAATAAGAATTGGTGTACTTTTTCTTCTTCACGTTTCTTCTCAAATGCAGCGTTGAGATTGCACATACACACATACCACATGGACATGTGGTGTTTTGATCATGGTTAGCAAGTTCCTCCCAGACTTGCTTCAATTTTCCATAGTAAGTCACTATAGAAAGACCTGCCTGTTGGCAGTTTGCTAGCTCAGATTTCAACTATTGAATACGTGGTTTGTTCCCAATTGATAATATCTCCTTGATGTCATTTCATAATTCTTGAGCTATCTCCATATGTGTAATTGTCGAACGCAATGTTGGCTCAATAGTATTTAAGATCCAAGCAACCAACATAAAGTTCACGGTCCACCAATCTTCAAGGTCACTAGAGACCTCTTTAGGTTGAGGGATGGTGCCTGCAATGTAGTCGCATTTTTTCTTCGCACACAACAAGGTATGCATTATGCGAGCTTATTCCTCATAATTATCACCCTTCAATTGTACTTGGGTGATAATATTTCCAGGATTATCATGTGTAGTCAATTGATAAGGTGACATGGTTGACACCATCTTTTTGTTACCATGCATTTCGCCTTTTTCACATCCCACCATGAGTGTCTACACGTTGTCAAGCCATCTTTGTGTGTGGCTCTGATACTATGATAAAATCAATATAATTTATTGATGTATTTTTTCTTGGCCAAAAATTGGCGTACATATAGTGTTGGAGGATACAAAAATACATACATGACAATATTCTACCTATTATAATTACATCACGACAGTTATGAGAAAAGGTAATTACAAAAGAGATATATATACATGCCAAAAATTAATATATGATTGGAAATGTAATTGGAGAGCAAAAGAGTTGATTGGAGATGATTAGAGAGTTAGCAGAAAGCTAGGAGATTTATTTTCAATACCGTCTAATACTACATATAGGTAGGTTGCACAGGTAATTCGTGTAAAATTACTTTTATTATCGTTAGATTAATATTAATTTTTAATTAATTTATGTCTCATATTAATTCAATTAATTCAACAACAAAGATGATTTTCATGCATGAAAACATGCCAGCAGACTTATCTTTTTTTAAAAAAAAATTGTCGATGACCCAAATGAATGTTTAATAATTTTAATGAAAGGGGAAAAAACTGAATGAAGGATTCTCTTATAGGCCGTACTTGGTTGATATGAAAAAGATATAGAAAAATAGTTAGAGAGTGAAAAAGCTATGATTTTTTTTCTCCACCCTACTTACTATGAAAAATGATTTTCATATGTAATACTAACATGAACAGTACATGCCCATGGAAAAAAACTTGCCGAATAAAAAACTATGAAAAATATATAATAATACTTTTTATACCGAAATTATCCCTATTCATACTCTTTTTTCACTCCAACCAATTATCCTACAGAAAATATTTTTTCTATTTTTTTTCCCTAATTATTTTCTTTTCATATATTTTTTACTTATTTTCTTTCCACCAAAATTTCACATTTTTGCCAAGTCACAGCGATAAAGTTAAATGACCATCAATGGAATTTAAAGGTGGAGGGGAGAGAAAGGTTGAAATTTGTTACTGATACTTTTGATTCTAGGTTTTCTACGCAATAATAGAAATTACAGGGTAGACTAGATTACAAATAGCTCCGACGTCACAATTTTTTTTAAAATTACACAAAATCGAAGAGAATTTTTAAAAACAAAAACGAAGAACGGATGAATGAAACAAAAACGGTGCCTGGGCGGGGGGAATATACCGGCGACATTTCTACGGGTAGGATCAAATCATGGGGAGTCTCCGTACAAATCAAACGGTGCCCATAAAGCGTCCAACGGGCATGGCTGGTTGGAGTCGAGCCTGAGCCACGGCTTGCCGCTGCCGCTCCAGTGCAGGAGGCTCACCGGACCGGCGTGCAGGTCCCGGCAGCTCCCCCTCACGTTGTCCCCTCCGAGGCCGTGCTGGTTCCACCGGTGGTCGATTGGCGCCACACGCCCGGCGAACACCAACAGGAACGGCGGCAGTGACCCGAGCTCGTAGATCCGGCCCGCCTTCTGCGCCTCCATCCACCCCTCGATCCGGTTCGTGTACCCGAACCGCCTCCACCTCACCAGATCTATCACCATGACACCGGTGTTGAAGTAGCACGGCCGCCGCCGGCGGCAGCTTCTGCTGCCGGTGAATGCACCGGAAAACCGGGCGTCGGACCAGAAGCCGGGGGTGAAGTATTTGGTGAAATTAGCGGTGCAGTATTCGGGGGCGCCGATTGTTCGAGTCCCCAGGGTGGAGGCCCAGAGGTTGGAGATGTCGTCGACGACGATGAGGTCGGAGTCGAGGTATATGACCTTGCGAACGCAGGGGTCGAGGAGGTGGGGAATGTAGTTTCTGGCGTAGTTGAGGGGCTGTTCCAGCGCCTGGCGTAGCGAGGGCGAGATGAGACCGCGGACGAGTTGGGGGTCGAAGTAGTAGAACTTGAAGGTGGTCAAGGATGGGAAAGTGGATCGGACCAGGGCCTGGAGGCCCGGGTCGGAGACGAGGAAGTGAAAGAAGACGGTCTCCGGACAGGTGGAGTGGCGGAGGATGGAATGCACGGCGGCGATTGAGCCCCTCATATACTCCGTATCGATCGTGATTGCTACGTGGATGAGGGAAGGGTCGCAGACGCCGCCGCCGCCGCTCGAGTAACTGCCGCATTCAGGGGCATTGTGGAATGCGGGTGCCTTTCGGAACGGAAATCCATTCCGCGAGTCTTGGGCTGACGATCGAGTGGCTTGGGCGGCGGCGGGAGGGAAGGATTGTAGGGGGGAGGAGAGGAATATGACGGCCATTGTCACTGTCATTGCCATGGCGGCGGAGAAGAAGCCTGAGACTCTCGTTGGCCAATGCATTTTCAGGTTCAGTGAATCCATTCCCAGGAGGTGAGATTGTAGGATTGAGAATGGTTCGAATCAATTGGTTTGCCTCTCTCTCTCTCTCTGTCTGCGTGTCTCTCTGGTCCCTATCAAAAAAACACATATATGAGGTGCCCAACGACCTCATATATGTTTGTTTCGGTCTCTCTCTCTCCTCCGCTCTGTTTCAGTCGTCGTCTTCATGACAGAGATAAGTGTGGAGGTACACGTAAAGAAATGGTTTGTTTGGTTTTTTGCTTTCTTTCCCGGCCTTTTGCGTTGTCCGTCAGACCATCACCATAGAGATTCATGCAACGCCGCGGCCAAACAAGATTAATCGATTAATTTGGTAAATAATCGAAAGAGTAAATTAAAGAGTCTTCGTCCCTAGTAATCAATTAATAGATAAGTTCACATTTGGTGCGCCCCACGGCGTTATAATTTCAAAAATATTTAGTTTTTGCCGGAAGTCTGGCTATTAAATGGCGTTTAAACTTCAATTTTGTCCTTTCTTTTGTCCATTTCTACTTTAAGATAATTACGAGCACGTCGCACGATAATTTTTTGTAGATTGAATATATTATTATGTTTATAAATTTTACGTGATTTAAAGATTAGTTGCCTTATAAATTCACTTAAAAAAAGAAAAATAAATAGAAAACTGTAAATCGATGTCAATAAATATTAAAAAATTTAAAATTAACACAGTGATAAAGTGTATATTCAACATCGAATCTGTCCAAAAAATTCAACATCTAAGTGTATAAGCAATTAGAACCTGTTTGACATTGCTTATATTATATGCATAGGGTAATTGTGTTACAAACAAAGCGTTTGGAGTTTATATTAATTTTTATAATTATAAATATATTTTCATATTTGTTTTTATAAATAATTAAACCTATAGGGCTTTATATAGGTATGAAAAATAATATTTGCTATTAGTGTTGCATTTTCGTTGTGTTTCCGACTGATGTGGTAATTGTTATGTCAGTAAAAATATAAAAAACTTAACAGGCAATGCATCACATTTGAGATAGAGAAAGAGTGCGAGTTAGGGAGGGAGGGGCCTCGAGCAGTGCATTTTGGATAGGAGGAGGTAGAAGCATGACATAAAATCAAGTTTTGAAGGTAAAAGAGTACGTTTTTTTGGAAATCGGAGAGCGACAAACCCCCTTCGGTAGTTTGGGCATTGTGCGTATCGTCGATACCTACAAATCAAAAAAAAGGGTCCAAATTGGACAATTATGTGCAAAGTTATGGCCGTTTGAAGTTTTCGTCGGAAATTACAATTGACGAAACCCAGAAACCCGTACGTCTTGAGCAACCCTCAAGCAAGGTGGCTTGAGCGATGATCAAGGAGCGCGCTGATGTGTGGCAAATAATGCTGATGTAACGTATTCCACGTCAGTCGATGACGCAAAGATACCACAACACCAATTATACCTAGCAGCGCTTATGTAAGTATTGTTCCATTTCAATTTTGAGGATACAATAAAGCCACTAGTTCAAATTCAACACTCGACAAATAACAAACTTTCTCGATTTTATAGTAAACCTTCTTATTGTCATTGTCCTCAACTGACAAGAAAATTATGTTGAACAATGTCTTGACCCCATGTTTATTGCCTCCAACTAATCAATTGGTAGCATATGAGATAGTTCTAGTTACAGTGCTAGCATTTACATGCTTGCATTTCAAGTTAAAGCTTCAACCAACCATGACAAGAGTTTCTCGGGATTTATAACTCAAAACCACTTGTGATGCAATCTTATGAAATTACCTATTGCAGGTGAAAATGATTGTTGAGGTAGATGATAAGAATATACAATTGGGATGGAATCAAGTGTTTACATTTTGGTTAAGGTTTCAAATGTGTCGACATTATTATTATTATTATTATTATTATTATTATTATTATTATTATTATTATATTATTATATCGGTAAATTTAATCTACATCACAAATAATTTACTATGCAAACACATGCTTTATAATAAAATACTTTTTAAAAATAACTTATCATTATAATTTTAAACATACTTTATAAATTTTAACCACTTAATGCCATTACATATTTTTAAATTGAAAAAACAGCAAATTGTACAATTTTTAGAAGAAGTTAATAATTTTTTTTATATAAATAATATACATTATTATTTAATATTTGGAAGAGGTTATGTTTTGAGTTTATTCTTCAAGTAATTTTTAAACTTGACCTTGTGAATGTGAAATTAAAAGTAATCTAATTTCTTCCCTTAAGATTTGTTGATGATTTGGTAACCCTCATAGTGTGTTTATTGTTATTGGGATTATGTTAAAATTTATGACTACATTGATGTTTACATCATATGTTGCTATGATTATTTGTTAATGAGTAGCATAGGCTATGAGCCCAAATAAGAGATATGTTTTATGTTGATGAGCTCAGATGAGGTTTGTGTTTTAAGATGATGATCTCGTTGGAGGGCTATAAGAGCACTGACAACGGCATCATCAAACATCAAAAATTTGGAGAATGTAAACAAAAAAACATAGCATTGGTATCATCAAACTCCAAATCAGTAGTTGTCATCACCAGATCCCGTTCAGGGGGGAATCGGATCCCATTTGTGGGGGAATTGCTAATATGGGATCCAAGACCTACTAAAAAGTTTCCTATGAACCTTGTCCTACGATCAAGTGCCACACCCCCGAATCTCTACAAGGAAACAAATGGCAACGGTATTTGGGTGCTGAAAGAGGATAGAATGGTCAAGGTAGAACCCAAAGAGAACTTGTCTATAAGAACTCTTACCACAAGACGCCACAAAGAAAGACTAATCCTTTGATAAGTCAAAGAATTAAGCAAGAACACAAAGGTTGCAAGCTAAACTCACCAACTAAAAAATACACTCTATTTATGATGATTTCAATAGTACATGGGGAGGCTTTTTATAGCCAAAAGAGCTTGAAAACCAAGGGTAGGATTTTAATAACATATTTGGTAAGAATACCAAGGGCTTGATTTGACCCACATGTTTAATAAATTAAAGTAACAAAATAAAAAAATATAAAAAATGAGCTTGAAATTCGTATCCCACAAAGCTTAAACTTTTATAAGCGTGTTTGGGCCTCAATTAGTGTAATTATAGGCCTAGATACTTCCCCTAAGTAAGTGTGTTGGACCTTCTCTTGGATTTGATTGATTAAGCTAGTTAAGGCCTCTTTCATGCTTTTCATTCGTGCTCGTGTCATTGGGCCTCCAATTCCTTACAACGGGTCTTGTGTCTATTGACACGCCATTTAGCCTCCTCACCGCGACACTCACAGATGCCATGATCCTCATCATCCCCTTCCGCTTTAAAAGGATTCGACCTCGAATCTACATAGTCAAATGGAGAGAGATCTGCAACATTAAAGGTAGCGCTAACATTTCCATACCTGTCAGGCAAGTCAATTTTGTAAGCATTATCATTGATCCTCTCTAAGATTTTGAAAGGGCCATCTCCTCGTGGATGAAGCTTGGTCGTCTTTTGGTTAGGGAACTGCTCCTTTCTCAAGTGTAGCCATACCCATTCTTCAGGTTGAAAAACCACCTTTCGTCTACCCCTTGTTGGCATGCTTGGTGAATTGCTCATTCTTGTGCTCAATGTTGGTTTTTACCTTAGCATGTAAATCTTTCACAAACTTTGCCTTTTCCTCACCTTCTAGGTTTGACAACTCATTAGGTGGTAAAGGCATGATATCAATGGGAGTCAAAGGGTTAAAACCGTAGACAACTTTGAAAAGGGAGAAGTTTGTTGTAGAATGAAGAACCCGATTGTAGGCAAATTCAATGTGACGTAAGCATCGTTCCCAATGTGTTAAGTTTTTCTTAAGGATGGCATGCAACAATGTTGAAAGTGTCATATTAACCACCTCAGTTTGTCCTCGTTCCCAATGTCCATCAGTTTATGGGTGTGCGGTGGTGGAGAACAACAATTTGATGCCAAGTTTGTTCCACAATGTCCTCCAAAAGTGGCTAAGAAATTTAATATCCATATCACTCACAATGCTTTTAGGCAAGCCATATAGCCTAACCACTTCCTTGAAAAACAAATCAGCGTTATGCATTGCATCATTCGTTTTAGAACAAGTAATAAAATGAGTTATCTTACTAAACCTGTCAACCACCATAAAGATGCTATCCTTACCCGACTGTGATCTAGGTAAGCCGAGCACAAAGTCCATGAAGATGTCGACCCAAGGATGAGATGCAACAGGCAAAGGGGTGTATAAACCATACGGAAGAACTTTGGATTTAGCATGTTTACACACATTGTAATTTCTACAAATAATGATTACGTCATGACGCATGTGAGGCTAATAAAAATGTTCACACAATAAAGCTAATGTTTTCTCAACTCCAAAATGACCCATCAAACCACCACCATGAGTTTCTTTAGCAAGCAATTCTCGCATAGAACAAGATGGAACACACAATTTGTTCTTTCAAAAAAGGAACCCATCATGTTTGCAAAAATCATTTTTTCCATGTTCTTCACATAATTTCTAGATTTCAGAAAAATTGACATCATTCTCATACATGATTTTCAACATTTCAAATCCAAGTAGTTTGGCATGCATAGAAATGATAAGAGAATACCTTTTAGACAAAGCATCAGTAATAATATTTTCTTTTCCTTTTTTATGCTTAATAACATAAGGAAATGTTTCAATGATTTCAAGCCACCTGGCATGTCGCTTATTTAGCTTTCCTTGTGATTTTAGAAATTTTAAACTTTCATGATTTGAATGAATCACAAATTCTTTTCGCCATAAGTAATGCTACCAGTTTTCTAAAGTTTTTTTGAGGGTATATAATTCCTTGTCATATGTAGAATAGTTCAATATTGCCCCATTAAGCTTCTCACTAAAATAAGTTATAGGCTTAGAATCTTGCATTAAACAGCCCCAATTCCTATTATATAGGCATCACATTCGACCTCAAATACCTTTGAAAAATTCAGTAAGACTACAAGAGAAGAATTGGTCAACTTACCTTTGAGTGTAGAGAAGGCATGCTCTTGTGCTTTGCCCCACTTGGAACTGACCCCTTTCTTGACCAATTCATTTAGTTTTGCACCAATGGTGGAAAAGTCCTTTACGAACCTCTGATAGAAGCTTGCAAGTCCATGGAAACTTCTCACCTCATTAACATTCTTAGGTGTTGGCTAGTGTCATATTGCCTTCACCTTCTCTTCATCAACTCTCATACCATCAACTCCCAACAAATCCAAGGAAAATAACAGAATTCAAGCAAAATGTACATTTTTCAAAATTCACAAATAACATATTTTCCCTAAGAGTCTCAAATAAGAGTTTTAAATGTGTATGGTGTTCATTAAGGTTTTTAGAATAAACAAGAATGTCATCAAAATAAACAACCACAAATTTCCCAATGAAAGGACGAAAAACATGATTCATTAAGTTCATAAATGTACTTAGGGCATTAGTTAACCCAAAAGGCATAACTAACCATTCATACAGCCCAAATTTGGTTTTAAAAGCAATTTTCCATTCATCTCCCGCCTTCATTCTAATTTGATGATATCCACTTCTTAGATCAATTTTAGTGAACAAACATGCACCATGGAGTTCATCAAGCATATCATCCAAAGGAGGTATGTGATAATGATACTTTACCATGATTTTGTTGATTGCTCGACAATCAACACACATTCTCCACTTACCACCTTTCTTAGGAACAAGGATTACTGGTACTGCACACAGGCTTAAGCTTTCTCTCACAAATCCCTTGTTAAGCAACTCCTCCACTTGATAATGGATTTCTTTGGTTTTATCAGGATTGGCTCGATATGCGAGGCGATTGGAGAGTGTTGCACCTGAAATGAAATCGATGTGATGCTCAATTTCCCACAAGGGAGGTAATCAATTGGGTATATCATTTGGAAAGATATCATCAAATTCTTGCAGTAGAGAGACAATACTAGAAGGCACAGAAGGGTTAGGAGCATTAGTAGCAAAATATTCGCCCTTGCAAAGAAGCAAAAGAGTTTCCTCCTCCTTTAAAGTTCTCTTAATCTCTTTTTTTTCCTAAGAAGAGGATCACTTTTCCCTCATCACACTTATTTTCACTCTGGTTTTCAACTCTCTTGTTGCCCTTTTTTTTTAATGTCACTTAATTCTCTTTTTTCACTCTTCATTTTGCTACTCTTTTCATTATCCCTATTTTTTTTCTCTCTTCCTTTTCTCTCTTCTCGCAATCTCTCTTAATGCTCACTTGGTCTCTTGGTCTTCATAAGCTTGCAAAGGCCTTAAGGGTGTAAGGATAACCGTCTTCCCATTGTTCTCAAAGGAATATCAGTTAGTGTATCCATCATGTGTGACTCTTCTGTCAAATTGCCATGGCCATCCCAATAAGATATGACTAACATACATGGGAACTGCATCACAAATCACTTTGTCTTGATATTTTCCAATAGAAAATGGAACTTGTGCTTGCTTAGTCACTTTGACGTCCCCAAAATTATTTAACCATTGCAATCTATAGGGCCTTGGGTGTTTGGTTGTAGCTAATCCCAATTTATCAATCATCAAACAACTCACTACATTCGTGCAACTACCACCATCAATAATCATACTATATACCTTGTCTTTGATGAGGCATCTAGTATAAAAAATGTGCTCCCTTTGCTCTTGATCATGTGCACCTACAATGTGAGCACTCAAAGCATGCCTTGCCACAAGCATTTCTCCATGTGCAGGGCTCTCTATTTTCACATCTGAACACTTCTCAAGAGGTGGCATTTCATCTTCACTTGAGCTACCACTAAGAACTTCTCCATCATCCAAAATAATCATGGTTCTCTTATTTGAGCATTGCGATGTAGTATGTCCATATCCTTGACATTTAAAACATTTGATATCACGAGATTTAAAAACTACCTTACCCTCCATCTTACTTGTGGAATCCGAAAAGATAAGTTTTTGCTTAGGTATTTCTTTAAACTCCGTTTGTGTTCCTTTCCACGTTATTGTGGTTTGGAATCCCTAAACTTATAAGAAGGTTTGAAGTCCTTACTAGATGATGTAGCTTGCATCCTTTTTGCCTTTACTTGTTTTTCGGTTTTAATTTCCATGTGAAGTAGATCCCCCATATCCAAATAGTGGTGCATGACCATTATGTCACAAATGTCGTGGTTGAGACCATTCACAAACCTTGCCATGGTAGCCTCTCGTTCCTCATCAATATTGGCTTGAATCATTATGATCTCCATCTCTTTATGATAATCCTCAACACTTATAGCTCCTTGTTTCAACCCCTGCAACTTAAGGAATATGTCACGATAATAGTGGCCAGAAATCAACCTCTTATGCATTACCACTTTCATTTCTTCCCAAGTGTGGATGGGTTTTTCTCCACTTTGACGTCGACACACTTGTAGTTGGTCCCACCAAATACTAGCATAGTTGGTGAATTCTACAACCGCCAACTTCACTTTCCTTTCCTCTGAATAGTTGTGGCAACCAAAAACATGTTCGATCTTTCTTTCCCATTCCAAGTAGATTTCGGGGTCATTTTTAACTTGGAATGTAGGAATCTTTAACTTGACATCTCCAAGATAATTGGTTCGCCTCAACGGTGATTGATTTCTCCGAGTTGGTAACTCATAATGATCGGACAATGCATCCTCTTCTTCAATGACTTTCCTCCTTAGTAGTACTCGAGAAGTTGAAGGAGATTGCAAATCGTTCAATCTCGCATTCAACCTTTGAAATTATTCTTGAATAGACTTAGTGAAAATCTTTATGTCCACTTTATTAGTGTCACGTCCGCCTTTGATGTGAGAATCCTACAAGAAAATGTTAGAAGGGAAATCAAGATGTTCCTCACACACTCCCTCACATGTTTTCACTCCAACTAGGATCTTCACTCATGTTTTCACTCAATTTTTTTTTGCTTTTATGCAAATGTAATACTCTTGCCTTTTTTTGACTCCACTTGCTTCCAATAAAGTTCTTACCCGATTCTAACAAATCTAAAGAATTGTAGGAATGTGATAATCTTGTACTAGAATTCAAAGATAAAATTCCAAGTGGGTAAAAGTGAAAATAAAAAGGAGACAAAGAAGAAGAAAGGCAAAAAGAAATGATGATGGCATGTGAGATTTAGAATGTTGTGTTTTTCTTTTTTTTCTTTCTTTTTTCCTTTTTTTTACAATGTGTAAAATTTGTTTCTCAACTTGATTCCATAATATCTTACATAGTAAGGCTTGGATTTCACTGATTCCAAATTAAAAAGAAAGATCAGCCTCTAATTGTTTACAAATCACAAGCATCACCTTAAAATTGACGCAAAAATAAAATTTGTAGGTGATGAACAAAAATGGCCAGAACTGAGAATTAATTTCGACCTGATTTCAATGAGAACGAAGATAGATCAAACAAACAAAATAAATAATATAATAATAGAAAAAGGATAATAATAAACAATAGAACCTGAACGTGACTCTAATACCAAATGATATGGGATCCAAGACCCGCTAAGAAGTTTCCTAGAAACCTTGTCCTATGATCAAGTGTCGCACCCTTGAATCTCCACAAGGAAACAAATGGCAATGGTATTTAGGTGGTGAAAGAGGATAGAAAGGTCAAGGTAGAACCCAAAGAGAACTTGTCTCTAAGAACTCTAACCACAAGACGCCACAAAGGAAGACCAATCCTTTGATAAGTCAAAGAATTAAGCAAGAACACAAAGGTTGCAAGCTAAACTCACCAACTGAAAAATACACTCTATTCATGATGATTTCAAGAGTACATGGGGAGGCTTTTTATAGCCAAAAGAGCTTGAAAACCAAGGGTTGAATTTTAACAACATATTTGGTAAGATTACTAAGGGATTGATTTGACCCACATGTTTGATAAATTAAAGTAATAAAATAAAGAAACTATAAAAAATGGGCTTGAAATTCGTAGTCCACAAGGCTTGAACTTTTATAAGCTTGTTTGGGCTTCAATTAGTGTAATTATAGGCCTAGATACTTCCCCCAAGTAAGTGTATTGAGCCTTCTCTTGGATTTGATTGATTAAGCTAGTTAAGGCCTTTTTCATGCTTTTTATTTGTGCTCATGTCATTGGGCATCCAAATCCTTGCAACGGATCTTGTCTATTGACACGCCATTTAGCCTCCTCACCACGATGCTCATGGATGTCATAATCCTCATCAATTGCACCCCGAAAGTGGTTTCCCCTGAATGGGATCCGGTGATAACAGTAACTTTTAGTTACAATAATCTCATGCTTCTCGCAAAATTTGACGAGTTCCTGTAGTGTCATCAAAGTCTCATATTCGCATGAGATGGGTCGACGTTAGTGGATGGATTGACACCGGGGGAGGGAGGGATGGGTCGACATCGCAGGGGGAGGGGGCATGGGGTCAATGTTGTCGAGGAGTGGGGGTCGACGTCATTGGGGGGAGGGGGGGATGGGGTCGACTGTAAAGACTCGTATTTGGGTAGTTTTGAGAGATAGTCATTCTATGGGAATGTAACTATCTGGACGGTAGTGTAGCCGTCGATGTGAGCATTTTGACTGTACTTGGGCCCGATTTCGAGTCGGGGCCCCGTTTGACCCGATTGTTGACTTTTTGGGGTTTATTGGTTGACTTTGCGTTTCCGGGACTAAGTGAATAGTGTTTCCGGGACTAAGTGAACAGTGTTTTTCCGGGACTAAGTGAATAGTGTTTCCGGGACTAAGTGAACAGTGTTTTTCCGGATCAGTAGTCCGGAGTAGTTAGTCCGGAGGAGTTAGTCCGGATCGATAGTCCGAGTAATCGATCCACAGATCAAATCCGTAGGAGTGAAACAAGTGTTCATTGCAGTGCAACCGCATCAATGCTGACATTTACATTGTAAACCATTATGCCTCTCGACATTTAAGTATTATACTTAAGTTACAATGTAAATAACGAAATACCCCCCATTTGGATTCAAAGAAAAATACTAGAAAAATTAATTCCCACTATTTCAAAATGTGAAAATTGGGTTTTAGTGTAAAATCTTGGAAAAACCCAAAAGTTCGTAGTGGTGAATTTTTGGAAAGTGGGGTTAGACATCTCGGAAAAATCCCCAAAAATCAGATTATCTTATTTATGATAAGGGAACCCAATGCCGGGACTTTTAATTTCAAGAAAATAGGCTGCTATGAGTACTTCCTTCATAAATCAAGGGTTGAGGATTTACTTGTGAAGACCGGCTACAATTCTAAAGGAAATGTTGAGAATGACATGCCATACTAATGTTAGTATGTTGATGTGAGGTATTGGGGCATGGACTCCATGACTTGTTTGGGTTTTCACCGTGATGCACCGATGGTGCTATGTGGTTGACGTGGCGGGCATATGCACCGATGGCGGGCCTGTGTGGCGACCGTGGCCGGGCATATTGCGCTGTGGACAGGCTAAGGCCTGAGTTGAGCCGTTGAGCTCGTGGAGCTAGGGCTGAGTGCTTTGAGCTGGGATCCCATGGAGGATCGTGGACAAGTTGTCCTGATGTTTGTTGCGGTCGAGTCCTCGATGATTGTGCACACTACACGGTGCACGAGTACACCGAGCATATAGTATAGACTTATATGTGTTGCATGATGTGGAGTGTTAGGGTCACCTACTGAGCTTGTCGCTCACCCCTACTTGTTGCTTACCCTTTTCAGGTGTGACCCGAGACTAGTGGAGGACTTTCTTCCAGGAGGACGCCCACTACTCTGATGTATGATACAGTTATATTCTGTATTGTTTTATGTGATATCCCGGACATGGGTCCATGGACAGTTGTATTTGCATACTGTATGATGTGATGTCTGTATGACTGTTTGACTCTTTGTATGCATGATGATATATGGGAAAGTACAGGATTACCCTTGATGTATGACTGTACAGGGTTGCATATTTGAGACAGCACCCGCGGTGTAGTCTCTATTGGTGCTAGTCACCAACCCCTTGACCTTTCGGGTGCGGGCAAGGGGAAGTCATGTACCCGGTTCCGGGTTCCCTGGAATTCGGGGGCGTGACATCGACATCGCCGCAACGTCTCTCTCTCTCTCTCTCTCTCTCTCTCTCTCTCTCTCTCTCTCTCTCTCTCTCTCTCTCTCTCTCTCTCCCCCCCCTTTATTATGGCTCCCACCTATCCCAATCTATAGTGTCACACCTCCGACACCGGTACTAAGGCTAGCTATGGCATCCCCTTCAATCTATAACCTTCAATCTACCTCTCATCCCCCGCAATCTAAGCAAATATGCTCCGTTTGACTCCTATAGCGAGGTTGGAAGTAGTGAGCAGAGTGAGGCGATGAAGATGGGCGGCGAGCTTTATAAATTAAAGCTAGAAGTTGGGCATGTGGCAATTGAAGCTGTCCATGTCAATGTTGGCCGGATCTATTTTTTGTTTTTAATTTTTTTTATTTAGAATAAGCAATTGAAAAATAGTGTAAGAGTAGGGTGAAGAAGTTTAGAGATGGAGGCAATGAAGATTGGGGGTAAGGGTGGGGGTTGATGTTTGGTTGTGTGGGGATGTGGTTGATGTTTCCGAGGGGAGGGGATGGGGTTGGCGTTTGGTTGGGGGTGTTGGACCCCATTTTGTCCGGGTTGGACATACATATTCATTTTAGCTTTATATTATTCCATATTTATCATTCACTTTATATAGATAAATAAAAAGGTGTGACTGTTAATTTAAAGGGTGTGACGTTAATTATATATGTAAAACACAAAAAAAACAAAACAAAAAAAAAACTTAGAGCCTGTTGTATGTCTACATTTTTATTTTTCAAACATCATTTTCTGCACAAAAAAAGGTCATGACACTGTTCCAACGGTTAGGGCACTGTTCCAACGGTCACGACACTTTTTCCAACGGCTATATTCTCCACCAATGGCCACTTTTCCACCCTATAAATACACTCTCATTCCTCTCCTTCACTCACACAATTTCCACTCTACCACTCTTCAAACTCTCTTCTTCAATTCTCCACGTTTTTGCCTCCTCTTCTGCGAAAATGGCTGACTGGGCGAAGTGCGTGCTAACGGTGCTAGTACCGGCGTGTACTATTGTGTATCCTATGCTGGGCGGCGCTTTCATACCCCTCCTTGCTTTCATCATTCTCTTGTATGTAATGGCAATGGCCACAGAATATATTTTAGGTTGAATCATGTAATATCTCCACCACGGAGTCCTAAATAAATTACAGTTTGCATTTTGTGTGTTATCCGTGGGTATATATATATATATATATATATATATATATATATATATATATATACACACACACACACACACACACACACATATATATATATAGGTTAAATAAATAAATAAAACCATCCCAATGACCAGTCGCGGCCGACATAGGTTAAAAAAAAACATATACGTGAACAGTGCCTAGGGCACTATTCACATCACTATTCACGAATAGTACCGGGGGTACTGTGGCATGAACAGTACCGCGGTTATTGTTTCATGAACAGTACTGTGGTTACTGTTTCATAAATAGTACCCGTTACTATTCGTGTCCAGTACCGCCCCACTTATTTGACTTTTATTATATAATAATAATAATAATAATAATAATAATAATAATAATAATAAAAAAGACAAAAAAACAAACAAAAAATTTTAAAAATTAAAAAAAAATCATGGGGGCATCGACCCCATGTTTGAAAAAAAAAGGGAGGGGGGCCAAGTTTGGCCCCCCTTTGTTGACTTCCTATTAAAAAAAAAAATTTAAACAACAACAAGCACGATGCAAATGAAAAAAAAAAGTGGAAAGTCCCACATCAAAAAATGCTCAAATCTCCCTCTCCCTTAACACCTATATAAAGGGGTCTCCTCTCCCCCTTCCAACACACCATCCATCAATTATACAAAACTCAAAAAAAAGAGTAAAGTGTAAACTTAACTGCGGTTATAGTCAAATTAATTTTCTTTTCCCTTCTTTTGCAGAAAAAGGAGGCATTCGGGAGAAGGGCACCCTTGGTCCACGATATTCTAGGTTTTTATTCCTTTCCATCTTTAATTTTTATTATTAATTTGTGTAGAAAATTAGTAGTTAGTTTATAATTAAATTTAGCATAATTAGTTAGTTAGTTTTTTCTTTTAGCATAATTAGCATAATTTCAATTAGTTAATTTTAGCATATTTAGTTAATTAGTTAGTTAGTTTTTGAATTTAGCATAATTAGTATAATTAAATTAGTATAATTAGTTAGTTAATTTTTAATAAGTTTGTAATTAAACTTTTCAAATTTAGGCATGTAAATAGTAAGTAAGCCTGGTAATTAATTAATTAGCGCGTGATGAATTAAATAACATTAGTAATTAGATAAATTAGTAATTAACTTTTATAATTAATTTTCATATTTAAAATTTAGTAAATAATTAGACTAATTTAAATAATTTTTAATTAAATTATGATAATTAAATTTAACCTTTAACTTTTAATTTAATAATTAGCGCGTGAGTAGTAATTAAGCCTATTAATTAATTAGCATGTGACAGATTAAAATATATTCTGAGAATTAAATTTAGATTAGATGTGATTTAAAAACAAAAACAAAACAAAACAAAACAAAAAATAAAAACAAATAGAAACCTCCTCCTCCTAAGACAGGTAGCGAAAGGGCGTTGTAGGGGTGCTAAAACCTTCCCAACAAGTAACCAACTCCCAAACCCATCTCTGGTAACACAGACCACATCTTAACTACTTAAGGTAGAGGGTATCCAATTGTACCCCAAAAACAGTTGGTGGCGACTCTGTATATTTTATCATTTGGGTTCGGCCCGGATGAAAACGAGTGATAACAGCTGGCGACTCTGCTGGGGACTTTGTATAATTGTAGAGAGTTAGGCCTAGAATTAAGAGTATGAGGTTGCTTTTATTTTTACTTAATTGTATATATTTGTGCTTGCTTAACTATTAATTATGATGTATATACCTTGAAAATGACATGATAGTTATGATTTACTGTTTTCCTTAACTATTGCATGCATGCATAACCCTATACCTGGGTTTATCTCACCATTTAGGTTAGCGAGGTTTAGTAAGGTCCCCTGCACGTTGATCATTATCCGCAAAGGGGCTCCAAACTCCTCACTCAAGCTTGAGGTCCTTTTAAGGCTCATCCTTTTAAGGCCCCCCTCCGGTAAATCCCATGGTGTACGGAGCCCTCTATAGAGGAAGCTTGGGGACCAATGAATAAGATAAGATTAGTAAGGCCCACTAGGGGCATTAAACCCACATGTTGTTTGATCATTCAATGTCATGCTAACCTCTGTTTTGTAGGGTAGTTGTTAAAAGCATCTCTTGTACAAATTACTTGCTTTAATACATGTTTTTGTTTCTTGTACATAGTACCTTGATATTTTAAACTGTCATCCTAACATGTCATTATGCATAACATAAACATTCACATAGCCATATGGCAACGTTCAGTCATCTCCTAAAAGGCCTTAATGACAAGAAGGCCGTCACAGTGGTGGCCCAAGCATCTGGGGACATTTAGAGTTGCCTTGGAAATTTTTCAACAGGAAAGGCATGTAAGGCAGAACGGGTTATCATAGAAGATCAGTTAGACTACACCAAAGAATTACAGACTATATGGCATCAGTGGTCAGACGAAAGGAAAAACATCTATACACAACAGTTTGGAGATTTGCTCCATATAACCGAGCTACTAGCCGACAAGGATATGCTTGGGGCATCAATATATTTTTGGGACCCTCGACGGCGATGCTTCGACTTCAACAGTGTATATCTTGTTCCCACCATAGAAGAATACAGAAGATTGCTGGATATCCTAGTAGAAAACAACATGAAGATTTATTTACTAAAGCCCAGAAAATCATGTCAAAGAGCATTTTCTGAGATAATGGGGAAGCCAGTTTGGGACTCACCAGTGCTTACAAGCTATGGTGAGCGAGAATATCTTTCATGGGCAACGATAACAGAAATGATACAGACTGCAACAGAAGTAGGGACACACAAATTACTTACAATAGCCATATACAGGCTAATCGTCTTCCCTAGGATCCCGTGCCACATCGACGTAGCAATTGTGGATTTGGTTCAGCAAGTACTCAAAGGATGTGACCCTACTCCTGCTATATTGGCCGAAACCATTCGATCTCTTACTTATCTAAGGAGTACGGGCTCGGGGCAGTTCATGGGGTGCCTGCCTCTTCTATGCACATGGCTGCAGGGTCATTTTTCTTGTATTGTTCCTTGTTTTCATGCTATTTATCGAGTGCCGGCCACGACACTATTGGATATTCTGCTTAGCAAGTGGAGCTTACCTAAAGGCTTTGAAGACTGGAGGAAGAAGTTAGAGAACCTCACAGAAGCTGACATTACCTGGACTGCTCCTTGGATGCCGGTAGTCTCCATGACATATAGATGCGGGGACTATAATTGGGTTCCACTCTTAGGCCCTTGGGGAGGCACTGCATATGCACCACTGCAGGGCGAAAGACAAGTAGGGCGTAATCAGATTATCCCAGTTCTCTTTGGAATGGAAGACTGTGACTTCACCTATGACAAAACCATGCTAACAGAAAAAGGCAAAAAGATGTATCAGGCATGGTCCATCCCACACAAGATCAACCCAAACAGTCCAAAATTTGGTATTTATCTGGCATACACATCCTGGAGGGCACAACACAAGCCATAGTTAACTACAGACATGAGGGCGATCCTCCAAGAGAATCAGAATCTCAGACAGCAGATCCAAAGGCTAGAAGCATCCCTAGAAGGAGCTCTTCAGCGGTTGCAGTTGAGGAAAAAACAGGTCGAGACCATATTGAAGCAGAGGGAAGAGGCAGGAGAGCGACCACCCCAGAGGAAAAGGCGTCATGCTACTTAGGAGATGACTGGAAGTTTGCCTTAAGATCATGTAGCCATAAATCTCATCTACATGGCATTTCTGCATTGTACTGTGTATTTGTTTGCAAATGTTTGGAATAAAGTTATTTGTTTCCCTAACCCATCACATAGTCATTCATGCATACATCCATATCAAAGTTGAAAATCAAGTAAAAGTTATGATATTTCAGGTTGGTAGCCGCTTTTCTCCAGGATTGTGCACTCTTACAATCTCAGATACCGACGCAATCAAGTACCACCGCCGCAGCCAATGGCGGAAGAAGCAGAGAACAGACTCATGGGGTTAGAACAGTCACAACAAGCCCTACAGGGGCAAATGTCTGCAATAATGGAAATGCTTACCAAGCTGACTGGCGAAGGAACTTCGGCAAGAGAAACCTCAAATCACCAACAAGAACAGGGGCTGGAAGCAGTTCTACCACCTAATCTGGATCCAAGTCAGGCACCCACATATCAGCCTGCCATAACACAACTCCCTACTCCAAATCAGATTCATTGTACTATGCTTGCAGCAGGAAATGTAATGGAAGCAGTGGGTTCCCCAGCTCCGAAGGAGAATGTTGACTCTCCTACTTTAAGACGACTGGAGGAAAGATTGAAAGTTGTAGAGGGCATCGACAGCTGTGGCATGATTAGCCCACAAGACTTATGCTTAGTGCCGGGAGTGGTGCTGCCACCGAAATTTAAGATGCCAGAGTTTGAGAAATTCAACGGAACCCGTTGTCCGAAGACACACCTAGTCATGTATTGTCAAAAGATGGCAGCCTACGCAGGTGAAGACAAGATCCTTATGCATTGTTTCCAGGAAAACCTAATTGGGGCATCCCTTCGCTGGTACTTTCAGTTGGATGGAAACTGTATCAAGACTTGGAAAGAATTGGCCACATCCTTCTTGGCTCAATACAAGCACGTCACTGAGTTAGCGTTGGACCGACTAACCCTTCAGTCCTTAGAAAAGGGATCCGACAAAAGCTTCAAGGATTATGCACGGAGATGGAGAGAGACGGCTGTGGAGGTCCAACCTCCCCTTACAAAAAGGGAACTCACTACTCTTTTCATCAACACGCTAAAAGGCGTTTACTATGAGAAATTGATCGGCAACGTCTCTAGCAGCTTTGCAGACTTGGTCGCATCTGGTGAACGTGTTGAAAGTGGCATTAAAGGAGGAAAGCTAAAGGGTGATGTGGTCGAGGCATTAAAAAGGTTTCAACCACCGGCAAAGAAGAAGGAAAATGAGACCAACCTCGTATACCAATCGCACCCAACAATACAACTGACATTCTACTAAGCACCAGGATACTACAGAGGATCACCAGTAGCTGCCTATGCTGCACTTGCTCCTGCTCCCCAATTCATGCCCTATTTGCCACAAGGAGGGGTTCCATTTTCATATCCAATGGCACCAAACCCATTTCAACCGAGAGCACCATACCAAGAGCAACGAAGAACATCAGCTCCGGAAGGACCTAGACCTGCATCCCAAGGACAGGGGCAACTAAGGGCCCAAACCCAGCATGCAGGATCAAATCAGGCCCCTCGTCGGCCACATCAAGAGTTTGATCTGATTCCAATGACATATGCAGAATTATATCCCAAACTTTTAGAAGCAAGGTTGGTACTCCCTACACCCTTGGGAGAAATAAGGTCTCCTCCCCCGGCTTGGTATAAACCCGATGCTAGATGCGAGTATCATGCTGGTGGAGTAGGACATGATATTGAAAACTGCATAGCATTCAAAAGGAAGGTCCAGGCTTTGAAAGAGGCGAATTGGTTAGATTTTTCCACAATGACGGGGACGCCAAATGTGAACAGCAACCCTCTCTCAGAACACTCCAATAATATAACTAGTATCGAGACTGAAGGACGATTGGAGAAGGCTTCACAAATACATATGAAAAAGGTGTATTTGTTTCAATTGCTACAAGAACATGGATATGTACAAGCCAAAGACACATCGAAGCAGAGAGGGGGGTACATATGGAAAAACAATGCCCATACCACAAGATGTCACAGGGACATGACATCGAAGAATGTAGTGAGTTTTTTGAGGTGGTGCAAAAACTGATGGATCAAAGGATAATCGAATTCTCAAGAGAAGATACGGACAATCAAAGCCATATGATCCAAGGAGATAAGTCATGCAAACCATCATGGGTGCCAACACCCCTTATCTTGAACGTGAAGACTCCAGAAATCCCACTACTACCACATGGAATCAGGCCTCTCACTATACATTATGCAAATCTTGTGCCAGACAAGAAGGCAAAAACAGAGATCCCGCAACTGCCTTATGAAATTACATCACTCACCATACAAGTTCCTACCCTTTTCCCTTACAAGACGGATAAAGCAGTCCCATGGAACTATAGCTGTGAAGTAATCCAAGGAGCCACCGCAGAAGAAAAGAAAACCAGGAGTGGTCGGGCATATGCCCCTGATATGGCTGATAAAACAAGGAAAGAAAAAGCTGCAGAACCCGACATCGAGCCAACACTGGAGGCAATAAAGAAAGGAGCACCGGTCACTGAAGAAGAGACCACGGAATTTTTGAAACTCATGAAACAGAGCGAATATAACATTGTGGATCAGTTAAGTCAACAACCGGCTCGCATCTCGTTACTCTCATTAATGATGGATTCCCAGCCTCACCGGGAAGCACTAATGAAGGTTCTGAGCCAAGCCTATGTTCCTCCAACCATCCCAGTGGCGAATGTGGATGGACTCACTAGTAACCTCATTTTGGACAACGTCATCAGCTTTGGAGATGACGAGCTGCCCCAGGAAGGGAAGGGACACATAAAAGCTTTGCACATTACTGTCAAGTGTAAGGAGCATACCATAGCCTGAGTTCTTATTGACAACGGCTCTGCCTTGAACATTATGCGCTTACATATACTACAACAACTGCCGGTCGACGCATTCTATATGCGCCCTTGTACAATGAAGGTACGAGCATTCAATGGAGGAAAACATGATGTGGTGGGAACCCTGGACATTCCACTACTAATTGGACCAACTACCTTTATGGTAGAATTTCAGGTGATGGAGATTACACCCTATTATAGTTGTTTGTTGGGAAGACCTTGGATCCACATGGCAGGAGCAATGGCATCAAGCCTCCACCAAAAGATGAAATTTGCAATGGGAGACCAACTCATTTGCATCTTTGGAGAGACAAGTTTCCTCGTCACCAAGCCAGCATCAGTCCCCTATATTGAAAACAATGAGGATGTTCTAGAATGCTCCTATCGGGCATTTGAGATGGTGAATGTCACTTTTGCCCCAAACCATTATCTCTCGAAGGCTGCAAGAATGGTTGCAGCCACCATGATCAAACAGGGGTATAAACCAGGGCAAGGATTAGGCCCAAAGGCTCAAGGAATCCAAAAACCATTGACCATTTGAGAAAATACCGAGAAGTTTGGGTTAGGTTACGTGCCTACAAGAGCTGACAGACAAAGGGAAGCTGCCAAAAAGAAGGAAATCAGAATGGCAAAGTTGCAGAAAAGGCCAATACAAGAGGAAAAGAGGAACTTTCCCCCCTTATATGTTATATTCCGGACTGGAGGGTTTATCCACAAGAGCCAACCTGAGCCCGAGACGGGGATTGTAGCTGCCTTGGGCACAGACGAGCATGCACCGAGCGAGATGGTTCTGGTGGCGCGAGAGTATCCTAACCAACCATTGAACAATTGGACCAGCCTGGGCCTCCCCATAATATAATGCTTAGGGGGTCACTGGAATTTAATGTTTTCTATTTCAATGTCTTTTGAAGATATGAACATTTGTTTTTACTAAAAGCTTTTCAATAAAATGTGTTTCTTCAAATCTTTCATGGTTCATTCCATTCATGACATATGCATATCATATTTGGTTACCAACTTGTCATCCTCTTATAAGCAGGTATCACAATGTCAATGAGAACATCGTATGCGAAAGTGAAACGAGATGCCTAAGGTTTGACCAAAGTTCAGACTGGGAGCAGCCAGTGTTTGAAGCTTATGAGAATGAGGTAGAGGAGACACCCGAACTACCAGGAGAGATCATACGCCTATTGGAAAGGGACGATCGTTTACCCATTCCAAGTGAAGACCCAGTAGAAACGGTGAGTTTGGGGATGACAACTGAACCAAGAGAATTGAGGGTAGGGTCCTTGATAGCTGCCGACATCAAGAAGCAATTAATCGAGCTGTTGAGAAGCTACATAGATGTTTTTGCTTGGTCATATCAAGATATGCCGGGATTACACACCGACATAGTGCAGCACCACATACTAGTAAAGCCAGAGTGCAAGCCAGTACAGCAGAAATTGTGAAAAATGAGACCAAAGATGCTATTGAATATTAAAGAAGGAGTCAGAAAGCAATGTGACGCAGGTTTTCTAAGTGTCTCCCACTATCCAGAATGGGTGGCCAATGTTGTACCAGTACCGAAGAAGGGAGGCAAGGTTCACATGTGTGTCGATTATCGAGATTTGAATTGGGCCAGTCCGAAAGACAACTTCCCGCTTCCTCATATTGATACACTAGTGGATAACACAGCAAAACATGCCCTATTCTCATTCATGGATGGCTTCTCAAGTTACAATCAGATTCGTATGGCCCCCAAACACAAGGAGAGGACCACGTTTACGACACTTTGGGGCACATTCTGTTATAATGTGATGTCGTTTGGCTTGAAGAATGCAGGAGCAACTTATTAGCGAGCCATGGTGACCCTATTCTATGATATGATGCATAAAGAAGTTGAAGTATATGTGGATGACATGATAACCAAATCGTGGAGCACTGAAGATCATATTGAAGTACTCCATAAGCTTTTCAACAGGCTACGGAAATATCAGCTCAAATTGAACCCCGAAAAATGCACTTTCGGAGCCATGTCGGGAAAATTATTAGGTTTCGTTGTGAGCCAAAAAGGAATGAAAATTGATCCAGACAAAGTTCGAGCTATCCAAGGGATGCCCCTACTGCGAACCATTAAGGAGGTTAGAGGATTCCTCGGGCGATTGATTACATTGCTCGGTTCATTTCACAATTGACGGCCACATGTGAACCCATCTTTAAGACTTTACGGAAGAACAATCCAGACAGTTGGAATGACAAATGTCAAGAAGCCTTTGACAGGATCAAACAATATCTGTCCAATCCACCTATTTTGGTCCCACCAGTACCAGACAGATCTTTGATCTTATACTTGACTGTTCAGGAGTCCTCAATGGGTTGTGTCTTAGAGCAACATGATTCTACAGGCAAGAAGGAGCAGGCCATTTATTATCTCAGCAAGAAGTTTAGTATCAATGAAGAGAACTATACACCATTGGAAAAGACATGTTGTACCCTTGTTTGGATAACAAGAAGATTAAGGCAGTACACTCTTTATCATACTACATGGCTGATCTCCAAGCATGATCCACTCAAATATCTCTTGGGAAAGCCATCCATCTCTGGAAGAATCGCCAAGTGGCAATCGATCCTGTCGGAATATGATATCATCTATGTACCTCAGAAAGCCATAAAAGGAAGTGCAATAGCCGATTACTTGGCAGACAAAGCATTAGAAGATTACGAGCCTATGACTATTGGCTTTCCAGATGAGTACATCAACATCATTACGGCCGAAGTATCAGACATGTGGACTATGTAGTTTGATGGAGCTTCTAGTCTTTTGGGACACGGTATTGGGGCCATCCTGATATCTCCAAAAGGCGAACATTTTCCAATGGCGGCAAAGCTAACCTTCCCTTGTACCAACAATGTGGCGGAATATGAGGCCTGTGTGATGGGGCTCCAAGAAGCAATTAGCAAAGGAATCAAAAAATGACGAGTGTTTGGTGATTCTGCGCTTATCATTTTTCAAGTAAGGGGAGAATAGGAGACTCAGAACCACAAATTAATCCCATATCGGAAGCATGTCGCAGAGTTAGCTGAGCAGTTTGAAGACATTACATTTGAGCATATGCCCAAGGAGTACAATCAGATTCCCGACGCACTTGCAACTCTAGCCTCCCTCCTTCGACTAAACACAAAGTTGGAAGTTCAGTCTTTCGATATTCGCATACAAAATACTCCTTCACATTGTATGGATATCGAAGGAAATACCGAGGAAAAGCCCTGGTATGATGACATCAGACAGTATTTGTTTAAGCAAGAATACCCGGTGGAGGCCTCTAAGTCTGATAAAAGAAATATCCGAAGATCGGCATCCAATTATTACCTTGATAGTCCCATTCTATATAAATGAAATCATGACATGATGTTATTGCGATGTGTGGCAAAAGAAGAGTCGACACAGATAATAAAAGAAGTGCATGAAGGAAAATGCGGTTCACATGCAAATGGACATGCATTAACAAGACAAATCATGCGAATGGGCTATTATTGGGTCACAATGGAAAAAGATTATACGTGTGCAAATGCCTCAAGTGTCAAATTTATAGCGATAAGATCCAAGTACCTCCATCCAAGCTACATGTGATGGTTTCCCCATGGTCATTCTCGCTCTGGGGTATTGACGTTATCGAACCAATATCTCCAAAAGCATCCAATGGTCACCGCTTCATCTTAGTGGCCATTGATTATTTCACCAAGTGAGTAGAAGCAGCATCATATGCTAATGTCACACAAGCCGTGGTGCTTAAATTTTTGCGGAACAACATCATATGTCGATACGGCCTTCCTGAGTAGATCATAACAGACAATGCTACCAGTCTGAACAGTCGGATGATGGGTAAGTTGTGCGAAACATACAAAATCCAACACCACAACTCAACCCCCTATCGCACCAAGATGAATAGAGCAGTTGAGGCAGCCAATAAGAATATCAAGAATATCATTAGGAAGATGATTGAAACATACAAAGATTGGCACGAGAAACTACCTTATGCTTTGCATGCTTATCGCACCTCGGTACGAACATCAATTGGGGCAATTCCATTTTCTTTGGTCTATGGTATGGAGGCAGTCTTACCTGTCGAAGTAGAGATACCTTCCCTATGAGTACTCAAGGATGCTCAACTCGAAAAAGCAGAGTGGGTCCAAAGCCGTTATGAATAATTGAATTTAATCGAGGGCAAACGCTTGGCAGCCATCTGCAAAGGTCAGTTATATCAACAGAGAATGATGAATAGCTACAATAAAAAGGTGAAGCCTAAAATATTTCAAGAGGGTGATCTCATCCTCAAGAAAATATTACCAATTCAACATGACTATAGAGGCAAGTGGACTCCCAACTATGAAGGCCCATATGTTGTGAAGAAAGCATTCTCAGGATGCGTATTAATCCTTGCCAGAATGGATGGTGATGAGCTCCCTAACCCAGTAAATAGCGATGCAGTGAAAAAGTTCTATACTTAACTCTCTCGTCTCAATGAGGAGTTACTTAATCCTTCTTCCGAGACATGGAAGGAATAAAGCATGTCAGCAATGAGCGGACTTGGTGAAAACCCGAAAGGGCACCAAGGGTAAAATACAAAGCTCCAACAATAGACAAAGAAGCGAACAAAGGCGGACTTGGTGAAAACCTGAAAGGGCACCAAGGATAAAATACAAAGCCAAAAACAAATCCTGAAGGGCGAAAAGATCAAGTCCACATACAACAAGGTCCTTTGCAAACAATGGAAACAGCACCATCTAAAAAACAATAGCTGCAAATGGTGGAAGACCTGGTCAAACCTGAGGCATACTCGAATCAAATTTGTACATTATGTTTTAAAGACTTGTACTTCTGTTTATCAGATTATAACAAGGGGTACCTTCTATAATATAAATATGTTTTGTGGAATTAAATCGACAAAAATCCCTTTCTATTTCCCTACGCATGTTTTATCGTCTTCATGTCACATTTAATTAGAACATTTTAAATCCCCAGTAGGCTCCTTTGGCATTACCTTATGAGTAGGGCCAAGCTTAAACCTCAAACAAGTTAAACCCTTCAACACAGAGTGCCAACATCCCCAACGGAGTCGTCAAATCAAGTTCCTCAATGCAGTGAAGCTAAGTCAAACAAGCCCTCCATCCATATTGAGAGAGAGAGTTCCCCAACAAGTTGGATGTCAGTCAAACTCTCCAGCCATATTGAGAATAAAACCCTGCCCATATTGGGTCCTTGGCAACATATTTCATTCACTATGTCTCCCCTGTATACACCACATTGCATTCCATGCATTATTGCATACATTCAACATTTTTTTGCAAATTCAGGAACGTCATCGCCTCTAAAAATCCCAAGAACTCATCCGTAACAAGCTTCTCATCAAGCCCTACTAGCTTCCTTTATTTAACTCTACAAGACTTTTTTTTATAATTTCTCCAAGCTCTAAAAGCACCCTTTTGAGACTCGAACAAACTTCTACTTTTTTCGGGTAACCTCGTAGAGCGATCTCATTGAGTGAACTCGTAGAGGGAGCCCATATACTTTCTTCAACAATCATGCACCCTTGTCTAGGCCTTGGATGCTTTTTCAATTCTTGTTAGGCTTCGGAAACCTTTTCCATTCCTGTTAGGCCTTGGATGCCTTTTCAATTCCTGTTAGGCCTTAGATGCCTTTTCAATTCTTGTAAGGCCTTAGGTGCCTTTTCAATTCATGATTAGGCCTTACATGCCTTTTCAATTCTGTCAGGCCTTAGACGCCTTTTCAATTCCTGATTAGGCCTTAGATGCCTTTTCAATTCCTGTCAAGCCTTAGATGCTTTTTTCAATTTCTATCAGGCCTTAGGTGCCTTTTTAATCCCTGTCAGGCCTTAGATGCCTTTTCAATTCCTGTCAAGCCTTAGGTGCTTTTTTCAATTTCTATCAGGCCTTAGATGCCTTTTCAATTCTGTCAGGCCTTAGATGCCTTTTCAATTCGGTCGGGCCTTAGATGCCTTTTCAATTCTGTCAGGCCTTAAATGTCTTTTCAATTCTGTCAGGCCTTAGATGCCTCATCAAAATTATTCAAATTCCATCGGCCTTAGAAGCTTCTTTTCATTCTTGGGGACAGACCCAACCATAATGTCCTACCCTGCTTCAGCGTTAGGTAAGGCAGGTAAGTGCTCCAACCCGTCCAAAATGATTCCTTCTTATCTTTGTACACTATTTGTCTACAAACAATACACAAAGAGGGACAGCTGTTGGACCCCATTTTGTCCGGGTTGGACATACATATTCATTTTAACTTTATATTATTCCATATTTATCATTCACTTTGTATAGATAAATAAAAAAGTGTGACTGTTAATTTAAAGGGTGTGACGTTAATTATATATACATAAAACACAAAAAAAAAAACAAAAAAAAACTTAGAGCCTATTGTATGTTTACATTTTTATTTTTCAAATAGCATTTTCTGCACAAAAAAAAAAGGTCACGACACTGTTCCAATGGTCATGGCACTGTTCCAACGGTGACGGCACTTTTTCCAACGGCAATATTCTCCACCAACGGCCACTTTTCCATCCTATAAATACACCCTCATTCCTCTCCTTTACTCACACAATTTCCACTCTACCACTCTTCAAACTCTCTTCTTCAATTCTCCACGTTTTTGCCTCCTCTTCTGCGAAAATGGCTAACTAGGCGAAGTGCGTGCTAACGATGCTAATGCTGGTGTGTGCTATTGTGTATCCTATGTTGTGCGGCGATTTCATACCCCTCATTGCTTTCATCATTCTCTTGTATGTAATGGCAATGGCCACAGAATATATTTTAGGTTGAATCATGTAATATCTCCACCACGGAGTCCTAAATAAATTACAGTTTGCATGTTTGTGTGTTATCTGTAGGTATATATATATATATATATACATACATATATAGGTTAAATAAATAAATAAATAAAACCATCACAATGACTAGTCGCGGCCGACATAGGTTTAAAAAAACATATACGTGAACAGTGCCCAGGGCACTATTCACATCACTATTCACGGATAGTACCCGAGGTACTGTGGCATGAACAGTATCACAGTTACTGTTTCATGAACAGTACTGTGGTTATTGTTTCATGAATAGTACCTGTTACTATTCGTGTACAGTATCGCCTCACTTATTTGACTTTTATTATATATATATATATATATAATAATAATAATAATAATAATAATAATAATAATAATAATAAAAGACTAAAAAAAACACACAAAAATTTTTTAAAAATTAAAAAAAAAGTCATGGGGGCATCGGCCCCATGTTTGAAAAAAAGGGCAAGTGGGGCCAAGTTTGGCCCCCCTTTGTTGACTTCTTATTAAAAAAAATAAACAACAACAACAAGCACGATGGAAATGGAAAAAGAAAAGTGGGAAGTCCCACATCGAAAAATGCTCAAATCTCCCTCTCCCTTAACACCTATATAAAGGGGTCTCCTCTCCCCCTTCCAATACACCATCCATCAATTAAACAAAACTCAAAAAAAAAAGTAAAGTGTAAACTTAACTGCGGTTCTAAAAAAGAACTGCGGTTATAGTCAAATTAATTTTCTTTTCCCTTCTTTTGCAAAAAAATGAGGCATTCGAGAGAAGGGCGCCCTTGGTCCACGATATTCCAGGTTTTTATTCCTTTCCATCTTTAATTTTTATTATTAATTTGTGTAGAAAATTAGTAGTTAGTTTATAATTAAATTTAGCATAATTAGTTAGTTAGTTTTTTTATTTAGCATAATTTCAATTAGTTAATTTTAGCATATTTAGTTAATTAGTTAGTTAGTTTTTGAATTTAGCATAATTAGTATAATTAGTTAGTTAATTTTTAATAAGTTTGTAATTAAACTTTTCAAATTTAGGCATGTAAATAGTGAGTAAGCCTGGTAATTAATTAATTAGCGCGTAATGAATTAAATAATATTAGTAATTAGATAAATTAGTAATTAAGTTTTATAATTAATTTTTATATTTAAAATTTAGTAAATAATTAGACTAATTTAAATAATTTGTAATTAAATTATGATAATTAAATTTAACCTTTAACTTTTAATTTAATAATTAGCGCGTGAGTAGTAATTAAGCCTATTAATTAATTAGCATGTCACAGATTAAAATATATTTTGAGAATTAAATTTAGATTAGATGTGATTTAAAAACAAAAACAAAACAAAACAAAACAAAAAATAAAAACAAATAGAAACCTCCTCCTCCTAAGACAGGTACCGAAAGGGCGTTGTAGGGGTGCTAAAAGGTTTCCAACACGTAACCAACTCCCGAACCCATCTCTGGTAACACAGACCACATCTTAACTACTCAAGGTAGAGGGTATCCAATTGTACCCCAAAAACAGTTGGTGGCGACTCTGTATATTTTATCATTTGGGTTCGGCCCAGACGAAAACGAGTGATAACAGGGGGGACATTGGGTTAACAACGTAGTTGGAGGGGGGATGGAATCTATGTCGGGCTGGAGGGGGGAGAGAGAGATAGGTCAATAGTTTGATGTGTATTTCGATGCATCCAATATCAAGATTTAATAACAATCATCTAAATGTATAAAAATGGTTTTTTCATCAAATTTTGGCATTGACTTGATGAAGCCAATGCCATTGCTTTAACATGTTATTAGCATATAATGGTCATGTCTTAAGGCAGAGGCTTCTATAATGTGTATAATGATATAAAATATGATGACACATGCTGATGAATTGTTGTAAATGTATCACAGGTTATTGGGTGAACCTAAGCACTAGCATATACCTGCACTGATCATATAGATTTTAGGTATATATTTGTGGGGTCATGGGGTTGTGTGGAGTTGTGAATCACTTACTTTGCTATTGTGCCCATTATATGTTGTTGCATGTTTTCTAAATGCTACCAAGGAATAGTCAATTCACTATCAAATGAGAGAGCCTCACTCGATTGATGTACTACCCTAGACTGTGATGTATTGTTATTTATTTGTTTTGGGACATGGGTCTGTAGATGTTGTACCGGGATATTTTTATGTTATATTATGATTATGGTTACACTTTGTTAGCTTGACTCTACGAGATGCATGTTGTTGTACTCCATTCATTGGGATTATACAAGATTACTCATGATGTATAACTGTGCATGTAGTATGTTGAGACATCATCTGCTTTATAGCTTTCCTGTACTCGATTCACTAAGTTTAGCCTTTGAGGATTGAAACGCACGTAGAGTAGTTTCGCTCTACCTTGGGCTTATCAAGAGAACGGCTCCAGTTCTCGACCAGTTTATGTAAAGATGGCCAAATCCTTTATTCAACGTCAAGTCCTTGACTAGCGGTGTGCTCTCCGCACTCAAGCGGATCAGCACGTTTGAACTCCGAAAAGGCTAAATTCATTCTCTGACACAAATTATTTATAGTCTTTCATTGTGCACCGTCTACGCTTCAACCTGCCCCTCTCCTACATGTAGCACTTTTTCTTATTTAGAAAGTGCTACTGAGAGATGTCCTGACTTCTTGGGGCGTGACACTTAACCCTTCGGGTGTGGGCATTGGAAGTCATTTACCTGATTCCAAGACTTCTGGATTTAAGGATGTGAAACATATATTAAACATTACTAGGGCTCTACGATTCCAAGAAAATTTACCAGTTGAATTTTAGGGAGAATGTGTCTTCATTGTGGGTTACTTAATACATTCCACTCTATTGAGCCTTTTGGATAACAAAACTCTGTATAAAATGTTATTGGGCCAACCTCTTTCATATATATTTGTGTACATTCGTATACTTATATTATAGGAAGAGAATTAAATAGAGATAAGGTCAAATTTTCTAGTTGAGCTCAATGATGCATCTTTTGGATATTCATATGCTAAGAAAGGGTGAAAGTTATATGATGTTGCTATATATGAGTTTTTCATTTCACGAGATGTGATTTTCTCAAATGAAGGGTTTCCCTTCTTGAGTATTTCTCTTCCTATGGATGGGTCTTGGCATAGTGACTTATTGGGTTCCATAAATAACATTAATGAACACTTGGGGGTTGAGGCATATAAGTCTTGTCCTTGTCATGAGAGACCTGTGCCACCACTTGATGATTTTCTCGGTAATGTTCGACATGATGACATAAGAGGGGTGAGAATGAAAAACATACAGATCTTGACATGTATATAAAACATGTGGTCATGCATAATATCTGGTCTCTTGGTAATCCTCCGAGTTATAAACCAAGGGACACCATACAAACATCAAAATACCAGTTGGGTCATAAATACATGACAAAATTTTCATTCATCTAGTTGCGGAATTATATGACCCATACTATCAATAGTATAAAGCCCCCTTCCTACTCTCATCAATCATGTTTCTCATATACGCCCTACCCTATCGCATACTATGTGAATTGTAATAAATTTTCTTTATAGCATCAAATTATTTTTTTGAAGCAGTTTCCACTTAGTACTCACCTAAATCTTACTTTGAAGTTATACCTTATACTCATTGGCAAAGTGGTAACGAAGAAGAAAACTGAGGCTCTTGATGTAAATGACACTTGAACGGTCAAAGATTTACCACTTGTGAAGAAGTATCGATAGCAAAAGTATTTTTAAAATGAAATATAACTCTGATGGTATGGTTGAAAGGGATAAAGCTCATTTGGTGATTTTCGTATGGTAATTTTGGGAACAATCAAATTAAAGGCATCAATTATCATGAGACGTTTACGTTTGTAGCCAAAATGGTTATTGATTGTTTTTAGCAGTAATAGTGAGTAACAACTAAGAATTACATCATATGGATGTCTATAATCCTTCCTTACATGAAAACTTGGATGAGGAAATTTACATGAAAATGCCACCCGATTTTCACTCTCCACAACCTAGAAAGGTTTGCTAACTGTGCAAGTCCTTGTATGGTCTTCTCCAAGTTCCTCATTGTTAGTTTGCCAAGTTGCTTACATTTTTAACGCAACATGGGTTCTCCCAATCTCATTCTAATTATTCCATATTCATCTTTAAAAAGGGGATCTCACAATTGCATGTTCCCGTGCATGTAGATGGTCTTGTCATTTTCTATAAATAATAGTCCATGTATTTAACATTTTAAACACTAAATGGGTGCATGTTTTCAAATGAAAGATTTTGGGGTCTTGAAGTATTTTATGGGTGTTGAAGTTGTTTGAAATTTTGTCAGAATATTTTTATGTCACCACAAATATACATTGTATATTATTGTTTGCATTGGTTTATTGAGTGTTAAACCCACTACTTTTTATTTGGTGCTCAATCATAAATTGGCTTTGTCTAATGAGATATTGCTGAAAGATCAAAGCGGCATCAATAACTTGTTAATCGTCTGATTTGTCTTACCTTTAACTATCCCGAATTATCCTATTAAGTTCATATCCTGGCTCAATTTATTCAGACACCTCATAAAGATTCTTACAACTATCACTTGTGAACTAAAGTGGCTGAGTATCATTCCCTTGCTTGTGACAAATAAGTTTACTTTGTACACCACTTTTAATTCAGTCTTTCACAAATATATCAAACATATTAAAGTAAATTATCATTTTGTATGAGATGATATTTAACACAATACTAACAAACCTACATATATACGAAATTTTATGTAACTTGCCAATATCTTTATCAAAGCTTTTCGGATGCACCAATTTGGGTTCCCACTTCACAAGTTGGGCATTTGTCACTCATGTGCTTCACTTGAGGGGGTATTGGGGATTTCACGTCATTCAATATATTGTATTTTAGGCATATGTATATTGAAGATTTCATATTTTTCGATATATTATATTTTAGGCTTATGTATATTTAGTATGTTGGACCTTAGAAGATTTTGCATTAATTAAAGATTGTCAATTATTGTTATTGGATCTTATTTTGTTCAAGTTAGACACACTATTAATTTTGACTTTTTTCTTGTCACTTCCGCTTGCAGCATTATTTTATAGGTTAATAAAAAATTGCGACCAACAATCTAAGAAGTATGCAATTTTGATAACTTTTTCAAAAAGTCTTTAAAATGTTAAAGACCTAGTCTCATATAACAAAAAATGAAATTTGAAGATTAACGTTTTTTATTACATTTAATCCTGAAGTTAAAGAAAGAAGTTATAGTCAAAAATGTATTCGAATCACCAATAAATGATCAACGGATAGTCAACCCTTAAAGCAGCATTCCGGATCAAGTCAAAGTCATTATTTTCTTACTTCACATTTTTTGAGAATTTTGATATATATGGCATATATTTACTCATGGAATTTATTTTCAAAAAAATAAAAAATAATAATTTTAAAATAATTTTTTTGTAAAAAAAACTATTTAGAACAATACAATACTAGCTCAACACAAGAACATGATCATTTTTTAGAAAAGAGGATATGAGATTATTCATTATGATGCTTAAGTATAAAAATAATTTTCTCACGGTGTTGAAAACCAAATTATTTTTTTAATTTCAAAAACCAAAAATATCAATTTGCCAAAAAAAACCCTATCAGCCTACACCTTTTTCTTTTCCTGTTTTCCTTTCATTCGCGTGGCAAATGCTGATTGGATGAAATAAAAATAATAACACAAAATAAAACAAGAATAGAAAAACAAAAAAAAAAAGCTTTCTTGCTTTTTACAAAATAATTTTTAAAAAAAAATTAACTTAAAGTTTTATTCTATTTTAAAAATATATATTCGTGATAATTAATGATTCAGCTTAAAATTATCATGACAATAATTTGAGTTTATTAACAAAACTTTTATTTCAAATACACATAAAATTATACATTTTAAAATTTTAAATAATTTGAAGTCATATACCCAGTTTATTCATTATGGATCAATTTTTCTTGTCATGATTTATCTTGTTTTTGACTTATCAATAGAGTGGTATTAATCGTTCAAGTTGCTATTAATACCAACATCCCTCATAATGTAAAATTTCTTCCATCAAAATATTATAATTTCATCTTATATAAATGTATTGTAATTAACTAATTTTTATCAAGTAATTCCGATTAGATATTTTTGTCAAGTATTAAAAAAAAGGTATATCGAATATTCAATTATGCTTTCAACACAATTACATGGACCCCGCAGTCATGTCGTAGTCATCTTGCACAGCAGAGTACCAGTGGAGTGATTTCATGTGATTCGACGACCGAGCCGCGTCGAATTGATTGACTCTGGGGGGCTGGGAACGCCACAGTGTCAGATCGATAGGCTTTCGCGACTTCAGAGCTAGTCTCAGCCGGAGGAGGGATACAACTGGCTACACCAGATTGAAGTCAACACGTAGACCTATCGCTACCATTGACGTAGGACCGTTTGATTGGGTCTGTGTAGAGATTCGTGCAGTGGGCTTTGGACCTTGTTATAAGCAAGCTTTGTTCCTCGCGTCGCCTCGCATCGGTAGTCTCGAGCCTGAACGGCACAGACATGGCAGCCTGCCTGCCAGGCTGGCTTGCATCATTCGGGACGCGAGTTCGCTGTGGTACCAACAAAGTAGTGTCCGTCTTGCATCATTCGGGGCGCGAGTTCGCTCTGGTACCAACTACCAACAAAGTAGTGTCGGTCGTATTTGTAAAATTTTAAAATAATTTAACGGTTGAATTTGGTATAAATTTAACTATTTAAGTAAAAAACAATTTTAAAAAATAATGGGAATTTTTTTTAAAAATTTTCTAATTAAATTTATGAAAAAAAACCAATGAGATCATCATTAAAGTTTTCAGGCGTGACGAATACTAAATGAATACAATTAATTTTAAAAATAAATATAATAATTATTTTGATTATGAATTTATTAAATAAAAAATGACATTTGTATGATTATAAATTTTAATAAATTAATTAATTATTTCATATGTCTATCACCTACTCCTCATATGCTATCTAACTCTCACATAATTATATTTATTTATTACATGCCGCCTAATTACTATATTCACTTATCAATTATTTTGACTTTTCATTCTCTTTTTATATATTTATTTTTATTATTTATTCTACCTATATACTAATTTCTACGCATTGAATTCAAATATGTGATACATTTTATTTAAAATTATCATTATATGCAATAAAATTTTATTTAACACAATTAATTAAAATAAACATTTTAATTAAACTAAATAATATAATTAATTAAAATAAATAACATGACATAAAACATAATACAATAAAAATTTTACATTCTTACACTAAAACCGATGAGGCGATAACTTACTATTGTCTCCTTAATATTTTTAAAATCATATTCAAATACACACATGGGTAGAAGTAAGCTTGTGTGACAAAATCAAATTATTCTTCTACTAACATTGTCGAATAAATATTTTTAACCGGATGATTTTATCGGATTTAAAACCGAATCTACATGTCTGTCCAGCGTGTTAGTCCAGTGAGGCATCCTGCGTGGCAAAAAAAATATTACGCGCTGCGTCAAAAAAATGGGCGGTCAAACGACAAAAACATAACAACATTTAAATCGGTTTGATTTAGAAAATAATTGTATTACGAAAAACTGAAATACTATTTTATACATTAAACATATGCTAATATGCTAAAAATCAGGTTTTGAAAGTGATAGTGCTTTTTTTGAAAATCTAAGAGCGGAAAATTCCTTATGGGGATTTTTGGTCTGTAGCTCTCGTCGATACCTACAAATCAAAATAAAATTGACCTAATTCCGACCATTGTGTGCAAAATTATGACTGTTTGAAGTTTTCGTCGGAAATTATAGTCCACCGGAGATAGCTACAGTTCACGGAACACAAAAATCCGCAGATAAGAGATGATTAATTCGGTTTGACGATTCGGTTCGAGGAATAACAGCTTTTCCTGAACCAAAGACCTATTTTTCGAATGAAAATCTTATTTCTCGAACCGAAGTCCTTATTTCCCGAACCAAAGTCCTATTTTCCAAACCGAAATCTCTATTTTCCGAACTAAAATTCTATTTTCCGAACCGAAATTCTATTTTCCGAACCGAAATCTCTATTTTCCTGAACCGAAGTCCTATTTTGCTGAACCGAAGTCTTATTTTTTAAAACTGAAGTTCATCCCGAACCGAAGTAAACATGTCATATTCCACGAATGTAACAATCGATAAAGACAGAAATTAAACCGAAATTCATTAAACCGATTTAAACACGTCATTTGTCACGAACGCAATTAATAATTATACATATGCAAACACATCAGCTACCACGTTAATCCGGATGATAAATCCGGTGGATAATTCCGGTCGAATATCAGCATAATTCACACTAATTGTTCACAAGGTTAGGATTTTTATTCCGTACAATACTTGGTCACACTGGTAAATGTCTAAGTAAGCTTAACTGTCGCGGCATACATAGATTGATTTCACCCTATTTTAGGCTCATCAGGGGAGCGACTCCAGTTTTCAATCAATTTATGTTGCGATGATCGAGTCCCCTTTTCATCGTCCAATCATTGACTAGCGGTATGCTCCTCGCATTTAACTAGGTTGGCACATCTGAACTTTAAAAGGGCTCCTCCTGCATGAACTGCCTTGGAGCCTTTCTCGTCCGCACCAGCTACTCTTTCTGTCTTGTCCCTCCTCAAGTAGCACGCACATTCTCTCGGTCGCACTACCTAGGAAACGCCCGCCAACACCATATTGTTTAGGGCATGACAAATTATACCTAATGATTACAAGTCATCAATTTATCTATAATAAAAAGTAAGAAATTTGTATCCTTTATAGTTATTATTTGGACCGGTTATAATGATTAATTTACTTTTATAGTTATTATTTTCAACAATATATTATGTGGCTGAATTTTTGTAAGGTACTTTGCAAAAGATTTATTATTATATAAAGAGAGAGATATTTTTTAAAATAATTTATTTATTGTTAAAAATAAATATTTTTTTATTTTGTGAGTGGTACATCCTATCCTCTTTTGAGAAATTTTGTTCTTAGAATTATTAAATACATTTACTATTGAGGCTAGGATATATTTGTGTCATTTTTTTCCAAGTTGCTTTCTTCGATAACTTGATTTATTTATAATATCATCACGAGTGGTATCATTTGTGCGTAATACTTGCCCTATTCAGTCAAGAATTTGCACACACTATTCTTCGTATGTTAAGTCCACCATGAGTTGAATGGGACATATAATTAGCATATGTCATACATGTATTTCCTTACTAGATATACATTAAATACACCATGTATATGCTACTTCTCTAATCTTCTCAAGTATCATGAAGGGGCGGTGGAAGACTTTTCTTTCTTCTTGAACCTCCTAACACCCATTTGTGGAGATATCTTTGAAAATACCCACCAATTATTTACATTGTACTTTATATATTGTCAATGATTTCAATAGATTTTTTTCTTAATTTGTGTGGCTCGTGTATATTTTTTGTTGTGGCTAGTTTGGTTAATCCAAGAATTGGAAACAAACTATTTGAGCTATATTAATTTTAAAACTACCTTGTGTCTATCATGATAATCCGGACAACCTCTTTGGAAGGAGGATTTTGGGACTAAAATTTTTAAAATATTTTAAATATTATTATCTAATTATTGTTTGTGATTTTTTATATTTTTGAATGATATTTATTATTGTAAAATTAAATCATTTTGATAATTGTTTGGGTTAGAAATGATATAAAATTTTGATTTAAGCTAAAATTATTCATATAGACAGATTTAATAAAGAGCAATAGCGGAATGAGGACAAATGAAACCTCATTCATAGATTCGTTAGAGAATGGGATATCCTTGCCCCCTCCCCTTACACATGGAACGAAGCACAATTTCAAAATTTGACTCCTAGTCTAAGCAGGGGTAGAATGTAGTAATAGGTTGATTTTGCCTCCAGTAGGGTTGGAAACCACCTCTATCAGCTTCTTCATGGAGCCTCTAAAAAGCAAGCTTGTCGTAAGAGAGATCAATAGAAATCGGTAGTGGGAAGCGAGCGGATGAAGCCTCCTCCCGCCAACCTCTCCATAGGACAGGATATTCTGCCCTACCTACACATGAGATGGGGTACAATTTCAAAATTTCACTAACTGCCTAGGTGGGAATAGAGTACGATAATAGATAAATCACGCCCCCACTAGGGTGGATAGCACAACCAACAAAACCCACATTATAGCTGGCACCACACTTATTGTTGATCCGAACCCAAAAAACAAGAAGCAAGTCAACCTTGTCCTTTCACTCCTTTCATCGCTCATGGTCCCACCCATCACTAGATCTAGCATCACATGCGTCTTATTCAGCATGAAGACACACGTGCTTGCTACACGCACATGTTTTAGTTCATTATTTTCATTTTTTTAATTCATTTTTGGGTTTATGTATATTTTCAATATAAGAGCACTAACACTAGCTTCCACCAAGTTTATTTAAATTTACAGTTTTAAATTACTTTTTGCTTCCCTATACAAATATATATTACAATAGATTCCCTAAATCAAATTCTATATTATTAAAATAATAATTTATATTACTTATTTTATTTAATAATAATAATTTTTTCATAATTTAATATAAAATAATAGTTAATGTTATAGGAAACGTGAAAAAAAGAGGTTAGATAAAATTTTTAAACATAATTTAATAATTATAGGGAGTGAATAGTGCTTCCTAATATGTTGGAAAACACCGTATAAATCTTATGGAGAAAATTAAATATAAAATATCTGCTGTGAAAATAATTTTTTAATTTTTTAATTTTTTTTCCTAAATATAGAAAAATAGTCTGTTACTAATGCTCTAACTTGTTCAAGAAACCAAGTCATCTACCCCAGCAACGCCCGCATATGGAAGTTGCAAGTTTATCAATTGCAAAACCCGAAGAAATGGGACTTCCGAATATGGGATGTGTCTTCCAAGTACTAAACAGGTTTCAGTGGGATTGAAGTGCATTACGGCTTCAGTGCAGGTGGCAAGGGGCTTTGAGATATAGAGTCAGCCTTGGCATTATGCCACTTAACGCGATCGCATGAGGCCCCCAATTTGCTGGGGCCTCATTTCTTTTACCATTTATAATAATAAATGGTAATGGATGAAGCCTTTAACGCACAAAATAAATTTTTTTTCAAATAAAGAATAAGAAAGTTAATAAAATGAGACCCTAAAATCAAAATAAAATAAAATAAGGGACACGCTTTACACCTATACAGCCTTGAGCACAATAATCAATAATCTCCCAAGTTCTAACTCCCGTTTATCAATCTCTCTGCATTCCATCTCCTTATATTTTTTAATCTCTCTGTCTTTCTATTGTAATACTTTTATTAAGATTAACTCATTGTTTTATATTAAGCTTGCCATGTTAGAACGTCAGATGTGCCACGTCAGGCGTTTACCCAGTCCATGGAGCCGTTGTTATTTTGCCCAGTCTTTGTTTTGTTTAATTTCCTTTTTTTATGGTTGTAACGGCCCTTCGGTGATGGCTTAGATAAATAAGCGAGGTGCCCTTGTAATTAAATGAGTTGTTGAAATTGAGTTAATTCTCCTTTTTTCTCTCCGTATTTTTCCCGTCTCTTTCTTCCGCCTTGCTCTGCTCTATTTTGATTGTGGTATTTAACATGGTATCAGAGCACGATTAATCGTCTCTTCATTTTGCGATGACATCTAATCCTTGGAACAACAATCAGACTCGGATCGCCATGGATGAACCGACAAGTCCGTACTATCTGCATCACTCAGATGGTCCGGGGCAGATCCTAGTTTCTCAGCAGCTCAATGGCGAGAATTACACCAGTTGGCATCGGGCAATGCTGATTGCTCTCTCCGTCAAGAACAAAGTGGGATTTATAGACGGATCCATTCCAGAGCCACAAGGTACGGATGAACGGCTTCATACTCTCTGGGTTAGAAATAATAATATGGTGATTTCTTGGATTTTAAATGCTATATCTAAAGAAATTTCTGCGAGTGTTATCTTTACCACCACTGCACGTGACATGTGGATGGATTTAAAGGACAGATTTCAACAGAAAAATGGACCTAGAATTTTCCAGCTCAAACGAGATTTGATGAACTTACGACAGGAGCAAGATTCTGTCAACATTTATTTTACAAAAATGAAAACACTCTGGGAAGAATTGAGTAACTACAGACCTTGCTGTACATGTGGAAAATGCACCTGTGGCGGAGTGAAAAACCTTAATGACCATTATCAAATGGAATATGTCATGTCTTTTCTGATGGGATTAACTGAATCGTTTTCTCAAGTGCGTGGCCAGTTATTATTGATGGACCCTATACCTCCTATGAATCGAGTCTTCTCTTTAGTTGTGCAAGAGGAGCAACAACGCAGAACAACAGATCACTCTCTGAATTCATCTGGCACTGTAGCCTTTGTAGCTAAGGCAGATACGGTGAAGCATGTGGATACTTCTTTTTCGAAGGCACAAAGTTACAGACCACAACGGAAGGATAAACCGTATTGTACACACTGTAAAATTCTTGGCCGCACCGTTAACCGCTGTTATAAGTTACACGGATATCCCCCAGGATACAAAACCCGTCCTCATAGCTCTCCTAGCACCGCATATCAGATGACGACCTCTTCTCATACATCTGATAGTGTCAATACAGCCAGTGATACACCTGTTTCGGTGGATCAATTTGTCCAACACTTAGACTCAGACCAATACCATCAATTAATGTCTATGTTATCTTCTCATCTCAGCAACCCGTCTAAGTCAGGAAATGAATCAGAGCTGGCACAACAGGATTGTCTCACGGGGACCTGTTTCACCTTGTCTGTGCCTTCTCCTATTTTATCAGGGATTTTTTGGATAATAGATTCGGGAGCCACTCGACACATTTGTTCACAAGCAGGTGTTTTTCTATCCTTGCATAGGATTAAACATACGGTAGTGACATTGCCAAATAAATTACAACTCTCAGTCCATCTTGCTGGTAATGTCAGGCTGCAACATGATCTTATACTGGAAGATGTTTTGTTTGTACCACAGTTTAATATCAACTTAATTTCTGTGGGAGCACTTACAGCTAGATCTTCTCTCTCGGTGCAATTCTTCCACAAGCATTTCATTATTCAAAATTCATTGACTAAGAAAACAGTCTATAAAGGTAAAAAGCTACAAGGACTCTATGTATTTGACGCCCAACAATTGCATTCCCGTCCAGCAGCCTCTATCCGTTCTTCAGCTTCAACCAACTCAGTATCGACACAGCTATGGCATAATAGGTTGGGTCATCCATCTCTTGATCGTTTGAAGTTCTTGAAAGATAGCTTGCAGATGGAAACAACGCAATTACATAAGTCAACCCCTTATTGTATATGTCCGCTGGCAAAACAAAGGAGACTTCCTTTTGATTCACAAAACCATTTGTCTGAAGCTCCCTTTGATCTTATTCACTGTGATATTTGGGGGCTGTATCGAACTGTATCCCATGATGGACATAGATTCTTCCTTACACTAGTTGATGACAGCACGAGATTTACATGGGTGTACCTGCTGAAAAACAAATCTGACGCTAGACAGATTGTGCCAGCCTTTTTCCAGTTAATCATAGCCCAGTTTAACTCCAATATCAAGACATTTCGCTCTGATAACGCCCCAGAATTATCGTTATCTGATTTCTTCAAGAGTAAGGGAGTAATACACCAACGAACATGTGTTGAATGCCCACAGCAAAATGCAGTCGTTGAAAGAAAACACCAACATCTTTTGAATGTGGCTCGCGCACTCTACTTTCAATCTCAAGTTCCCATTTCTTTTTGGACAGAATGTGTAGTCACTGCCGTCTACCTCATAAACAGACTACCTTCTCCTATTTTACACCATAAAACTCCCTTCCAACTTCTATACAGGCGTGCCATGGACTACAGCTCTCTTCGGGTGTTCGGCTGCAAGGCTTTTGTATCCACCTTGACAGCCCAAAGAAGCAAATTCCATCCAAGAGCACGTCCATGTGTGTTTCTTGGCTATCCATTGGGTGTTAAGGGATACAAGTTTTATGATACTGAAAGTGGAAAATTTCTACTATCCCGCAATGCAGTATTTCATGAGGATATATTCCCATTTCATTTTATCAATCACCAAGCTCCCATACCAGACCCTTTTCCAGAATTGGTCCTACCAAAGTCCCTTTTTGAACAGCCTGCTTCTTCATCTTCGGCCATACCTATTGCCTCACCTACGGCCTCTATAGAATCACCCTCAACTCAGTCTGACACAACCACTATACCTCCCGATGCATCCATGCCAGCAACTACCAATTTACCTCCTGATCTACCTATTGTTACTGTTCGAAAGTCCAGCCGAGTTACCCATCAACCTTCATATTTAAAGGACTTCCATTGCAACCTTCTTGCAACTTCCAGTCTGCCTCATCCCCGGCAAACACTTTATCCAATTGCTGATTATGTCTCTTATAAGGCAGTGCCACCCTCTCACAAAAATTTGGTTCTAACCATTAGTTGCACGGAAGAGCCTCAATCCTATCATGATGCAATGCAACATCCACACTGGCGGGCTGCCATGAAGGAGGAACTGCAAGCTATGGAAGCTAACCACACGTGGTCAATTACTTCTCTTCCTACTACTAAGCATGCCATTGGATGCAAGTGGGTATATAAAATAAAATATAAGGCTGATGGTTCCATTGAGAGGTATAAGGCTCGGTTGGTGGCTAAAGGGTATAATCAACAGGAGGGACTGGATTTTTTTGATACTTTCTCCCCTGTCGCCAAAATTGTGACAGTGAAAGTACTCCTTGCTTTAGCTGCTTCTCATGGATGGCAGCTCAACCAACTAGATGTGAACAACACCTTTTTACATGGCGACCTTTTTGAAGAAGTATATATGACTTTGCCACCTGGGTATACTTCACCACAAGAAGGAGATACAGGACAACTGGTTTGCAAACTGCACAAGTCAATTTATGGCTTGAAACAAGCGTCAAGGCAATGGTATGCTAAATTTTCTCAGTCCATGATTTGCCATGGATTCACACAATCAAAATCAGACTACACGTTATTCACTAAGGGTCATGATACATCATTTGTTGCCCTTCTTGTTTATGTCGATGACATAATTATAACTGGGCCTTCGGCGGAATCTATCAATCAAGTTAAGCAGTTCTTGCATAATCAGTTCAAGTTGAAGGACCTTGGAACGTTGAAATATTTCCTAGGGATTGAACTTTTTCAGTCATCTCAAGGAATCACACTATCTCAACGTCAATATGCCTTGCAATTACTTGCTGATACTGGCTATCTTGACAGTAAACCAGCTACACTTCCAATGGATCCCTCTACACGACTATCCCTCAATGAAGGGGATGAACTACCTGACGCAACTCGTTACAGGCGGCTAGTTGGGCGACTGTTATACCTCACACTGTCACGGCCTGACATCACCTATGCAGTTCATCGCCTTACGCAATTCTTATCTCAGCCTCGAGTTCCACATCTCAAGGCCGTTCATCATCTGCTACGCTATATTAAACGAAGCCCTGGTCAAGGTCTGTTTTTCTCATCGTCGTCATCTACTCAAATCAGTGCCTTTGCTGATGCAGATTGGGCTTCATGCCCTGATTCAAGACAATCCACAACTGGTTTTTGTATATTTCTTGGGGATTCTTTGGTGTCCTGGAAGGCCAAGAAACAGACGACAGTTTCCAGATCTTCAGCTGAAGCAGAGTACCGTGCTTTAGCAGCCACGGCAAGTGAACTGGTCTGGCTGCGACAGTTACTCACTGATTTTCATGTTCCAGCATCACCTGCCTTCTTATATTGCGACAACCAGGCAGCCATACACATAGCAACAAATCCCATCTTCCACGAACGCACTAAACACATAGAGGTTGACTGCCACTTTGTGCGTGAGCGAGTGGCCGCTGGAACATTCAAGTTAATGCCAATACGTTCCTGCAATCAATTGGCAGATCTTTTCACCAAGGCTCTCCCACTTGGACCTTTCAATAGCTTGCTTTCCAAGATGGCTGTCAACGATGTTTACAGCACCTCTTGAGGGGGACTATTAAGCTTGCCATGTTAGAACGTCAGATGTGCCACGTCAGGCGTTTACCCAGTCCATGGAGCCGTTGCTATTTTGCTCAGTCTTTGTTTTGTTTAATTTCCTTTTTTTATGGTTGTAACGGCCCTTCGGTGATGGCTTAGATAAATAAGCGAGGTGCCCTTGTAATTAAATGAGTTGTTGAAATTGAGTTAATTCTCCTTTTTTCTCTCGTATTTTTCCGTCTCTTTCTTCCGCCTTGCTCTGCTCTATTTTGATTGTGGTATTTAACATTTTATTCCTTAGTATGAAAAAATATTATCAATTTTTATCTTAAATTTTTAAATTTTAGAAGACATAATTTTTCTAAAGGCAAATCATAAAGAGCCTCATTTTACAATTCCACTTAGGGACACTTGAAGTCCAGGGCCGGCCCTGTTGAGATGCCTCCAGGAAGGCAATGAAGGTAATGAGACTCGAGTCAATGGAAATATGGCGGGCCATCACTCATCCGGGTGCGTAAGTCATGGCAATGGTAATTGTTGTTGTGTACTTGTGTCGATGAGGAACGCAGGCTGTGGGCCTTTCATAAATGTTAGGTTGCCATTGCGCTTTAAATTGAGAGGACGACGAGCTATGTGGACACAGTGTGGGCCTTTCATAAAGACATGATATCAGCCATTAAATTTAAATGGCGGGGCTGTTCTCCAACTTTCAGAATGTAAAGCCGACGGGACAAAAATAAAAAAATGTATTAGTAAAAAATATATTAGTTTTCTTAGTTTCCAGAAGCTTCGCAAAGGGACAAAAATAAGGACCTCTTGGTTATAAGTTTTAATTTATATTTTCTGAATTCTGATGAATTTTATATTAAATTATAATTTAAAAATAATTTATGTTTGTGAAGAGATTTTTAAAAAAAAAATTAAGTTCTAACTATTTTTTTTAAATATTTGATGGATGCTAATAATAAAATATAAAAAAATTATAATTAAATAAAAATTTAATTTGAGTTATTGATTCCAACATATATCCTAATTAAAGTTTTCATGATAGAACTTGATCTCACGGTTTTTATGTAACATTATGTTAAGGAATTTGATTAGGATCCAAAGACAATATAAAAAAAAATAATCGAATACTAAAACCCGAGCCAATTTGAGAATTTATAATTGATAACAGGAAACTTGAATGATAATATAAATTGTCATAGACAATGACTATTTATAGATGTAAATAAAAGATATAAATTGAAAACATATTATAATTAAAAATTTAAGATAAAATATAAAATAACTTTAATACGAATTAAATAAAATAAATAAATAAAAAGGCAAATAAAAACTAATACAAATTAAATAACAAAATTTAAAAAAACTAATACGATTTAAATGAAGAAAAGAAAATAAAAAAACTTCTAAATTAAAAGATGCCTATAATTGTTCGTCAAGGCAATAATGTAGACTCAAGGCAATCATTAAATTAAAGCTCTTATCGCATGCATATTCTGAAATAATATTAATATTTGTATCTATATATTAAACTATATTTTTATATTATTATTACTTTACAATAATTATTTAAAATTATAAATTAAAAACACAACAATAATAAATAAACTACATAACATAACATACTTGATAGAAATCAATATCTTCATCGACAAGTAAAATAAAAACTTTAAGAATTTTATTTCACCTTTTTTTTCAACCTAAAATAATATATATATATATAACTACTTGAATACTTTCAATTCATTTATTTTTTATATTTAAATACAATTACACAAAATAATATATTCATAACATCTATCCTAATTTAATTAAGAAAATATAATTTTCAATTAACTAATTAGGGATTCAAACAACTATTTAGGATTTCAAAAATTCATAATTTTCATAATTTTTAAATAGAAATTAAAAACCTAATCATTGTATATCAACAATTCATTATTCAATTTAGGGATATCAAATGAACCATCGATTCGCTGACCATGCTGAAGCAAAAAAATTCTGATCATTTTTAAAATTATTAACTATTATACTTAATATATTATATCTATAGCATAAATCTATTAATTTTAAAATTAAAACTTAAAATATATATTTTTAAATATAATTTAAAATTCTAAAAATATTTAACAAAAAATAACTTATAATATTTATTTTAAATAAATAAATAAATATAAACTGATTCACATACGAATAGAATTAGCCCAGATAATTTCTCATCCGTTAGACATGTGAGCCTCCACCGAACCGTTTTACGCCCCTAATTCAATTTCAACGCATCTAAATTTCAATTCAGATAATTCATAATTCGTAATTTAATTTCATAATTTTGAAGCAGTTAAACATACCGATAATTTGAAGTTTTAACTAACAGATTGAGGGGATTGTCTCGAACGGCTCAAGATGAGCCGCTTCCGAGAGGGCGAAAGACGAAATCCGTCTACCCGTCAAAATGTTTAGTCCCACTACCTTGGGTGCAGCTGGGTTAGCTAAATTGCAGAAGAATATATCCTATCAACTAGGAATTCTTGGCACGTAAAAACGTTGGTGTTGAAGGAAAACCAATCAATGATAAGTGTCACGGGGTCGTTTCTGCGCCTCTAACCCATTGGGGCACTTAGCTTCTATCCACGGTCCGCTAAGTTTAGCCTTTGAGGGTTAAGCGCACGTAGACCGGGTTTCGCCTGCCACCGGGCTCATCAGAGAACGGCTCCGCTTCCCGACCGCTTGTGTAAGGATGGCCAAATCCCTTCTTCAATGTCAAGTCCTTGACTAGCGGCGTGCTCCCCGCATTCAACCGGGTCGGCACGTTCGAACTCCAAGGGTTCCATCCGTTCTCCTCCACGAACCGCTGGGAACCTTCTCGCCCGCACCATCTACGCTTCAACCAACCCCTCTCCTTTACGTAGCACGAATCCCTTCTGAATCGTGCCACTAAGAAACGTCCCGCCAGCACCACGCTGCTCGGGTCGTGACATTCTCCTCCACTCAATCCTCGCAACGTCCTCGTTGCGCTTGTCGACATCGCTTCCCGCAGCGATGGCATCGTTACCTCGACGCCCCCCACTCGCCCAATGTCGACAGCCTTGGACATCGTCCCTGGTGTCGCAACACCTTTACCAAGATGTTCGCCCCACTCGCCCAATGTCCAAAGGATAGAGGCTTCCAAGATCGCTCCGACGCGCTCCTTCGTACTCCCTTGTCCAACTCGTATCACACTCTAGGATACTCCAACTCTATGACGCGAGACGTGCAAGACACTATCGGTCGACTCACCTCCGTGAGCTCCCACCTTGGGATCACGCTACTCGCGAGAGTGCTCGGCGAGTCTTCAGGATACGGCCGGTTCGGCTCGATACCACTTGTCACGGTCAGGGTTTCTGCGCCTCTCAACCCATTGGGGCACTTAGCTTCTCTATCCACGGTCCGCTAAGTTTAGCCTTTGAGGGTCAAGCGCACGTAGACCGGTTTCGCCCGCCACCGGGCTCATCAGGAGAACGGCTCCAGTTCCCCGATTGTGTAAGGATGGCCAAATCCCTTCTTCAACGTCAAGTCCTTGACCACGGCGTGCTCCCCGCATTCAACCGGGTCGGCACGTCTGACTCCGAAGGGGTTCCATCCGTTCTCCTCCACGAATCGCCCTGAACCTTCTCGCTGCGCACTCATCTACGCTTCAACCAACCCCTCTCTTACGTAGCACGAATCCCTTCCCGAATCGTGCCACTAAGAAACGTCCCAGCACCACGCTGGGTCGTGACATTCTCCTCCACAATTTGGCAACGTCCTCGTTGCGCTTGTCGACATCGCTCCCCCGGCGCGATGGCATCGTTACGTCGACGCCTCCCACTCGCCCAATGTCGACGCTCCTTGACATCGTTCCCGCAGTTGCAACACCTTTACCAAGATGTTCGCCCCACTCGCCCAATGTCCAAAGGATAGGAGGCTTCCAAGATCGCTCCGACGCGCTCCTTCGTACTCCCTTGTCCAACTCCGTATCACACTCCAGGATACTCCAACTCTATGGACGCGAGACGTGCAAGACACTTATCGGTCGACTCACCTCCGTGAGCTCCCACCTTGGGATCACGCTACTCGCGAGAGTGCTCGGCGAGTCTTGAGGGATACGGGCCGGTTCGCTTTGATACCACTTGTCACGGGGTCGGTTCGCGCCTCTCAACCCATTGGGGCACTTAGCTTCTCTATCCACGGTCCGCTAAGTTTAGCCTTTGAGGGTCAAGCGCACGTAGACCGGTTTCGCCACCCCTGGGCTCATCAGAGAACGGCTCCGTTCCCGACCGCCTTGTAAGGATGGCCAAATCCCCTTCTTCAACGTCAAGTCCTTGACTACGGCGTGCTCCCGCATTCAACCGGGTCGGCACGTCCGAACTCCGAAGGGTTCCATCCGTTCTCCTCCACGAATCGCCTGGAACCTTCTCGCCGCGCACCATCTACGCTTCAACCAACCCCTCTCTTTACGTAGCACGAATCCCTTCCCGAATCGTGCCACTAAGAAACGTCCCGCCAAAGACCACGTTGTCGGGTCGTGACATAAGGGTGCCCATGAACAGGGCATTAAGTCCCTACCGCCATACAAAAGCATTCAGTCAACACACATGGATGAGAAAAGGAGGAAGGGGTTATGTTTTCATTGTGAGGACAAGTGGCACCCGGGGCATGTATACAAGAAACCAAGGGCCTACTTCATCCAATATGATACCGATATTGACGACCAAAACGAGGTGGAAGGGAATACCTCCTCTCGTACGGAACCAACCCAGGCATCACTTAAAGAGGAATTGGAGGTCTCGGTAAATGCGATATCAGGTTGTGTGAGTGGACAAGCTATGCGTTTGCATGGATATTTGGGTTCCAGTGTGGTGGAAATCTTGGTGGATTCCGGCAAAGACCCATAATTTCCTCGATCCGGATGCGGTGAAGCAAGCTAAGGTACGATGTAAGGAGGATTCCAGCTGCAGGTTTGTGTAGCAAATGGGGAAAAAATCACTACCCAGGGAAGTGGTCGAGTGTATTAAAATCCAAGGAATTAAGTTTCACATACCTTTCCACGTTCTGTCCTTAGGGGGTTGTGATTTAGTCTTAGGAGTACAATGGCCGAGAACCTTGGGACCCATTATTTGGAATTTCGTGGACATGATGATGAGTTTTAATTGGGCTGGACAGACCATACGATTGCAGGGCTTATGTTCAAATAATTCCCAAGTAGTGATGACAGCTAAGAGTTTAAAGTCCGACTTGGTAATCAAACAAGGGTGGCTTTTACAGCTCTCGCTCTCAAATGAGAAAGCAGTCCTGGGAAAGGAGCATGAGGACATCACAGTATTATTGGAGGAATTTGCTGGCATCTTTAAAGAACCTAGTGGGCTACCACCAAGGAGGCTCTTTGACCACTCCATTAATTTGAAGATTGGTACGTCCCCTATCTCAGTTAGACCCTACAGTACCCCACTACCAAAAAACGTGAGATAGAGAAAATTGTTCAAGAATTATTATTATCCCGGGGTGGTGAGACCCAGTCAAAGCCCTTACTCTTCCCCGGTTTTATTGGTTAAGAAGGCTGATGGTACGTGGAGGATGTGCGTAGATTATAGAGCACTTAACAAAGAGACCATCAAAGATAAATTCCCAATCCCTGTTATAGATGAGTTGTTGGACGAATTGGCTGGGGCCCAAATTTTCTCAAAGTTAGATCTGCGGGCAGATTACCATCAAATTAGGATGAGGGAAGAGGACATTGCAAAAACAGCTTTTCGGACTCATGAAGGCCACTATGAATTTTTGGTCATGCCTTTTGGCTTGACGAATGCTCCAGCAACCTTCCAAGGATTGATGAACAACATTTTCAAGCCATACTTGCGGAGATATGTTCTCGCCTTCTTTGATGACATCTTAGTCTATAGTAAAACTTTGAGTGACCATGTGGGGCATTTAAGAATGGTTTTTGAGTTGCTGCAGCAACACACCTTGTATGCGAAAATGTCAAAATGTCGATTTGGAGAATCTGAAATTGAATACTTGGGCCATCTGATTTCAGGGAAAGGAGTTCAGACAGATCCTGTCAAGATATCAGCAATGGTGGACTGGCCTGCCCCTAGTAATTTGAGGTCATTAAGGGGATTTCTTGGGTTAACTGGTTACTATAGGAAGTTTATTAAGGGTTATGCTTCTATAGCTGCGCCATTAACCGGGCTGTTAAAAAGAAATGCCTTCGTGTGGGATGATAAAGCTGTAGCAGCTTTTGACAGTTTAAAGTTTGCTGTTAGTCATCCTCCTGTTTTGCGTCTGCCAGATTTCAAGCACCCTTTCACAGTCGAATGTGATGCATCAGGCGTTGGTCTTGGTGCCGTGCTGATGCAGGAAGATCAACCCATAGCATACTTCAGCAAAGCTTTGAAGGGAAAGGCGTTATTATTATCGACCTATGAAAAAGAGTTACTGGCTCTAGTTTCAGCAGTGCAGAAGTGGAGACCATATCTCTTGGGCCACCCTTTTCAGATCAAGACCGATCAACAAGCACTTAAATTTCTAGTTGAGCAGAAGGTTGGAACAGAGGCTCAGCAAAAATGGGTCTCCAAACTGATGGGGTATGACTTTGTGGTGGTTTATAAAAAAGGGAAAGAGAACGTTGTGGCTGATGCTCTCTCACGAAAACCAGAATTGACAGACGGGCACTTGGCCCTGATATCCTTTCCCACACCAACGTGGATAGAAGAACTTAAGGATAGTTACCTTTTATGTTCAGACACAGCCGAGATTAAGTCTAAGCTACAGAGGGGTGAAACAGGACCTGAACACTTCACGCTGCAACAGGGGCTGTTATTGAGGAAGGGAAAAATGGTGATAATTCCTCACTCACCGTTTCACTCTAAAATTATGGAATATATCCATAATAGTCCACAAGCGGGGCATGGTGGATATCAAAAGACCCTGCACCGCGCTAAGAGGGATTTTTGGTGGGCGGGAATGCGGAAGGACATCAAGAAAATGGTGAAGGAATGTGACGTGTGTCAAGTCTATAAGAATGAGAATATACAGACCCCAGGATTGCTGCAGCCCTTACCAATTCCAGAACGTCCTTGGTTAGATATCTCCATGGACTTCATTGAAGGCCTACCCTCTTCTCATGGCATCTCAGTTATATTCTCTGTTGTTGACCGTTTCACTAAATACGCCCACTTCTTTCCCCTCTCACATCCCTATAACGCTGCTACAGTTGCACAAGTATTTTTACATGGCGTTTTAAAATTACATGGTCTTCCCCGTACCATCGTTTCTGACCGGGACGCTGTATTTACCAGTGCATTCTGGAGGAAACTATTCCAATTACAAGGAGTCACCTTGCAATTTAGCTCAGCCTATCATTCGCAGACAGATGGGCAAACGGAGGCCTTAAACAAATGTGTGGAAGGGTACCTACGCTGCTACTGTGGGGACAGACCCAAGGAATGGTCGTCGTGGTTATCACTGGATGAGTGGTGTTATAACACCAATGTGCAGGCCACCATTAAAATTACTCCTTTTGAAGCTCTTTATGGCTACCCTCCTCCTAAGGTTCTGTCATATATACCAGGAACCACAGCAATAGCTGCCGTGGATGCTCAGCTCAAGACACGAGAGGAGGTATGGGCGTCATTACAGGAAAACATCAGCAAGGCACAACATCGAATGAAACATTTTGCTGACAAACGACGGACTGAAAGGTCATTTGAGGTAGGTGATTGGGTTTATTTACGCCTGCAACCGTAACGGCAAAAATCAGTGGCCATGCGGCATAACATGAAGCTAGCACGCGCTTTTGCTTATGGACCCTTTTGTATCTTACAGAATGGATTGGGACGGTGGCATATAAACTCCAGCTTCCCCCCCACCTCTTCGATTCATCCGGTATTTCATGTGTCTTCTCTCAAAAAGAAATTGGGACAATCTATTAACCCTCTTCCCACCCTGCCTCCAACCGATTCATCTGGACACCTACAACCTGAACCACAAGAGATCCTAGATCGCCGCCTGCGTCAACGCAAGGCAACCGAGCAGTCAACTGAGGTGTTGGTAAGGTGGGTGGGCACTTCAGAAGTGGATGATTCGGGGGGAAGTCTTGTGGAAGTTACACCAGATCTTTTTTTTTATTTTGGGGAGTTTTGGGGTGGTGGTTTTTGGGTTTTTTTTTGGGGTGGAAGTCTGGGGTGGGGGGTTTGGCCCGGGGGTTTGGGTATGGTTTTTTTTTGGGGGGTTTTTTTGGGGGTCATTTTTTTTGGGGGGTTTGTTTTTTTGGGTTTTGTTTTTTTGGTTTTTTTTTTTTTGTTTTTTTTTTTTTTTTTTTTTTTTTTTTTTTTTTTTTTTTTTTTTGCGCCCGGGGGGGTGGCGTGGCTGTGGTTTGGGTTTTTTAACTTTTGGAGTTTTGGGAAGATAATTCATAATTCGTAATTTAATTTCATAATTTTGAAGCAGTTAAACATACCGATATACAACAAAGTCATACCTCACAGGCAAAGGGACAAGGGCAGACACCGAATCGGCCGTTAACAGGCGAGAGGGCTACAACCAGCACAACAAGAACAGGTGGGAGGGTTGGAGTGGTCCGGCCGTCCGATCCGATCGTCCAAGCGGAGGAGGTTGTGGTCAACAAGCAAGGCCCAGATCTGCACGTCACAGAGAGCAAACACGCGCGAGCGACTAGCAGGAGGGTCGAATGACTTCCCACGACTGGCGTTCGGATCAACGCGTTGTAGTGAGCGACGTCTGAAAGGAGGTGCAGGACCACGACCAGCGACACCAGAGAGAGGAAACCTCAATCCGACCAAGGCAGAGGATGCAGCAGAGACACAATCCGACGTCGGCACGTGATGCGGATCGACTAAGACTTGTTGGGCTAGATGAGGTGAGGTGAGATGAGACGAGACTCTAATCTTGTGAGAGCTTCCTCTTCAATACGGTTACGGACCAAGGCCAGACTTATGGATTGTCTCCATCCTGATTGTTAGTATCTACATCTTCCACGAATATAATTAGGTGGAATCTTTTACTTGGCAATTTTTTGAAGACATTTTATGAGACCCTTAATTGAAGACCTCATTCTATGAGTTCCTGAAATTTGTTTGGAAGCCAAAAGTGGAAGTTATTTTCTCCCCCGCCACGACCACGACCTGCCCCAGTTGACTCAGTGACGGACAACGGGACAAGGAAGCAGATCTCAACCGGAAAATCGGTCCGTGGGACACGGAAAACGACTTCACTCCCACTTATTACTTACAATTTTATTGAAACACCAGCCGGAAAAAAGAAAAAAAGAAAAAAAAAACGAAATATAATACCACCAAATTTTAAAATATAAATACATAAAATAAAATTCTGTCGCCGGTATTTATCATCCGCTGGCTAACGACGTCGTCTTACCCGTCCATTCGTCGTTTTCTGGGCTCCAGCTGCCCCTCCGCCAGCATCTGCTTGTAGATCTGGACGATCACCTTCTGGTCATACTCCTTCAACGCCGGAGCCGGCAACCCGTAGCTCCCAAATCCGTTCCCGAGGCTCCCACCGTAACCGGGGTTGACGAGTCGCGAATTCGCCAGCGACATCATCATGCTCACGTACGCGTCCCGGAGCCGGGTGAGCAGCTTTTTCGGCGACAACCCTCGGAAGAAGCGGAGCCTCGGCTTGACTCGGACCCTCCAGAAAGGACGCCGCCTCCGCAGCTGCTCCGTGGGTATCCCAGCATCCGCCGCCTCCTCCCCTTCCGGCGTTCTGCGGGCGCGGCGGCAGCGGGACCCGTGAAGGCGCTTGTAGCCTCTTCCCCGCCAGAAGCCTTTAAGGCCGCTTACGAAGCTCACTGAGAGACCCTCCATGTCTTTCATGGTCAGGTGATCACTGGTGTAGCTGTAGTCATGTAGATATAGACAGTTTAATGATGAAGGGTTTGGCCGAGCCTTACTTTTGGCTGCTGTTACTGGCCAGGTGCGGGCGGATGAGGGTTGAAAATTGGGGACTGATCACTGATGTATATTGGAATCAGATTGGGTGTGCTTATTATTAATAATAATAATATTATTATTATTATTAATATTATTATTATCATTATTATTATTATTGTTATTATTATTACTGATTTTATATGCATTTTAAAAGTGTCGGTGGGACCTACCTCGGGGGGGAGTGGGTTACAACTCGGGGTTTGGATTAAATGCACGCAATGAATGTCATGTTGTAATAAATAATTGCTGCCTGGATACAACTCATACTCATACAACAATCGATTTTATTCTTAAATTTCATTTTATTTTATTTTTAACTTTAAAGAAACTTTTCTTCCATAGATATAATTTTAATGTGCAGGTCCGTAGAACAAATCACTTCTTCCAACGTCGTGATGTATTGGTGTTTGTGTTTAAATTTTTATTTTTAAACTTTTATTCGGTGAATCAGAAGGAGTGAATACGTTTGACTTTGTGAACATTAAAGTGAACTAGAAAGGTCAACATGTCACAACAAGTGAGACTTCGTGTGTAAATGCTAAAAACCTTACAAAACATAAAGGTCAAGGCTTTACTCATTTTCCATCCATTGGCAAAAGGTTTCACTAATAATATTTTATAATCTTACAGTAAACTAATCAATTGTGTAAGTTACTCAATCGTTTGAAGATTATAACTTAACTACAACAAAAATGTCTAATTCTTTAGATATGAGACACAGGCAGCCGTTAGTGTCTTATAAGAAAGCTCAACTAGAGCATCCTTGGAAATAATTAAATAAATGTAAATAGATTGAATACTGCAAATAATTATTGAAAAAATAGAAATTAGAAAATCTCAATTATTTTTGTAATTTTGCAACTTTGCGATGAAGTAGGAAAATTTCCTTCCCCATAACTTTCAAATTTTAGCTTATTAATCTTAATTCTTATTTATAAAATTTGTTCAATTGGTCTCTTTTAATTTTCCAATCATATCATTTTATATAGGCTCAATAAATGTCACTAACCCTGTATACATAAGACAAGAAGACTAATATGTTATCATCTCAAACGCGAAAGTTTCTTGTTGTTTTAGACATTTCACTAACTTGATATTTATGCTCTTCACAAATTTGTGGTTTAAACTCTTTTAAGTTTCCATTTTGTTATGTAACTTCACAACTCATGACTTATTAACACAGTAAACTTCTGATTTACTTGACATAGTCAATTCAATTTTAAGAATTTTTCAAACTTTCAATTTAACTTTGTAACAACTTTTAAACCTTTGGAGCTTAAAGCCGTATGATTTCAAAACAAAATTCTTCTAGTTTATAAAAATCTTGTTTTATTTTGAAAGACTTCTAAACTTATTCTTTACTGAAATAGGCTTTGAAATTGTTTTATTCATAAAGCTTGTTGTTTCAACACATAAGCCTTTTGAATTTCAACATCTTGTTAATATCTTCAAAGATTATTGGTTTTATAATTTTTTTGACTTTATACTTCTGTGCTCACTTAGGCTTGCTAAGACTTTTTGATCCTTGTTTGTCTCTGAAATCGATTTTTTATACTTGTGAAGCATTCTACGACTCTATACAATCCAAGTCCAGTCCCCTTTATAAGTTAACTATATGAAATTACTTTTATAAGTTTTACTTTTATCTTGTCCCGCTTAAGGCACACATAAACTAGTTTTGTCATGTCTTGAACTCATCAGGAGAACGGCTCTAGTTCTTGGCTAATTTATGTAAGGATAGTTAAATCCCCTATTCATCGTCAAATCTACGACTAGTGTCATGCTATTTGCACTTAACCAGGTCGACATGTCTAAACTCTGAAAGGGCTCTATCGTATCTCCCATATGAACTATCACACAGCCTTCTATTGTGTACTAGTTACGCTTTCCACACTGCTCCTCCTACAAGTAGCACAACCACCAATTTAAGTCACCCTACTAGGAAACGTTCGCGACATATGGGATATGACATCCTCCCCTACTCGTTTTTGCAACTTTCTCATTGCGTTGGTTAGGTTTAGAAGAAACAAAATCATCCAGTTTGTTTCTTGCTACTCCCTTTCACCAACTTTGTATCACACCTTGGATACTTTAGTGAGAGTGGACATGATGCATGCAAGACTTTACCAGTTGACCCACCTTACTTGTGGGTTCACATCCACATAACCACACTTACCAATCGCGAGCGTTCAGTAAGTTTTCAAGATACGGGCCGAATTTCTCTAATAAACTGATACCATTTGTCACGAAGTTATACTTACAACCTTCTTAACATGCATGGTACTCAGTCATCTTGCGAGTGAAGGGTGATCTAAGTAAGCCTTAAGGTCGAGTGAATCAACTTAGAGTTGTGCGATAAATAAAAGGCAAGGAAATTGAAAGTTGTATAGTGCCTAAGAAGTGAGAAAACTTGTATTACAAAATGCTTTATAAGAACAAGTATAAGAATTAACACTAGAGATCTGTGGACACCCTGTCTTGGGCTCATCAGAAGAACAATTATAGTTCTTGACTAATTTGTGTAAAGATGACCAAATCCTATCTTCATCGTCAAGTCCACGGGTAGTGTGTGCTTTTTGCACTTAAAGGGTTGACACATCTAAACTTTGTACGAACTCTATCGTATCTCCCACTTGAATTGTTTCTGAGCCTCCTGCTGTGCACTAGCTATGCTTTCCACACTGCTCCTCTTACAAGTAACATAGTTACCAATTTAGGTTACGTTGCTAGGAGATGTCCTTGACACATGGGGCATGACAAATAGGACATCTTTAGTTTTCCCACCATTTAAAAAGTTTCTTTATTGTAGCTTTCTAAACATTAAGCCCTTTTTTATTCGCTCTCTATAATAATTTGATATGATTAAATTTAGAATTATGTTTTCAAAACACGTTAACCTCGTAGTTATTTTTAAAAATTATTTTTTAACTGCCTTATGTTTTTTAAATATAAATTCAATTTTAGTGGGAGACTACTTTTCTTCTACTTTATATCTAGGCTCACCGTATTTATTTTTAAAATTTTTATGGGATTTAATTTTTTAAAAACACACTTTTGAAAATATATCATTTCTCCTACCGAAAAAAAATATTTTCAAAATTAAGAATTCAATATGAATTTCAATAAATATTCAAAATAAAAAAAAAAAACTATATAAACTGAAACAGGTACCAAGTGGCCCATAATTTTTTGTTTTAAAACACAACCTCATGTCACGGGATATGCTATACAAAAGAGCATAATAGTTTGTGATTACAAACTTGGGATAGATTCACATTTTATGCAATACCTTGAAGTATTACATGTTGCAATTCTTCAAATATGGATCATTTGATCTATTTTCAATGATTTAAATTAAAGTTTATTTAACTATATCACTGCTATAGTAATTGCTATAGTATTCCACCTTAGCTAAATAAAACTTTAACATGGACTATTGAAAATAGATTTAACATTCTAGATTTAAATACTTGCACAATGCAATACTTTGAATTATTGCATAAGCCTGTCTAGTATAAATTTTGGTTTTTATATTTTATTTTCTTAATTATTTTACAATTCATGTTAAATTATAATTTAAAAACAATTTCTGTTTGATAGGAAAGAGAATGTATTTTAAGAGAGAGTATATTTTTTAAAAAATGAGTCCCAAAAAAATTATGAAAAAATAATATTTGGTGGGTTCAAGTGATAAAAATGAGGAAAAAATTTATTTAAGTCCCTAACATAATTGAATTTAAATTTTAAAATAAGAAATATTTAGAAATAGTTTTTAAAAATAACTATATATATAATCCATTATTTTTTAAAATAATTCATAAATATATATTATTATTAAATTAAAATAATTCATATTGAGTCCATCATTTTGAAAAAATAATACCAAATTTCAGTTGTACTAATCGGATGAATTTGCTTGGGATACAATGATAATTGGATCCCAAGGTACAATAATGGGTCCCAAACTATAGGTAGCAAACGACTTTCAATTAGGAATAACAAAATAAGCTTGACCTGTAACGACTTGTATTCTGGTTAGGCCCTTTGATTTGTGATTTGGGGGTCTAAGTGAGCCTTTTCTCAGTGATCATGACAACTTTAGAAGTTCTGGAGGTTAGAAGGGCTTGGGCGTAAATAATTAAGTAAATAATAATAATAAATAAGAATATATTATAATAGTGAATAGGTAGAGTCGTGGTTGTTGTCTTCGTACATATGAACTCTTGTTTTTGGTGAACTGTGTGGAAAACATTGCCTTAGAGAGGGAAAGTGCAGGAGCTTGTTGGTTTCGCAGTATCCCTTTTGTGACAATAACAGGTAGGTGTTCTGATATTCTATTTCCTCCTTTTTATGTGTTGATGGGTAAGAACCCTAGCTTGGAAATTGATTGGGAGATGGGTTACCACTTCGAATGATGTAATGATTTTTATTTGTAACTTATGTGTGAGAGCATGACTAGTTTTTCTTAGATATGGGATGTCTTTGGGTATGATTACTGTAAAGACTCGTATTTGGGTAGTTTTGAGAGATAGCCATTCTATGGGAATGCAATTATCTGGATGGTAGTGTAGTCGTCGATGTGAGCATTTTGACTGTACCTGGGCCCAATTCCGAGTTGGGGCCCCGTTTGACCCGATTGTTGACTTTTCGGGGTTTATTGGTTGACTTTGCGTTTGGGCGGTCATTTGAGTGTGATAATATCTACTTAGTGTTGTGCTCGTCATTTCGAGTGTTTTGACTATAATTTGACTCAATTTGGAGTTCGGGACCTTGGAGGCCAATTATTGTGTTGGGAGGTCAATTATTGACTAGGTCAGTTATTGGTCAATGAATGGCAGAAATATAAATAACAGGAAAAAAAGAGTTTTCACTTTACGCTATCACGTTTGTGCGTTTGAGAGAGAGAGAGAGAGAGAGAGAGAGAGAGCGCTTGGAGCTTGGTGCCTTGGCGACTTGAGGCGATTTGGGTTCGTGGAGCTCAAAGAATCACTCCAAGTAGGTGTCCTTGAACTTCTTATCTTGATTCTATCTTTGGTATGCACGAATTTGTCATGATTTATGAAATTAAGCATGAACCCTACGTTTTGGGGAATTCAATTTTGGGTTAGATCTAATAGTTTAGCATAAGATCTGTGGTTAAGAACTGTTTTATATCAATTTTAATGTGTTTCTATGATCTGGGGCTGTTTAATTGCATATTCCATGAGGATTGAGAAGTCAACCATGGAAATCTGGGTTTAGATCTAGATTTCTGGATATCTGAAATTTGGTGCGTATTTCTGCTGTTATTTGTGTGAAATTTGGTGCGTTTTTGGAAAGTAGGGTTAGACGTCTCAGAAAAATCCCCAAAAATCAGATTATCTTAGTTATGATGGGGGAACCCAATGTCGGAACTTTTTATTTTAAGAAAACAACTCCTATGAGTATCTCCTTCCTTGGTCAAGGAATGATGATCGGTTTGTGAAAACTGGCTTCAGTTATAAAGGGAGTATAACGAACCTTAATGCCATATTGGTGTTGGTATGTTGGTTTGAGGAATTGGGGCTCGGGCTCTATGACTTTGGGTTCTCACCGTGATGCACCGATGGTGCTATGTGGTTGACGTGGCAGGCATATGTGCCGACGGCAGGCCTGTGTGGCGACTGTGGCCGGGCATATTGCGCTGTGGACAGGCTAAGGCCTAAGTGAGCCGTTGAGCTCATGGAGCTAGGGCTGAGTGCCCTGAGTTGGGATCCCGTGGAGGATCATGGACAGGATGTCTTGTGTGGGCAGGCTGGGTCCTGATGTTTGTTTGCAGGCTGAGTCCTGATGATTGTGTACACTACACAGTGCACGAGTACACAGAACATGTAGCATAAACTTGTATGTTTGCATGATGTGGAGTTTTGGGGTCACCTATTGAGCTGGTCGCTCACCCCCTACTTGTTGTTTACCTTTTTTAGGTGTGACCCGAAACTAGTGGTGGACTTTCTTCCAGGAGGACGTGCCCACTACTCTGATGTATGATACAGTACTGTATTCTGTATTGTTTGTATTATATCCCGGACATGGGTCCGTGAACTTGTATTTGCATACTATTTGTGATTTGACGTTTGTATGACTGTTTGACTTATTGTATGCATGATGATGTATGGGAAAGTACAGGATTACCCTTGATGTATGACTGTACATGGCTGCATATTTGAGACAGCACCCGCGGTGTAGTCTCTATTGGTGCTAGTCACCAACCCCTTGACCTTTCGGGTGCGGGCAAGGGGAAGTCATGTACCCGGTTCCGAGTTCCCTGGAATTCGGGGGCGTGACAATTACGTGTTTGGGGACAAACTACAAGCTAACATTAACAATATATGGGGTCAAATCATTGGGTTGGTAGTGTCGTAGGGGATGAACAAGTCGGCATACCACACCGGATTGGGTTGATGTCAGCCATGGTAAGGGCCACGTTGACCATGATGAGGGTTATATCGACCATTTGTTGCAAATTGCTGCGTCGACCAACATAAGGGAAGGTTCTAGATGCTCCGCTTGGTTAACATCGACCTATGTCGACCACATTGACCGTGAAATCTCCTGTTGACTAAGGGGCCATGTCGACCAAGTGCTGAATAATCTCTCTTGTTGCGTCAACTTTGGTTACCAGTTGTTCTGAATGTTTTAGTTAATTGCAAGTATAATGTGAATTTTGATTACATAGTGTGTGATTTGATGTGAAAACTGTGAAATTTAAATGTAAGATATATGTGGGCAATGATTGCCGATATGAGGCCTGCGTGCCCCTATCATATGTATGAGGGCAATGATTGCCAATAGGAGGCTTACGTGTCCCTATCATATGTATGAGGGCAATGGTTGCCGGTGGGAGGTTTGTGCGCCCCCACCACTCGACTACGCTTGATCAGGCAATGGTTGCTGATAGGAGGCATGCACACCCCTATCCTATGCATTGGATATGGTGCGAGACTGATATTGTTCATTGAAATTCTATTGTTGAGTTTGTTATGATTGTTAATATTGAATTGCTGCATTGTAAGGTATTGATCATTTGGTTTAGATAGAGATAGAACACTTCACTCGCATAGGCTTACACCAAACATATAGCTTTAGTTCTGTGTGTGTTTAGGGTAGGAGCTTTAAGACACATACGGGGCTCTTTGTAGCTCACCTTATTATTTCTATTTTTCTTGCCAGGTGTCAACCAGTGAGTTAGAGGTTGTGTCCAAGTCGGAGATACACCTCCTCAGTTATTATGTAATGAACTATGGTTGACATAAACTCTTGTTTACTTTATTTTCTTCCAGGCAGGGGCCTCTAAAAGTTATATTGTTGATTCATAATTTATTGATAATATGAATGTGGACTGTTATTGTCATTTTGTGAGTGTACAAAATATACCCTTATTGTATGTTGTATAGTTACACCTTGTGTCATCACTGGTTTTTGTCTGGGCCTGTTTGGGGTAAGCTCAAACTAAACCAATGGTGAGAAAATTTAGAGTCGCCACCAACTGTTTTTGGGGTACAATTAGATACCCTCTACTTTGAGTAGTTTAAAGGTGTGTGGTCTGCGTTATCAAAGAAGGGTTCGGGAGTTGGTTACGTGTAGGGAAGGATTAACACCCCTACAGCACCCTTTCGGTATCTATTTTCGGAGGAGGAGGTTTTCTATTTTATTTGCACTGCCACGATTGGTTTAGATTTCCTAAAAATTCTATGATTTTTATTTAGCTAAGTTATTTATTAAAGTCATGGTTAAAGTGAATTTATCCTAAATTTCTAAAGGGAATCCTAAAAGTTTTGGGTTTTTGTTTGAAGTGGAGAATGAGATCCTAGGGGTTTGTTTTGGTTTTTGGTTTTATTTTGGAAATTGAAGTCCTAAAAAATGGAAATATGTTTTTTTTTACTTTTTTTTTTGATTTTTTGGTTAGAAAACATTTTTTGGTTTTTGTGTTTTGTTAAAAAACGTTTTGTTTTTGTTTTGTTTTTTTTTTGTTTTTGTTTTTTTGTTTTTGTTTTTTTCTTTGGAAAACGTGTTGTTTTTTTTGTTTTTTTGTTTTTGTTTTCTTTAAGACGTTTTGTTTGTTTTATTTTGTTTTGTTTGTTTCTTTTTTGGCAAACCTTTTTTTTCCTGTTTTGTTTTGAAAACCCAAAGTCACACTTGTTACAAATGCATATCAAAGTAATGAACACATAAAATAAATGTGGAGTGTGTGACTGTGACATCCATAAATAAGCAAAAATAAAGTCACTCTTTTTTCTTCTTTCTTTTCATCTCTTTTTTTTTTTTTGCTCTCCTTTTTGTCCCTTTTTTTTCACTATTCTTCACATATTACAATTACAACATACACAACATGTACCTACAACTTCAGAACAAAAAACAAACAAATAAAATAAATAAAAATAAATAATACAAGAAACATACAACATATACCCAACAACATAACAAAATACAGGAAAACATATTATATCAAATATGAATATGCATAAGTAAAAAAAAGTAATAAATATAGAACCGACTTTGGGGCTTCCACCCAGATTTCCGTTTGGATCCTTGTCTGTCACCGACAATCACCTGCTCGAATTACCAAATCACCACGTTCCAATCGCGCAAATGGTAAAAATTAGTTGGGATTTTGATTTGGAGATTGTAATGATGTGTGGAGATGAGAGAAGATGAGAAAAGAAAATTTCTGGGTTTTGGGTAGAAAATGTGGGAAAGGAGGATGATGTATATTTTTTGGGATTAAGATTTTTTGTGGCTGGAATTGAGGGGAACGGGTGTAAGGAATAGGGGAATGACAAATAATTGATTTTTGTGTTTTTTTTTTGTTTTTGTGAGGGAAACGTAAGGAAAAGGCAAGACTGGAGTTTTTTTTTTGTGTTTTTCGTTTTCTGGAACGAGATAAGAGGGAAAGAGGATGCAGCAAGAATGGGCGATTTTTGATTGCAGAATAGCAGAAAATTGTTGTTGTTGTTTTTTTTTTTTTTTTTGTTTTTTGAATGCAGTAGTTGGGTGAATGGCAGCAAAACCAGAAAGGGGATTTTTTTTTGGCGTAATCTCTAGATGTTTTCTCTTTTTTTTTTTTGTGTGTGTCAATCCCTCTCTTTTTTTTTTTGGGACTAAACTCTTTTTTTTCTCTCTGCCGAACTCTCTTTTTCGCGTGGACAGAAGACTGCATTTAAAGGAATTGGCTAGATTGCATTGATTGCAACATTTAATGCTGTATTATTGATGTGGTATTTTTTATTTTCAGATTCTGCCTTTTGTCGGAGGGAACAACGACTTGTGCAACTCGTGATTGTCCTTTTTTTAATTTTTCATTTAGCACATGTGACCGACAGGCGTTGAAACACACTCTGTCAGATGGCCAGCTCATAACGAACGTGTCCCGTGAGTAGCCAGCGAGAGAGCTAGCGAAAAAGCCAAACAGCGAAGGTCAACGACTCAAAGGGTCGAAGGTTAATGGTCAACGGGTCGAAGTGTCGACAGGTCGAAGGGCAAGGGGGGCGAAGGGTCGAAGGTCAACGGTCAACGGGTCGAAGTGTCGGCAGGCTTACAGGCTTCGAGGCTTCGAGTCTTCGAGACTTCGAGGCTTCGAGTCTTCAACGCTTCGACCTGCCGACACTTCGAGGCTACGAGTCACATTTTTTTTAAAAACTTTTAATTACCTTTTTACCCCTACCAAAAAATGCCAAAATGGGTGAACTTTGGGAGATTGTTTGGGAAGACCCGTATTTGCCTAAAAAGATGTTTTGGAGAATTTCGCATAGTCACTTTTCCGGGCAGTTTGACCAGGGGCATTGACCGTCTTTTGGCAAGTTTGACTTTTTTCAATGAAAATTGTTTTAGCCATAACTTATTCGTTTTAAATCAGAATTGAGCTCAGTCGAGTGCGTTAGAGCCTGTTTGGTACCAGTTTTCCGAACGTGTTTTCTGCATTTAAATGCAGAATACACCTCTCCCCTTTTGTTTGGTTGGAGTTTTCACTTATGGTTTTCAAAAATTATGTGTTCTCAAATACAATATAATGAAAACATCTTTTTAGTGTTTTCAATTTATGTTTTTTGTTTTCCGGCCAACTCATTGCAATCCGGTGACTGCCCCCCGCCAGTCCGGTGACCATCCCCTTGCCAGTCCGACGGCGCCCTACCTAACAGTCCGACAACGGCACGGCAGCCCCAGTTTTGCACGGCGACGGCCTCCCCTGCCAGTTCGACGATGGCCCAGATCTACGTTGCGACGCCCCTCCTTCCAGTCCGGTGACACGCGATAGCTCAGATCTGCGTTACGACGGCCTCCCCTTCCAGTCCTGCGACGGCGCAACCCCCCTTGTCAGTCCATCAATGGCGCAGCCCTCCCCCGGCGACCCCGATCTGCGTTGCCATGGCTCCCCCCTGCTAGTCCGGCGATGGCGTAGCCCACCCCCGGCGACCCCGATTTGCGTTGCCATGGCTCCCCCCTGCCAGTCCGGCGATGGCGCAGCCCTCCCCCAGCGACCCCGATCTGTGTTGCCATGGCTCCCCCTGCCCATCTGGCGATGGCGCGACCGACCCCCACGACCCAGATCTATTTTCAATTTCACAGAAAACCATCACCAAACAAAAACAACTGTATTCAATTTACCAAAAATGCTTTCCACATGCTGCTTCCAAAATTCCTTTTTCAAAACAAAAAATGAAAACGGGCACTAAACATACCCTTATTCTCCAAATTTCCTCCTCTATCCCTTGGTATTGGTCTTGAGGTACTTCAGGGACTTGTAGCAAAGGTTATCCATTTTGGGCTTCCCCGTTTGTGTAAGTGTATCCATCTTGTGCAAATTAGGGTAATCCTTAAGGACCTGTGTAACAAGGTATATGGCATGGGCAAAAAAGGTGTATATATCAAATGGGGTTAGTATGTCCAACCCGGACAAAATGAGGTCCAACACCTTGGACAACATTCGTTGTATAGTCCATATTGGTGCTAGTCATCAACCTCTTAACTCTTCGGGTACGGGCATGGAGTAATCATGTTTTAGGTCTTGGGTCTTTCGAGATTTGGGGGCGTAACACGACCCATCCCAAAAAGCTATTGAGTCGGGTAATTCGAGATTTGTAAAGAAATATAGGATAAAAAAATATCGATCCGAACTCCCCCCCCCCCCCCCCCCCCCCCCCACAAATTTTAAAAGAATTCCAGACCAATAGGACGGATCCTGCTGTAAGTGCCTCCACATAAGCCGACCATCTACACAGTGTCGTACTGCTGGGTACCCAACATCCAATCTAGAACCCGAACTCGCCAAATTCTATGTGGAAAAGCATTGCACACTACACCGAGGATTTGTGCTTGTGGGCCAAAGTGAATATGGCAGACCAGCGGATCTGATGGTCGACAATCATTCGGACTTGAACAAGGTTGTTGTGGTTGCCTTTTGAAAACATGAGATTTTATTGGGGTATAGACAATATGTCTTCATTCTTACATGATATTGATCACATTTCTGATCTCTATTTGTATTTTAGATGCACATGAGTGAACCGTATAGTCTTTCGAAATGCAACACGCGATACAGTGTCCCACAAACCCCAAATCCTTAGGCCAGATCGGATTCAAATCGAACTATAGATTTTCAGATCGAACAATACCCGAATTCGACTTAACCCGTTACTATCCCTTCAATAGCCCAACAAAAGAAAAGAGAAGCAATTTTTTTATTTAAAAAGTTGTTTTCCCCTGTGATTTTAGATCAGGGTACTATAGGTTAGCAACTTCAAGTTGCCAAAGCCGTGCTTGATTTTGAGAATTGAGGTGGCGAGTGGCGACTATTAAATACGTAATGATATAATACTTAAATTAAGTTGATGCTAGCTAAAATTAGGTTCATGTCCTAAATTCATTTCTCAAAGCTACAAAAGAATGCATGCATAGCTGCAAAATTAGGACATAAATTAAGGATTCATTTAATAAGATATATTATTTTTAAAAATAATAATTTTAACTAATTTAAAAATAATTATGAATGATTTATATCCATCAGATACCACGATCTACTAATGATTTTTAGAACATAAAAACAATTTTTAAATACCAGCTTAAATACTTTTAAATCTAGTTTAAAAATGGTTAAAACTAGAAATCCCACCAACCGAGGATGCATTAACAATCCACTAAAATTTGTAATCATATTTACCACGAAGTCAGATTTTCTGACAGACTGACACTCTACGAGTCTACGTACGTCAACGACATAAAATGGTCAATTATGGAGTTGTATTTTGTTATAGTCTGGCGTTTTTACGTTAGTGCAGTCGGATAAATATAGAATATTATTTGAGTACGGTAAGACAAAACAGTAAAAAAAAAAAAGAATAAATAGCTTATTATTTATATAAATAATTGAAGGTGGATATATAACCATCTACGTGCATGCAAGAGCTTGAATTTTCAAAGTAAATCTCGTCACACAGCATGAAAGAGTCAAAGAAGCACTGCACTGAAGATAGGTAAAACAATTCGCTGTAAATACGATGCCCTCCATTACCTTATGCAACCCAAACAATTGAAAACCCATAAATCTCTCTCTCTCTCTCTCTCTGCCCGAGGTGGCCCTCACATGGCGCAAAGCTGGATCCGACCCAGGCCGCGGCCCGCCGTTTCGGAGCCGATGCTGTTCGGTTTTCCACTGATTGCACGCGAGGAATTGGCAGGAGGCTACAAAGAAGACGAAAATGAGAGGGCCTTCAAATGTCAGTTCTGCAACCGCGGATTCGCCAACTAACAGGCACTGGGCGGCCGCCGAAACGCGCACAGGAAAGAGCGCCAGAGAACCAAACGCCCACACTTATTCTATTCCATTGATTTCCGAGGCCCAGACATGGTCGCGGAGGCGGCGATCATGTCTCATATGCTGGAAGTGGGACTATGAGACCGGCACGCGTGCCACCTTCGGTATATTCTGAGGGATTCCCCTCATTGCCCCGCCATGGTGGCAGGGTCAGCCACCGCGTGCTTGTGGTTGTGGTCCCAACGTGTGGCTCTAAGGAGGCTCTGCCACCACGCGGCGTTCTCCTTTTGGCGCAAGGCTGGCCTTGCGTTTAGATAACTAGAAGCTTAAAATGAGGCATTCTACGTTACACTTACGAAATATATTTTTATTAAATAAATACTAAAATTAAAGAAAAAATCGATAATATCTCTGTAATAAGGAGCAAAATAGAATTTCATCAGGAGTTCAGACCTCTTATCAACACTATCAATAATGAAATCAGGTTTTCATTAGTAATAAAATCTTATGAAATCCAAAGTATCCATACAATACAAATTCTAACTAAATTATGCATCTTGCGTCAGATAGTTTGTAATTCAGTTGTAGAATAATCAAATATGACTGATCTTAAAACCTTTTTTTCTTTGCAGAAAGACACTAATTAAAACAATTTTAATGAGAAATCAAACCCCCGTACATAATTACATCTTGGTGATCTTCCACCACATGTATTCCAAATATCATCATAAAGAATTGTGCAGTTCCAGAGTAGCAGAATCCTAAAGGTTCTCATAATTGTAGAACTCCCCAGTGTTCGAAAAATCACTAGTTACTAGGCTATCATTTACAACCATGACATACTGGCTAGCTTATTGCATGGATCATTTCATTAATATCATAATTCATAGATTCTTCTTCAGTTCTTCTCGTGATTTTATAATAGCTGTACACTGGTCACAGGGCCACTCACTATTGGCGTCTACGACCGACTGGGATAATAATATACCACATTATTTTTAGATTTTAGTACGTTCAGATAGTGACAGTTAGGTCTCATTTTTGTTTGAATGAATGAACTAACCCTAATTTTTTCTATTAGAACTTCAAAGCACCAATACAAAATATATATCCTAATTTTTTAGTTCAAATGTTCAATTCGCACACAAAATAAGGCTGTAAGGCAGGCAGCTAGGGAGTGGCAAGGCCTACCCTTACCCCTTGGATTTTGAAGCCTTTGTTGATAGACGGCTAAGGGAGAGAAGAGATGATACCAACTAGTATGAAAGATCCTATCTTTCGTGCTATGGTGGGTCTTCAAATAGGAATTCCAATTCGTATTTTTCAAAGAGAAATCTCTGATCAACGATATAGAACAAGATCAATTTGTATCATATTCATATCTAAGGGATTCCTCGGTTCAGGCTGAAGAAACAATGTCACTCGATCATTATCAAACTGACTGTAATCTTTTTCTGTCCGTGAGGATCCCACCGGAGCGCCTTCTACTTCTAATAGGCCATGAACTAGATCAGAATCATTCTCAACAAGTCTATAAGAAGTGATCCCATTTTTTTCATTGGGTCCAAGTAAAAACCAAAGATCTTGAGCGACTGATCCAGCAGAACAACTCATGGTGAGGGGCCAACGACAAATGACAGTCAAGGGGGCTTTGTAGCTTTGCCACTTTGCGAGATGGGGAGAGCCAGAGAGTAGGGCCTACCCCAAAGCCAGGTAAATGAGGCCTGGGCCTTGGGCCCCCCAAAAATAAGAGTAAAATTAAGGTCTTATTTTAATGTCTTAACTTAGTCTTACAACTACCGACACAGCTCCAAATGCATCCTATAGGTCCTCCGTGCCGCTGTACTGTGTCACACTGCTGCTGACGACTAGTATGTTTTTCTCATCCCGTAAACATATGATCTGTTTTTAGAATCCCAATCTTTGCACACTTTTTTTTAAAATAAAGTTGATAAATTCATTGCTTTATTCCTTGTTGTTGGTTTGCTCCTATGCTTCTTCCACGGTTTTTTTTATATCTCTTATTTGATTGTGGTTTAGCATTCCCTTTGGCTCTATACATTAGACACGGGTCAGGGTCTGACATTTGGTAATGGTTGGGTCACTATTATTTAGTTTAAAAAAACAAACAGTCATACGGGTCTTTCATTGGGAGTGTGGTTTTTGGGTTTGTGATCAAAAGCGGGTATCTTGACACGGATATGTGCGTCGGGTGTGCCTTGATTGACATGTTTGCTAAGGGTAGCTGCGATTTGGATTCTGCATATAAGGTGCTTGTGAGAATTACTGAGAGGACTGTATTTTTATTTTTACTATTTGTGTTTTTATTTTAATTTTATGTATTTGATAAGTTTATGTAATTAAAAATTATTTGGGTTAAAACTTGAAATTGAATTATAAATTGCTGATATGTAATTGTGTAATTGTTTAATTTATTTTCTCTTTGTTATATTCCTTTTATTTCTTGTGATTGACATCTTTTTCTTCTTTTGTATTGTAGAAAAAGATGAAATTAACTTTTCAAATGATTTATTTTACTTATTTATGAAAATAATAATTTCTATCAGTTATGTTATGTTATCTAGTTTATTTTTAATTGTTTTGTTTTCTTTTAATTTATAATTTTGATAATGATATATGTTTTTAAATTTTATGTTGTTCCGATAATTATAGTAATATAATAATAATAATAATAAAAATTAATAGTTTAATATATAAATACAAATATTATTATTATTATTATTATTATCTTAGAATGTATAGCAGATAAGGGCCCCAAATCTTATCTCGACTTGGGCCCCCTAGATCTCGGGTCTGGCCCAACCGGAGAGGGACAGTTTGGGACAGAGATCAGAGATGGCCAACTGCAACCAGGCGAGGTTTGGGATAGATAGAGACGGCCAATAGGCGATTTTTTTGCCAGAGGCCAAGAGAGACGTCAGATGAGAGAGTTGATTATCGATTATTGATAAGCCGTAAGTAACGTAAGCAAGTTGGAGAGGAGGGAGAAGGATGGTAAGCGAGAAGCAGTTGGCGATCGATGAACTAGGACAAAGCCTTATTAAGCAATCGGCGGCCTTAGGCTGCAAATGCCAAGGGCCAGCCCTGCTATTTTGGTGATACATATCACATAGTTTTGTATCTCAAGTACCACATTGCCCCGTGCGATGATTGTGTTATAAATATATGTTGAATCACATTTTGTCCGGGTTGGACATACACATTTATTTTCCGCTTTAAACTTCTTTTCTATTTGTTAATCAATTTGTACAGCTAAATAAAGAGACGTGACCATTAATTCGAAGGATGTGTTTGGATAAAAAGACTTTCAAATGCCTAAGAGCCAGTTTGAAGTGATGGAGAATCAAATTTGAGGATCAACGCCTTTGACCGTGCTCAAATCCAAGGTCAAACGAAGAAGTTATGGTCAAAATCATATTTGGACCGCTAATGGTGATGAACTAGCAGCCAATATTCAAAAAGATACTCCGAATCAGGTCACGAACCTCATGATCTTAATCCTCTCATCATTCTAAGAATTTTGATGTATATATTACATATATTTGATCACAGAGCTTATTTTCGAAAAAAGTGATTTTTCATTAATAAAGCGGTTTAGGGACACGCAATACAGTCTTGACACAAAAAAACTCATTTTCAAGAAAAAAGGATACGGGGTTGTTCGTAGTGACGTCTCGAGTCCAAAACTTATTTTTTCACATTTTATTGAATGCCGGATTGTTTTGCCGATCCTAACAACCCAAAACATTAATTAAAAACTACAAAATGGAACAATAAAATTCTTTTTTTCTTTTTTCTTTTCTTTTCCTGCCTACACTTAGCCACGTGTCAGTGTATCATTGGTTAATAATAATAAAGCAAAAAAATCAAAAATAACAAAAACAAAATAAAAATAAAAATAAAACAAAAAATAAAAAAACCCACAATCACACACGTTCTATCTCTTCATCTTCCCCGTTCTCTCTCCCCCCTCTCTCGTCGTCTTCCTCACTCCACGCCACACCAGCCGTGACCACCACACCAGGCCACCACCCCCATGCCCGGCCAACCTCCTCCATGCCTACCCACACCACGCCCATGCCTACCCGAGCCAAGCCGCCCCACCCGAGCCAAAGTGTGGCCACATCGAACCCATCCACTTGTAGCAAACCCATGGTCACTGATCCGCCAGCTGGCTTACCCTCAAACCCTAGTTCCATCCTATATAAACCTCAAGATCGAACAACCAAAGGGGGGCTCTCACGACTAGTAAAAAACCTACCACCATACCACAACCCCCTTTACCTATCTTCTCCAAAGAGAGTCCCCTGACCGGACGTCACACTGTCGACCGTCTTCGCCTTCACCCTTCAAAATCAGCCACCGCCCTTTCACCCTCTAACCGCAAAAAGCACATCACAACCCTCCTTGATATTACCACAACAACCACTGTTCCAGTTCAGTCGTGACATGTGAACACCCCCACGACGCATCACTCTGCGATGCATCACCAGTTCTCCTCCCCAAAAGCCAGTATCAAGGCACTCTATCACCTGATCCATCACGCGGCTCCAAACAACGTCTGCGAAGACAACCCAGCATCCCGCATCAGCCGGCCGATGAAGAGGAAGATGCCCAGTTCATTAAGGAGCTCGTTTGAGGAGGAAGGAAACTTTCCTTTGAGCATGGTTGGTTCTTGGTCATCCACCTTGTCTTATTTTATGATATTTGTTTTCTCCTACGTTTTGTTATGTTTTGCACTTTGGTTAGCTTCTATGGTCGATCATTGTCCCTGTGTATGTGTGTTGTTTTTCATATGTATTGTCTTGTTGTCTTCTGTCTTGTTTCACATGTTGTGTCAATATGGGTGATCAATAAGGTAGTCCAGTAGTCATTTAATTTTTCCGATTGCCCAGTACGTGTACATAGGGAGCTATCCAGTACACGTGGGTGTTGTTTATTTTGACTTTCATATTTTTCATCCTGGTTTGTGTCTTCTCCATTTCTCTTCATTTCTGTCTTCGTATCAGTGTTATTTCATGTGTTGAGATCAACGCGGTTCAATTTTTTGTTATGGTTATCGTGTCTTGATCATTGGGGTTTTGTATCTGAGAAAGTGGTCTGTGTTGGTTTGTGTTTCATGTGTCTGTGTGAATGACCACATGGTATTTTGTTTGCATCTGGGCTTTGTATTCTGCTTTAGAATGTTTTGTATGTGGCATTTGTATTTGTCTATCTGCTGGTGTTTTGGGTTTTGTGCTTGGGTTCTGTTCGACTTTTTGTGTTGAAGACCGGGTTCTTGTCATTGAGTTTGCTTTGGTTGTTGGTCTGATTTGTGCATGTGGGTTATTTGGTTATTGGGTTTTTGGTTTGCACTTATCTGGTTTATTTTACTTGTCTTGCGGAAGACATCAACCCACGACTCATAAGCCTCCTTCCAGCGGAGAGTTGAGATGCCCTTTTTTTTGGTCATTTGGTTTCTAGTATTATGTTAATTAGATTAATTGTGGTTTTTATTTAGTTTGTTTATTTTATTTTATTTTATGGGCCATAGGATGGCGTTAGTTTTGGCCACTTGTAATTTTATAGTTGTGGGTTTCATAACCCAATATTTGTATTCTTGTAATCAAGTATGGTAAAACAAAAGAAAAAAACAAAAGAAAAAAAAAGAGAGAGAAAAAAAGATGGTAGAAAAACAAAAAAAAAAGAGAAAAAAGTGAGCTTGTTCTTTTTTATGAATGTCACTTTCATACACTTCACATTTCTTTAATTTATTTATGCATATTTTATTTTACTAAAAAAACAAACAAAAAAACAAAAAAAAGGCTTTCAAAAATAAAAATGTTTTTTTTAAATGTTCAAAAATAGGTTTTCTTCAATCTTTTTCATTCATTACTTTTATTCTTTTATTATTTGGATTCTTTAGATCATTCTTAATTAAAAAAACAAAGAAACAAAAAACAAAAACAACAAATGTTTAATCCTTTAATTTGATTTTTTAAACATAACAAAAATTGTTTGCACTCATTCCTTTTTATTTTGTTTTTTTTAAGATTATCTTTAGTTGTAAATAACTTAGGAATAAAATGAAATAAGCTCCAAAGATTCCTTTTGGTCTTTAGGTAAATTAGACATAGCCTTTAATTTAAACAAATAATTTAAACATAAAGTGAAATGGTTGAACCCTAGGATTTCCTTTAGAGATTTAGGAATAAATTGAGTTTAAATTTTCAACTTAAAAAAAATGAAGAAATAAAAATAGGAAAAATCAAAGCTAGGACTCACTTTAGATGGTTAGGACGAATTGAATTTAATTTCAACTGTAAAAAATAACTTAGAAAAATAAAACAGTAGGAACTTTAGACCTTTAGGAATAAAATAAATTTAGCATTAGACAAATAAAAATTAAAATAAACAAATAAAACAAATTAGAAACCTCTGAACTCCTACGCGTAACAAACTTCCGAACCCGGCTTTGGCTACGTAGATCATTTTTAGGTGAGTAATTGCACCCCAAAAACAGTTAGTGGCGACTTTGTTTCTTTTTCATCACCATTCGGGTGAAGGGTGGGAGAACCGCATCCCTAAAAGCGGGTTTCCCCCGGACGAAATCCGGTGAAGACAATATGAAAATGCTAAAAAAAAAGTAATGAGTTTTTTTTAGGACCAAGGACTTAAAGGTAAGAAAACTGACTTTTCGATAAATTTTGTCCACAATTTCTGTGGGAAAAAATGGCTTGCTCATATTTAATAAAAGTTTTATTAGCTAGGTATTGAATAATAAAGTTATAAATATTAATTTTAGATATTATTTTATTTTAACAGGAGGGAAAGGAGAGTTTATTGATAAATAAAAACAATACAAGGGATAGAGTTGTGTTATACCTGATGAAAGAACTCAACAAGGAAAATACAAATAGGCTATAATGTCCCAAAGATTGGGACAAATAGGCCGTATAAGGCTCTATCAGCTCAAGAGGAAGAATCCCATACGAGATAATACAATAGCCATTAGGCCTACAATTAAAAGCCTAAACGAGCCACATTAACTAATAGAAAAATAGCTCAGCAACCGACCCACGGAAAACAAAATCCAAAGAAAATAAGATGATCATAACGTTTAAAACCAAAAGCCCAAAACAAGCCAAATCAAGGGCATGCTCAACCTAGCACAAACCACCAAAATAGATCATGGGCTAAGAGAGTAAACTTAACCCCAGCCCAAACCACCAAAACAACAAATGAATTGTAGGCGTAAAATGCATTTATCCTAAACCGTGTTCCCTTTTAATGTCTGCCTCCAATGTTTGTAAAATGTCATATCTCGCCCCTGGGGGGTGATTTTGGCCTGCCTCATGGGTATTCCTTGTACCACCCAAGGAAATGTTGCAAAAAAAATACAACAAACACAACAAGCTTGGAACTCAAGACCTCATCGTAGTACAAGAGAAGGCTAACCAATAGACTAAATGTTTGTTATTAATAGTAGTTACAGAATTAATATATAAATTGAAAAATAACATGTAAATAATAATAATCATAATATATATAGTAAATAAGCAGTTATTTATACTTATATAAATAACTAATGATATTATATATCTTAATAATTTAATATATCAAATTAGTTAATATTGTATGATTAACTAATAACATTGATTATAATTATAAATATAAATTATAATCATATAAACTAAAGAGTATATATACTTACCATATCAAATAATATGTGTGTGTACACACACTTAATAACTAATCTTATACGAAAATAATCATATATATAATTATTTTAATTATATTAAAGGAAATAAGTTAGAGAAACATGATTATTTGGACTAATATATTACTTATAACATAAATAATATGATAATTATGATATATAATTATATTATTTAGGTTATCATTACTCGGGTTATTATTATTATGAGTGATAATTATATTACTTAAATTATTATTACTCGTATTATCAGTTATTATGAGTAATAATTATATTACTTAGGTTATCACCTATTAATTATAACTTCTAAGTGCATATATATTGTGATTACTATATATATATATATATATATATATAATTGTTATAATGAGTTTAAGCATGCAAACTATAAAGAGTAACAAATATTATATTTACAAAGTTAGGTTACCCTAACTAAATAACAAACTATGATTATAACTCTTGATTATTAACAAAATACTCTTGAAAATATTACTTGGTACATGTTTTGGTACAAATCTAGTAGTGATATACAAAAGCAATGTATATTTGGTTTAAAAATTATTAAGAAAAATATATTAATTAGTTTATTTTTTAATAATTATATATTAATTTTTACATTTATTATTTAGAAAATACAATTGTTTTAGTCTTAAATCAACTTATTAATAAATTTAAATCTAATTAATGTTTATCCGCCAATAATTTCATTTGTGATATGAGTGAAAGTTATTTTTTGTGGTACTTTTCTGCTTCATTTATGTTATATTACATGTAATTTAACATCATTGCTTGTTATATTAGATTTTATTTATTTTAATATGTATTTTTAGTGCTTCACGGATATATGCAAGTGTTTGAAATCTTGTAGGTAAAATAGGTTTATGTCAAAAGTTTTAGACAATTAGAGGCCATTTGCATCGAAAACAGACGAAGATGGCAAAATTGTGTGATTCGGATAAGGCCAGCCACGGCTAGCGTGCGACATATTGCCTTTCCTTTTAGAGCACTCATATAAGCTTCCCAATAAGTTTCCTTAAATTTACAGTTTTAAACTATGTTTTGCTTTCCTATACAGATATATACATCACAATAGATTTCCTAAATCATCCTCTATATCATTAAAATAATATTTTATACTACTTTATTTTATTTAATAATAAATGTTTTATAATTTAATATGGAATAAAAGTTAGTGTTATGGGAAACATGAAGCAAGGAGGTGAGAAATTTTTTTAGATAGAATTTAATAATTATAGGGAGTGAATAGTACTTTTCAATACATTGGAAAATATTGTACAAATCCCATAGAGAAAATTAAATATAGGGCATCTGTTGTGGCGATGATTTTATGACTTTTTAACTTTTTCCCTAAATATAGAGAAATGAACTTTTATACGGAATCTGCTACTAGTGTTCTTACGTTTTGTCTCCTACAAACTCTATAAGTTTCTTGATTTTTCTCATAAGGGTGTACATGACTTTTAGCCTTATTTTAAAGACTAAGCGCACTCATAGTGGAATAGTCAAAATGTTTCAATAATTTTAATTAGTTAGTGTCTCGAAGTTTGATATTTAATAAAGTTTTTAGTCATAATACATCTTTCGAGTCAGATTTGTGGCCAATATTACTCCATGTAGGCAAATTTATTGAAACATTTGGTTATTCCAATGTGAGTGCTCTAAAAGGTCTTTTTAGAGCCTCATATGAAGAATGGAAACTATTGCATATAAATACAACTGTTATGGCTATCATTTTAAAGGAAGCTTTGGAAAAAGAAATTTTGGAGGCACAAAGCTTACAGGCCTTCCCATAAGGGGAATGACCCTAGAGGTATGAGAAATAATGTTCTTAGAGGTGGAGACGGCTACTACTACCTACATATTCTTTCTTTCTTTTTAGTTTTCTTTTATTCTCCATGGGTAGTGTTTTGTAATCAATTGAACCTTCTATCTTCTTTTATTTATTTTGAATCTATATTTTCGCTTGGATAATTCTTGCATGAGCTATGACATGTGATTTATTTCTCTATCATGTTTAATTATTTTATGCTTAATGTGTGATTATGGTTAAGTCTTTATTATTTCAAAGTAGAGTTGTATGATTAACTCGCGATTGTGGTTAATTAATATTATGAAATTTGCATTTGTAGGGAACAGATCATTCTTCAAAAATACCTATCATAATTATTCCAGTTGGAGTAAGTTCATAAGTTGATTAAAATCATGGTGTTTTGGTTTAATTTAATTATGAGGTCATGGATGTGTTGTTTATTTGATGAGATGATGATAAATAATTAATTGAAGTGGAATGGTTAAATTGATTGCATTGTAGTTAAGTATATTTTAATTAATTGTATAATAGATAGTTAATTAGTTTTATTTCAATTCTACAAACAAAATTTTCCCCAAATCTCTAACTTAGTTTAACTTGGTTTTTCTTTAGTTTTCTTGAAGATTAAGTTGAATTAAATTTAGTAAGTTTTCCGGTCAATGAACAACATAGGTTAACCCTATGTTATACTTAGTTTAAATTTTATTTGAAATGTGTGTGCGATAATACTCTATTTCAATGAGTTATGAATGGTAGAAGTGAGTTTTGACTTTTGATAATATTAATATGTCTATCCATAAATTATTTCATCCGTGATATGAGTCATGCATGATGAGAATGAGTTTTGACTTTTGATACTAGGTATTTCATATTTGGGTTAAAAGTAATAAATCATATTAATGATATATATTATTGGTTCAAATATCAATGTATTTCCAATTAAATAATATTTGATTAGATCAACTAATCATAAATTAACCTATTAATTAATTTAAAATTAAATTTGAATATAATTAATCTATATTTCATATTAAAATATTATCAGTACATTTATTTTTCTTATAATATAAACATATATACTTTGTATTAATATTATTTTTAAAATAAAAATATTTACTTATTATTATTATTATTATTATTATTATTTGCATGTTAGATTTTAAGTACATATACTAATTATATAAGCATATTAAACAACAACCATATAACTTAATAGTCAGATTAGTATTATGGTTGAAAGGAGGTCTTAAATTTGATTACCCCTGGAAGCATTTTGTCGGGATTTTTTCAAGCAGGAAGCGACTTTGTCAATATTGAAAACATTAATATTTAGCTTGAATAATTGAATATATATTTTAATATTTTATTATAATAAGTAAATTAATTTGTTGGGTTATCCAAAATCTATTGGATAATATGAAATCTAATACATATCTATCATGCCCCCAAATTCTGAAAAAATAAACAACAGAACCAGGAACACGACTTCCCCATGCCCATACTCTAGGGGTCAAGAGGTTGGTGTATGATCCAATCCTGTACAATACTACAACAAGGGTATAATTGTACTTCCTAATGAATTCAATTCAAGATTTATTAAAAAGGTATGATAATGCATTTAATTCCCATAAATATCCAACATATAAATAACTCCCAAAAAAATCTCACCCATAAGGTTCATACAACTGCCATGGACCCAAGTCCGGGAAATAAAATAATAAAATAGTAAACAACAAAGTCTATAGAATAAATCCTACACCAGGAATGTCTCGACATGCTCCGCTATGGCTTCACCAGTTACTCCCTACAACCTGTAGAAAATATAAATAAAGTAGGATGAGCACGAATGCCCAATATGTGATCTCCAATACCACTATCCTATAACATGAGATCCTGAGTCTACATGAACGGTGTATGCTTGTGCCAGTGTAGTATCATATTCTATCATAATTAGATTACATTAAATTTCCAAGTAAGACATCACATTATGTTATCACTCGTTTTCGTCTGGGCCGAACCCAAATGATAAAATATACAGAGTCGCCACCAACTGTTTTTGGGGTACAGTTGGATACCCTCTACCTTGAGTAGTTAAGATGTGGTCAGTATTACCAGGGATGGGTTCGGGAGTTGGTTATGTGTTGGAAAGGTTTTAGCACCCCTACAACGCCCTTTCGGTAACTGTCTTAGGAGGAGGAGGTTTCTATTTGTTTTTATTTTTTTGTTTTGTTTTGTTTTTTTTTAAATCACATCTGATCTAAATCTAATTCTCAAAATTTTATTTTAATCCGTCACATGCTAATTAATTAATAGGCTTAATTACTGCTCGCGCGCTAATTATTAAATTAAAAGTTAAAAGTTAAATTTAATTATCATAATCTAATTACAAATTATTTAAATTAGTCTAATTATTTATTAAATTTTAAATATGAAAATTAATTATAAAAGTTAATTAATAATTTATCTAATTACTAATGTTATTTAATTTATTACGTGCTAATTAATTAATTACCAAGCTTACTTACTATTTACATGCCTAAATTTGAAAAGTTTAATTACAAACTTATTAAAAATTAACTAACTAATTATGCTAATTTAATTATACTAATTATGCTAAATTCAAAACTAATTAACTAAATATGCTAAAATTAACTAATTAAAATTATGCTAATTATGTTAAATTTAAAAAAACTAACTAACTAATTATGCTAAATTTAATTATAAACTAACTACTAATTTACTACACAAAATAATAATAAAAATTAAAGAAGGAAAGGAATAAAAACCTGGAATATCGTGGACCGAGGGCGCCCTTCTCTCGAATGCCTTCTTTTTCTGCAAAAGAAGGGAAAAGAAAATTAATTTGATTATAACCACAGTTCTTTTTTAGAACCGCAGTTAAGTTTACACTTTACTTTTTTTTTTTGAGTTTTGTGTAATTGATTGATGGTGTGTTTTGGAAGGGAGAGAGGACCCCTTTATATAGGAGTCATGGGGAGGAAGTTTTTGCAAAACTTTCAATGTGGGACATCCATTTTTATCATTTTTATTATTAAGAAGTCAAATAAGGGGTGCGGACACTGTTCATACAACAGTAACCCCTTGTACTATTCATGAATAGTGACATGAACAGTACCCTGAGTACTATTTATGATTTTTTTTTTGGATCTTATGTCGGCCGCAACTGATCGTTGGGACGGTTTTATTTATTTATTTATTTAACATATATATGTATATATAGACACACATGTATAACATAAACATGCAAACTGCAATTTATTTAAGACTCCGTAGTGGAGATATTACATGGTTCAGCCTAAAATATATTCTGTGGCCATTGCCATTACATATAAGAGGATGATGAAAGCAAGGAGGGGTATGAAAGCGCCGCCCAGCATAGGATATACAATAGTACACGCCAGCACTAGCACTGTTAGCACGCACTTCGCCCAGTCAGCCATTTTCGCAGAAGAGGAGACAAAAAACGTGGAGAATTGAAGAAGAGAGTTTGAAGAGTGGTAGAGTAGAAATTGTGTGAGTGAAGGAGAGGAATGAGGGTGTATTTATAGGGTGGAAAAGTGGCCGTTGGTGGATAATATAGCTGTTGGAAATAGTGCCGTGACCGTTGGAACAGTGCCATGACCGTTAGAACAGTGCCGTGACTGTTTTTTTTGTGCAGAAAATGCTGTTTGAAAAATAAAAATGTAGACATACAACAGGCTCTAAGATTTTTTTATTTTATTTTTTTTTTGGAATTTTTTTATTTGCTTATTTTATACTCTTTTGTTATTTTTTTTGTTTTTGTTTTTGTGTTTTATATATATGATTAACGTCATACCCTTTAAATTAACAGTCACACCTTTTTATTTATATATACAAAGTAAATGATAAATATGGAATAATATAAAGCTAAAATGAATATGTATGTCCAACCTGGACAAAATGGGGTCCAACACATCATATTTTAGTTTTGAATGGTTTGCACCGGTAATCTAACCATCCACAAAATTCTCGCTACCTACACCAAGAATTCCAATCACTATTAAATAGCCATATGTGGGACCTGCGGTGTCCCTAACGACAACCTGCCACATATGAGACCTGGGTTAAACAGTCACATAGGGGAGTTGTGGCCTCTTGCCTACCATATATGGGACCCGTAATTAACCCACCAATTTCCACACATGGAATAAAATAAAAACAGAATTTTAAGATGCCTATGTATGTAGATGTATATATACACACATTGTCAAACAATTAATATGAAGCCATAAATTTTACTTTAATATTAAGCTACAATTAATATTTTAAATATCAAATAGATAATGTCGAGCTACAATTAATATTCTATGTTATCAAACTATAATATCAAGCTCAGATACTATTTTATTATCAAGTAAGCCATAATCATCATTTAAAAAAAAAGAGCCATGAACTAAGCCTGGACCAGCCCAAACATGCCATCCTGTTAGGGCTAGCGAAGGCTAGCGGGCAGCAAGATGCCGACGCCCCCTTCCTTCTTTCACGCCAGTGCATTGGCACGCAGAGATAGACCACAGGCGGTGTCCCTCCCTTCCCTCACATCCGCGCAGGATGATCCACGGGGCAGCACTGATGTCGCCGCCCCTGCCTTTCTTCTCTTCCGCGTGGGTATGCGACCTTGACCCTTGGGCTGGCTGCCCTTCCTCTCCTCCGTGCGGGCGCACGATCTCGACCCACAGGGGCGACTACCCTTCCTTTCCTCCGCACAGGCGCTTAATCTCGACCCACGGGGGCGGTACTGATGCCGCCACCCCTGCCTCTCCTTCCTTCCGCATGGGTCACAATGAACCCTCAAGCCAACGCAGTAGTCCGATGAGCAAAACAATGGATTTTCGGGAGCCGAGCAGTGACCACGATTTCGACACATATTTATGTATATACATATAAGGATTTGGTACATATTATTTCTAATAATCTGGTTTTATACAGTAAAATAATAAGGAAGCAAGAATCAGCTACCTGGATTCAAACTTGAGAAATGTAGAACACGACAGCTTCAAATCCACTGCTCCTCCCTCACCAAACTCTATGCAAATCACACAACGGATAGAACGTAGGGTTTCACCCTAGGTCTCTCCTTTTATACTATTATGTTATAAAGATATAATAATAATAACAATAATAATGGCTTTAATAATAATAATAATAATAATAATAATAATAATGACTCATTATAATAATTAATCCAAAGTATTAAGGAAATTATATTAATAATGATAACATTATAATAATAAAGTCTAAATATTAAAATACTTACATTAATAATAATCCCACAACAATAATAATAACAATAAACTCAATAACTGCATCAATAATAATAATAGTCATAATATCAATTATTATAATAATAACTCAAATACCTAAACAATTATATTAATAATATTAACGTCATAATAATAGTAAACTTAGAATATTAAAATAATTATAATAATAATGAAATAGTAATAAATTCAAAATATTAAAATAATAATAATAATAACTCAAAACGCTCACTTAAAGCTACGCTGCTGAATAGATATTCCTCACTCTATTCGGGGCCTAACTTTAATCTCACACAAGTACGAGTCTTTACATCCTCCTCACCTTAGGATTTTTTTGTTTCCGAAAAGACAAGTCATCCTCAATGAAATAACACTCCCCGAGCTAGAATAATTGTGCACAACCTAGCTACAACTAGCATGATAAATAAAACAACACCCACAAACAAAACACTCATAAACAAAATAACCAACACTTCATCAAATCACACGCAACAAAGAATATCAACACCATAAGCACAATAAACAAAACCAACAAGGTGAACTACCTCAATGCATGGAAACAATCTTGACAGTATCTGAATAAAAAAAACCCGTTGAATAATCCCAATATATGTTTGAGTTTAGTGGCAACTAATCAAAACCGCCCACTAAAAGTAGGCCTTAAAACAATTTATGAGTTAGTATCTACAACCATGCTCCCTAAAGTTTACTTTCTAATACTAGCCATTTTTAATGTTCTTCTCCAATCATACTCTCTATATTTAGCTAATTATATAATATTTTATTATTTTTAACATTTTAATTTAAACAATTATTTTTGATATAATTGATCAATACTTTATTGCATTAAAATACTAATAAAAATAATTTAAGGAGTGGCAAGGTCTCCATATATATATACGGGGGAAAACTTAGAGAGTTAATTTATGGAACATTTAGGGTGATGATCTGAACAACTAATTACATAATTGATTTCTTATATTAGGGTAAAGAGCCAAAGAGAATATTGAAGATGCTCTAATTACTTAGGTTATTAAGGGATTATAAACGCTCAAAAGTAGTTATAATTTAATAATATCTTTAGAAATGTCTTATAACCTATTTATAATTTATGTTTATTTTATAAGTTAAAAATTATTTATAAAACCTAAGCATGGTAAAGTGGTGATGAGTTACAAATTGTTTTAATTCATGAAAAGTTTATTACACCCTTAAAACTATTATAAAAGTTAATAATATCAAAATATTTTTATTTTAAAAATTAGTTATAAGATCCTAAAATTTTAAAAATCATAATTCCCATATAAACATGCTTTATAATTTTCCATAAAATAGATGCAAATTCTTAAATATTACTTCATTCTTATTTTAATAATAAAATAAGAAATATTATAATAAAAAAGAAATATTATTTTAATAATAAAATAAAATAAAAACTACTATTATAGTTAAAATTGAAAAATGTAAAAAGCTTTAAGAAGGTAATAATGTTCCGAGAAAAATACTTGCCTCGTCTAATCTATGAACAACTACGGGCACATCCCATGATTGTGCCGCCTCCGGCGTTGCTATCACTGTTTGAAACAATTCATGACAGTGTTGAAAGGTAGAACCACGCGAGTACGTCCGGTCTCGGTTCATAAACACCATGTCCATCATCACAAATTCAAAAATCTTCGATGAGATTGAGAAGGCGCATTAACAAATAAATAAATAAATACTCAATTAATCAATTACGGATCAGAAAAGAGAGAGCCGGAGATCAACGCCGCCAATATCCCAAACTTACTACTTTCTAGCATATGCATCCTACGTGATGATTAGTTAATATTGAAATAGAGGTGAAAACAATTGTTATTGTCCTACCAAACCAAAGATCATTTCTCAAAAGGGCAAGACGGCTGTGCCGCTATAGAGTTTTTGGAGGACCAGCTGGGAGAGAAGAAGAGGGTTGAAGGAACGCTTTGGCAAGCGAAAAATCGTAAAAAATAAAATCAAACGTACATCACTTTCTATTGTTTTTGTATTAATTAATTAACCTGTTTGATTATAGTATTAGTCTAAGCACCACCGCGACATCAACTTTGGATTCCCTTTGCTCAAGTACCGCGCCCACAAGTTCCCAATTTCCGAGGTTGTTAGCGCACTAATTTTGCGGTAAACATGTTGTTATAATGTTTAGAAACGCCGACAAAGGGATTTAAATAGTGTTTTTATTCATTTTTTTAAAAAGCATATAAAAGGTTCCAATGACATCGAATCGTAGAGACAGCACATGATCACTACCTACGTGATCCAGCTAATCATGTCCATCAAAAACAAAAGCAAAAACCCATAAACCTCACAATCACAGTTACCATATAAATAAATCCACTCTTCTGCGCCTCTGTACTCCTAGTTCTACATCTACATCAAGGCGATGGACGGGTCTGGATCGGGTTTCCGAATCTCCGGACCGGATAGGAGTTTCGGTGTCGTGAGCGGGAAGAGAGTCGGGCCGAACCAGGTCTTCGCGGGTCGTCTTCCTGGGTCGCCGGATCTGCGTCGGATTCCGGGTCAGGAGTCGTCATCTTCCACGACGGCGTTGCCGTGGAGCTTCGGCGAACCGGAGATGAAGAGACGGAGGCGGATCGCGAAGTACAAGGTGTACACCGTGGAAGGTAAAATTAAGGCTTCTTTGAGGAAAGGGCTTCGGTGGCTCAAAAGCAAGTGCTCTGAGATTGTTCATGGCTGCTAGTAAAAACAGAGAGAGAGAGAGAGAGAGTGTTTTTTAACTTTTTTTTATTGGTTTCCACTGAAATATCAATGTTTGGTTGGAGCCTGGAGGATTTGGGTGACGCCATTTGGATCAATGGGGAAACAGTTTTTCTTGTCCCTGTTTTGCGTAGTTTACACGTTGACAAATGACAGCCGTACAAACCGCTTAAGCAACAAATAATTGTAGCGACGACATGCCTTCGAACAATCCTACGTATGTGCCTTGGGAAACACGGGTGCTCCATTTTATCTAATTTCATGTACTTTTTTATTTTTTTATTTTATTTAAATATATATATATTTACTTATTTAATTTTATAAATAATTTTAAATATTTCCCGTATGGCGCTGTCGAAAGCAACAGTAAGCGCTTGGTTTAATACAAGTGATTGTATTAGGGTTGAGCCGAAAATCGAATAAACTGATGTTTATTTGGGTGAGTTGACTAGCCTCTCAATCCAACCAAAAACAGAATACACCGATTAGATAAATAGTGTAACCCGCCCAAATTGACCGATGGATATTTTTGGATAAGAAATTTTCATTGACAGAGTAAGAAATATAAAGATGTTATGAATTAAAAGTAAAAGTTTATTGATTGCGGACTTTTTAAATTTAATCTAAAAGTATTTTTGATGACTACAATTTATTTGATTTAGTTTCTTGGGATTAGATATTAGATTTTGTATTCTAGTTTGTGTTAATATTGTGAATTTAAGTTGAGAAATTGGCGATGCTAGGATTGAGCAGGAAAATTGTTAACCCGATTTAACCCGACAAATCAACCGACCAAAAACCGAATAAACCGAAAATCGAATAAATCGATTTGGGTGGATTAAGCAATCCTATCAACCCAACCGAAAACCGAAAATTCGATTTAGCAAAGTGATGTAACCTGCCCAAACCAACCGACGATTACCCCTGGCTTGCATTGCATCAGAAAAATAAAGTAACAAGAATAGAGAGAGTGAATTCTCTTGTGGGGTCTCCGGTCCCATTCGATTTCTAGCATTCTATAAAGGCTTGTTGAAGCGCCCATCGATGCCACTACCATTTATTGTATCGGTGTTTAGTTTAGTCTAGTAAAGTAAGAAAAGCTATTACTAACCTCTGGGCAAACTACCGACAAAGTACACTTCAATTTTGGAGCAGAGCTTTCTTTTATGGTATCAAAGAAAGATCTATCCAAATTTGTTTGGTAAACTAAAAAAATACTTATATATATTTTTTATTTTTATGATAAAAATAGAAATATTTTAGAAGTTACTTTTCAAAATTATTTAAGTAGGCAACTTTGAAATTTGTACATATCAACATTAATTTTTTTTAAAAAATAATAAAAAGAGTGCTTGCTTAAATTTAAAAAGTAAACTTTTTTATTTTTTTAAACATTCAAGGTAAATTTGTTTTTATTATCTAACACTTGTTAGATCTCATTTTGCCTGGGTTGGATTACGACTATATTCAGTAAGGAAACCTTAAATCGAGGACTTCTTTGGTAATACTCCAAAATGGCCCAAGCCTAGAACCAAGTGATAAACGAGGAAATTTGAAGAGCGACACACTTGAATGTACTAAATTTAGAGTAGAAACGAAGAAGTTATGACCAAGTCAAAGTTGGTCAAAACTCAAGAGTCATCATCAATTTAGTGATATCATCATCAACATAGTGATGTCACCACAAGGCTTTCAATCTCTTGCCAAAAAAAGTCCAAATACAACGAATATGAAAATAGGGAATATTAACCAATTAAATTGATCAATTTAAATTGACAGTGTCTAAATTAAATAATTTGATTGAATGATTGAATAATTGATTGATTAATTGATTAATTAATTAATTAATTACTTGAATGATTGATTGAATGAATGATTAGGTGGTGCATAAAATTAAAAAGATTTAATTGATTACCTTACAGAATAAGAAATCTCATTTGCTTGTTTTATTTCAATCATATATTTAAATTTAAGGTGAAAAATCAAATAACACTTATTGATTTAATTGCATGCCTTGGGAGATAAAAAAAATCCTATTTACCCAAACTATTTCAATCAATGATTAAATGAGAAAAGATTACCTTTTGAAAGACTAGCCTATATATCCTACAAATAAGTTGTTTTATTGACAATGCAGGGACATGATTTGAGAGGAGGAATACACCTTGGCAGAGAGAATCTTAGAGAGCTTGTGAGAGAAAAATAAGAAGAGAGAAGAGAAGCAATAGTTCTGTTCTCTAATCTATTTCTCACATGAAACTCTTTAGAGGGATCATCAAGGGGAAAGGAACCTAAACGTTTACTTCCAATTTTCCAGGTTTCATTTATTTTTATTTTATTTGAAATGTTAAAATCTCTTTTCTTTGGCATTTTAAAATAAGATAGTCTCTTTTCTTCTTATTCCTTTTTTTAAAAGAAAAAACATAAAAACATAAAACTTATCCATTTTCTTGAAAAATCAAATTAAAGGTCTGAGTGGTTGTGGGGTTGAGCCCTTAATGCTAATATCCTAGGTGCTTTGGCCGACATTGATTTTGGCGATGCTATTTATTCAAAACCATCTTATTGATTTTGGCATTGCCACATGAGCCTAGATCCCACATTCTTTTTTTTTTTCTAAAACTAGAATGTTTTCCTTTTATTTTTTAAATATTTTCTCTTTCAATGGCCTAGATCTATAAAATCTCCTTTTCCCTTAAAATATTAAAATAAAGAAAATAAATTTTTAACTAAAACAAGAAAGCATCCATACATCAAGACTAGGTACCACTTATAGGCGTTATAGGAGTGCAAGAGTTCTTCTTCCTTCTCCACACGTAACCAATTCCCGAACTTAAATCTCTGGAGTCGTAAACTTTTCTTTTTCTAGGTGCCCAATCACACCTCTAAATTATTTGGTGGCGACTTTGTCTTTTCTTTTACTTGCATAGGTTGTGTGAGTACTATGTAGGGATGACTCGAGGACTAATGATATGAACCAACATTGAGTCATTTCCAAAACCAATCTTGACCCAGTCAAAATCGGGTGATGACAATACATATTATTTATTTTTTAAATTATTGTCTATAAAACAATTATCTATTTATTTTTATAATCATTTTTTTAGTATGAGTAAAATAACTTATTTTAAAAGCATAATATTATTAACTTATATGGAGTCGCAAATGAACTACTAGCTCGTTTGATACACAAGAAAAAATTTGAGAGCAACGAAATAAGTAAGAAAGTGAAATTGACATGAAAATCAAAATAAAATTTTTTATTTCCTTCCGCGCATTTGGTATGCAAGAGCAAATTAAGAGGGTAATGAATTAAGTCAATTACTAAAATATTCTCATAATTATTAAAGTTTATTGAATAAAATCTTTTATTTCTTGTTCTCATCCTGATTCAAATCTTTTTTATGTTGTCACCCACGATGGACCCACAGGGCCTTAAAGCAAGAAAGGGCCACCGCCAAAGAAAAACACCCCTATAGTTGCAACAGAGAAGGTGCCAAGTTTCATGGAGGAGGAAATCGTTCGAGTCGATCTCTAAAAATCTAGCATTGATAACTGCTTTGGGAAATTCATCGTCATTTTCCTCATGGTCGACACCATGATTGATCTTTGATGGACATGGGGAATGGTTATCATTGCTGGCTGGCTGGAATGACATGAGGGATGGTTATCATTACGACAGGATTTGATGTGAGTTTTCCAATGGGAGGAGGCAGTGGCGATGACAATGGCAATGAGATTAAATTCAAGGGTGAAGGGTGAGGATGAAGAGTTTGGGCCTATGATGATGCTCAATGGAAGTATTTTGGCTAAACAAATAATATAATTTTGAGCAATACATATAATATACAATGTATAAAAAATAAAAAAGGTTCCCTTATAAAAGGGAACCTAGGGTTGAGCGAAATGAATTTATCTTTTTATAAAGGTATAATATTATCATAGGAATCATTGTTGTTCGTCTTATTTGCATATAAATATGAAAAAGAAATAAATTTTGTTTTTTTAATGCTTTCCTACAAATTTTTTATGTGATCTATTCACGCTCACATCTACAACTTTTTCATTTGTCACGAACCACAATTATTTTCTATTCACGACCATCTCTTTTCGAACAAAGAAGAAGCTACAACATAAGATGTCGTCCGCCCCTAGGATTAAAAGAGTGTTTAAATTTAAAAAGTACTTTTTTTTTTAAACATTCAAGGTAAATTTGTTTTTATTATCTAACACTTATTATCTATTTTTAGAGTTGCAGTATTTTTAAAATCATAGTCTATATAACATTTATCTATTTATTTTTATAATCATTTTTTAGTACTAATAAAAATAACTTATTTTAAAAGCATAATATTATTAACTTATACGAAATTGCGAATGGACTACTAGCTTGTTTGGTATACGAGAATAAATGTGAGAGCAATGGAATAAGTAAGGAAATGAGATTGACATGAAAATCAAAATGAAAATTTTCATTATCTTTTGCGCGTTTTCTATACAAAAACAAATAAGGTAATTAATTAAGTCAATTACTAAAATATCCTCATAATTATTATAGTTTATCGAATAAAATCTTTTATTTCTTCTTCCCATCTTGATTCAAATCTTCTTTATGCCACTGCTTGTGATGCACACTGTTGGACCCTATTTGTCCGGGTTGGTCATATTTTATCAAATTTAGTTTTCTTCGATGCCGCCTCGATCTGTTAAAATTTTATAGAACGACGGAGTCGTGATTGTTGAGGCGCAAATGCCCAATTTAAAGACAATTATTCAAGAAAGGCCTCCAAATGCCAAAAAAAATGAAAAAATAGTTAATACCAACTAAACAATGTCCATTAGTGACAAAAATCCTATTTTAAATAATACTCTAATGCAATATGCCTCAATGCAGTAATGCTATGATTCCACTTCAATACATAAAGGGGAAAAAATACAAGAAAAAGACATATAACATGAAACATGGAATATAAGGCGTGTTTGGTGGCAAATGTTTTGTGCTTTCTGTATTCAAATACATAAAACACTGAGGAGAGGTTGTTTGGTACTTATTTTTTAAAAAAACAAGTTATTTTCAAATGCAAAAAAATGAAAACACATTTAGGATGTTTTTATTTTGTTGCTTTCTATTTTTACTTGTTTTCCAATGAGCCCACCGTCGCCCCCTCACAACGCCACGTTGCCCCCTCACAACACCACCCACCGACGCCCCCCTCCTGCTTGCCCCCCTGCGCACGACGGCTCAATGTCCCACCCCTTGTGCGAGACTCCCCCCGGCTTGACGCCACCCCTGGCGTCAACAGAATCGCAATTAGACACTTCAAATCTCCAATATTCGTATAAGGGTAACTCAAACCACTTAAAATCCCTAAAAGGGCACAAATTGAAGCAATTACAAAAAGTGATAATGATTGCTCAATCATAGAAAGCACACCAAACCAAATTGAAGGAACCAAAAGCAACAAACAGGCAAAAAGCAAGGTAGGTGGAGCAAAAAAACTAAAACTCTACAATTATTGCCAAAGGTAAAAGCAAATCTAGAGAGAAAGAATTAGATTCACTCGTAAAAGTGGTAGATCAGGAAGTAGGTAATGCAAAGCCGATGGGTGCGTAGAATTGAAAAAAAAGGTTGGAGAGAGAGTGTCACGCCCCGATTTCCTTCCACTTGGAAATGAGTGGTGACTGCCATGCCCGCACCCGAAGGGACGAGGGGTTAGTGCAAGCACTTAAAAGGACTTCTGGCACGGTGCTGTCCCAAACCTGCACAACCAGGCTAACATGCCAAGGGGCATGCTCCTGCTCCCAAACCATGCACACAAACACAAATTGAATAACAACATCTCATTTTATTCCATTGCAGAGGCTAAATGTTTATTACAACCCGGTCGGGGAAAAACCCCTATGAAGCCATAAATAAAACCAAGCCAAAATCCAAACACATAAAACCGAGTACAACAAAGGAAATAATATAAAACTTCCCGGCCTCGGGGCCTAGCTCGTCGGCCTTCACCTACCTTTCTTAAACCTGCAAAGAACAATTTATAGGAGGGGTGAGCAAACCATAGCTCGGTAGGGATCCGGTCTCCCCGAGACCCGTCCCGCTCTACAACATGCATGATATGTGTATGCTTGTGCTCGTGTCGTGCCTAGGCTAAAGCGTGGGAAACATCACCCGAGTAAACACTCTTTTCACGAGCCTGCACTGAAGGGCGAGGGACACCCCGCCACCACGGCGACATGACATACCACGTCCAGGCCGAATGTTGCATGGACACCAATGCAACATTTTCCACCCGAGTCGAGATATGGTCAACCACCTCCTCGGGCGCCATACCTCCCCTCGGGAATGGGTGTAGACTTAGCTCACCGTCGTGAGTCTTCCCGAGACTCCGGACCACGTCTGGCCAAATCTCAAAGGGGTCCGCTATTGTGCCGGCCCATATCTCAGCTCGGTCTCAAACGGATCAACGAGAATAGCATAGCATTACATCTCAACATGTAAACTCCACGACGGCATTTGCACTGATTTCGGAGGGACCAACATGGTCGAATACAAGCTACACACATCGGCCTTATAGGCTTAAAATCAAATACAAGTCAAACATAGTACACACCAGTCACGCGGTATGTCATCGAGACACCCATATACAAGGTCTCACGGGCATTATATTGAATACATGGCATGTAGGCCTCCAGGACATTTTATTAAATACATAGTGTGCAGGCCTCGCAGACATTTTATCGAACACATGGTGGGCATAAACAAACCCGAGAAAATCCTCGGGCCAAATTTAACATCGGAATCAACGAAACATGCCCTTTGAGGCCAACATCCATATAGGAGATCACACTATATGGATTTACACATATATATAGGTGAATATCCTAGAACGAGAGGAGAGTTAGGAAGAACATGAATCCCTACCTCGAGGCTTTTGTCCTTACCTCCACGCTAAACTGACTCCCACGACGCGAACCACCACGGGAATCGCCAGGGAGATCCTCTCTCTCTCTCTGCAGCGTGAAGCAGCAAAGAAGAACACAAGAACCCTAAACTCGAAACTCAAGCCCTCATTATATAGACACTACCCACATCAAACGACGTAGTTTTGGTTAAGTAAATCCCATGATCAAAACGACGTAGTTTTGATCACACAAGTTAGCACCTTTCCTCTCCATATAGGCCAAAATACTTGAATTTCAACATGGTCCTTTGGAGAAAGATCATTAGAATGTCAAAACCAAGGGAACCATGCAAAATATGGTGCACGTCAATTTGCACGTGAATTCCCAATTCACGTGCAACTCCATATGAACTCCAAATGCGCTCAAACTTCACCCCTAGCCTCCTTGCATCATTTAGAAGACAGCCACACTTGCACGTGAATTGGACCCATTTCACGTGCACCTCCATACAGTCAGTTTGGCCTGAAACTTCGTGGTAGATAGAGGACATCATTCTAAGCATCTTTCCTTTTGCACGTGAATTCATTTGAGCCCATTCACTAGGTCAAAATCTAGAAAAACTCTACTCAGAAGGCAAAACTATGACTAACTCAAGGTACGGGTCCTTACAGAGAGAGCACGTGAGAGAGAGACCTGGTATGGGCTGAAGTTGGGGACGAGTGAAGAGTATTACATTACCTGCTACGCTGCATGGAGGTAGAAGAAGGTTGATGCATGCAAACTAGTGCCCTAGATGGGTAAAAAAAGTGCCCCTCAGACCCGGCCCTGGTTGGTTTGTGATGTGTTGGTCGCACAACCACATCAGCCACGTCAGCCACGACGTTCTGCGAGAGTACCGAAGAGAAACCCAAAATATTTGGATTATTTGGTTGTTGAGTGAGCATGAATGTGGGCAGTTTGAGCGGGTCTGTAGGGATCAATATGCTAGATTTATTTGTCTGCAAATTAGTAGGAGGAATAACAGAAGTTTGTTGCGGGAGCTATTCTTTGGGATAACAGAAAGTTATCTTGTTTTCTTTATTTTATATAAGCCTAGTTAGATGTAATAAATGTTATGGAAAATTAAATCAGTTTATTTGTGGCCTGTTCTCGCCTTGAGAAGAACGAACCTATCCTATTTTCTCTTGTACTCTGGCTGGGACCTATCAATTAGTATCAGAGCACATATAATGTCCACCAACAAAGAACGTATAGAAAATCTAGAAGTCGGATTTGGAGAGTTACAAAACAACTTCAGCCGTATGGAAGTCGGAGTCCATGACAAACTCCGACAAATTGAAGATGCCATTAGCAGAATGTTTGACGCATTCTCAGCTGGACCAGGGGCTTCACCTAGCACCGCCGATGTACAAACGGGTCAATCTTCCCGTGGGCGTACCTAGGATCCCGGAGTTTCCAAATTGGCGATATTAGAGTTTCCAAAGTATTCCGGAGATGACCCGACCTAGTGGCTCATGTGAGTGGGACAATTCTTTGAATATCAAGGCACGACAGAGGCACAGAAAATATCTCTAGCATCTTTCCATCTCCAAGGAGAAGCAAACCGGTGGTGGCAATGGTTACAGTAGGCATACCAAGACGAAGACAAAGAGGTCACCTGGGGGATCTTTACCGAAGACTTGTGGTCGCAATTTGGCCCTACCGATTGTGAGGACTTTGACAAATCACTATCCAAAATTAAACAAACGAGTTCCTTATGTGATTACTAGAGGGAGTTTGAAAGATTGGGAAATAAGGTTCAAGGATGGACCTAAAAGGCACTGGCAAGAACGTTTATGGGAGGACTTAAGGCCGAGATTGATAACGGCATACGAATGTTCGAACCCAAGGCGTTGAAGGAAGCTATTAGTCTAGCGCGTATGCGAGATGAATAGCTAGCCCAGCAACAAAGGTTCTCCAAACTCGCTAATAGGGATATTGTTGACGTATAATTTACACCAAAAGCCAAAGCAAGCACTTCTTTCAAGCGGTTATCATGGGAGGAAATGCAGCGCAAAAGAGCTCAAGGAATATGCTTCAATTGTGACGAAACATTCACCACGAGACATAAATGCCGGGGCCCTCAGTTATTACTACTTGAAAAGGAGGGCTCGGATTCCGATAAAGAAAACTCTAGAAATGAAGAATTTTCTTTGCTTGAGATTTCCTTGCATGCCCTCACAGGATGGTAACCTCATAAAACGATACGGATGATGGCAACCATTGGGACTCAAGATATGGTGGTTTTGATTGATAGTGGGTCAACCCACAATTTTATTAGCCAGAAGATGGCAAATCAACTGCAACTTAAGGTGTTGCGGACCAGGCCCTTTGACGTCAAGGTCGCCAATGGGACACCTTTAAGGTGCCAGGGCCGGTTTGAAGATGTCAAGGTTAATTTACAAGGAATTCCATTCATCCTTACTCTATATGCTCTTCCATTGGTTGGGCTAGACTTCGTTCTAGGCGTCAGTTGGTTGGAACAATTGGGGATGATTATCTGCAATTGAAAGACCAAGACAATGGAGTTTCAATGGAACAACCAACCCCGGATACTACAGGGCTTGGGAACACCAACAATACAAGCAACTTCATTGAAATTAGCCAGGAAAGGAGGAAGACAGGCTAGGTCCGTATTTGCCCTCACTTTTGAAGGTGACACCTCTGCTACTCAAGCTACAGCACGACCGGAGATGTAGTAACTGCTGCAACAGTTTGCAGACATCTTTGAGGAGCCAATGCAGCTGCCTCCAGCAAGGCAAATCGATCATCCTATAAAGCTAAAAGAAGGGAGTGAGCCTGTCAACGTTAGGCCCTATAGGTATGCTTACTTTCAAAAGGCTGAAATTGAGAAACAAGTTAATGACATGCTTAAATTAGGGTTTATACAACCTAGCATTAGTCCGTTCTCATCTCCTATTTTATTGGTAAAGAAAAAAGATGGGTCGTGGTGATTTTGTACCAACTATCGGGCCTTAAATGCAGTCACTATTAAGGACAGATTCCCTATTCCTACTATCGATGACAAGTTGGATGAACTCCATGGCGCTACCTATTTTACTAAACTTGACCTTCGAGCAGGTTATCATCAAGTGAGAATGGTCTCCAGTGATGTACACAAAACTACTTTTCGTACACACAATGGACACTATGAGTACCTAGTCATGCCCTTCAGATTGTGTAATGCTCCATCCACCTTCCAGGCAATTATAAATTTTATTTTCAGTCCCTCCACTTTATCTTGTTCTTCTTTGACGATATTCTGATTTATAGCCCCAACTGGAACATGCACCTTGACCATGTCAAGATAACTTTAGAAATATTGCGGCGGCACCATTTCTATGCTAAAATCAGTGTGTATTTGGGTCATAGGAATTGGAGTATCTGGGACACATTGTTACTCCTCGAGGGGTTAAAGTTGACCAAAGGAAAATTTCTATCATGGTCGATTGGCCTAAGCCTACTACCGTTACTGAGCTACGTGGATTTTTGGGCTTAACAGGTTATTATAGGAAATTTGTTTGCAATTACGGCATCATCGCACAACCCCTTACTCGTCTTCTAAGAAAGGGACAATTTCTTTGGGATGCAGCTGTCACGCCCCCAAATTCCAGGGAACCCAGAACCGGGTACATGACTTCCCCTTGCCCGCACCCGATAGGTTAAGGGGTTGGTGACTAGCACCAATGTAGACTACACCTTGGTCTTTGTCTCAAATCTGCAACCCTGTAGATCATACATCGAGGGTAATCTGTGCTTTCCCATATATCATCATGCATATAATGAGTCAAACGAATCATCTGGACATCACATCACAAACAATATGCAAATACAACTGTCCACGGACCAATGTCCGGGATATCACATAAAATAATATCGAATATAATACTAAATCATACATCAGAGTAGTGGGCGTCCTCCTGGAAGAAAGTCCTCCACTAGTCTCGGGTCACACCTGAAAAAGGTAAACAACAAGTAGGGGTGAGCGACAAGCTCAGTAGGTGACCCCAACACTCCACATCATGCAAACATACAAGTCTATACTACATACTACGTGTACTTGTACTTGTGTAGTGTGCACAATCATCGGGACTCGGCACCGAAACAAACATCGGGACCTAGCCTGCCCGTCCGGGACGGCTTGTCCACGATCTCCACGGATCCCGGCTCAGGGCACTCAGCCCTAGCTCCACGAGCTCAACGGCTCAACGAGGCCTTAGCTTCTACGGCGCAATATGCTCGGCCACGGTTGCCACACGAGGCTTGCCATCGGTGCGTATGCCCCCACGTCAACCACATAGCACCATCGGTGCATTACAATGAAAACCCAACAAGTCATAGAGCCTAGCCCCAATCCCTCAAACCAACATACCAACACCAATATGGTCTTAAGGTATACAACACTCCCTTTAAAATCAGCATGATCTTCACCGATCGATCCTTATTCCTTGACTAAGGAAGGAGATACCCATAGGAGTTGTTTTCTTGAAATAAAAAGTCCCGGCATTGGGTTCCCATAGCATAACTAAGATAATCTGATTTTTGGGGATTTTTACGAGATGTCTAACCCCACTTTCAAAAATTTACCTCTCCAAAAAGCTGGATTTTTCGAGATTTTACACTAAATCCCAATTTTCACATTTTGAAAGAGTGGAATTAATTTTTCTAGTATTTTTCTTTGAATCCAAATGGGAGGTATTTTGTTATTTACATTGTAACTTAAGTGTCCAGTTACACTGTTGGAGCTGCATAAATGTGCAGAGGCATAATGGTTTATAATGTAAATAGTCCAGTGCAGTGCAGTCCAGTGTATAGTTACAATGTTGGAGCTGCGACTCGTAGCGCAGAACTGCAGCGCGCCTCGAAGACTCGTAGCTGGGGCTGCGACTCGTAGCTGCGTAGCGCGCCTCGAAGACTCGAAGCGGGTCTTCGATCTTCGACCTTCGGACTACGAACTACGAACTACGAACCTTCGAACTACGAGTCTACGAACTACGACCTCGACCCAAAACTTCGGATTTTCGTCGGTTCGACCCGATAACGCGCCAGTCTGCTGTTCATCATCGTTTTGCGTTTCTTCATCTCGGAACCAACCCAGCAACCCCAGACGCTCCCAAACACACGTTTTACGCAATAAACGACTATATCTTACCTAAAAATGCGTCCCGGAACGCCTCTAAATCGTACAGTAACAACGAAATATGCACATATAATTACTGATTCGATAAATCTAGATCTAAACCCAGTTCTATGGTTAACTTGTCAACCATCATGAAATATCTGATTATACACCCCGAATCACAAACACATCTCTACGATGATCTAAATCGATTCTTAACCACGGATCTTATGCTAAACCATTAGATCTAACCCAGAATTGGATTTCTCCCAAAATCTAGGGTTCATGCTCAATTTCAAAAAAATCATGATAAATTCGTGCAGATCCAAAACAGAATCAAGATAAGGAGTTTAAGGACACCTACCTGGAGTGATTCTTTGAACTACACAAACCCAAATCGCCCCAAGGCTTCAAGCTTCCAAGCTCTCTCTCTCTCTCTCTCTCTCTCAAATGCACACAAACGTGATAGCGTAAAGTGAAAGCTCTTTCTTTTCCTATTATTTATATTTCTGCCAGTCATTGACCAATAACTGACCTAATCAATCATTGACCTAGTCAATAATTGACCTCTAATGTCCCGAACTCCAAATTGAGTCAAATTACGGTCAAAACGCTCGAAATGATGAGCACAACACATAACAGATATTATTACACCCAAATGACTGCTCAAACGCAAAGTCAACCAATAAACCCCAAAAGGTCAACAATTAGGTCAAATGGGGCCCCGACTCGGAATCAGGCCCAAGTACAGTCAAAATGCTCACATCGACAACTATACTACCGTCCAGATAGTTGCATTCCTATAGAATGACTATCTCTCAAAACTACCAAATACGAGTCTTTACATCCTCCCCACCTTAGGACTTTTCGTCCTCGAAAATAAAACACATGCCCAAAGGACATAGCAAAATTCAAGCTCAATGTCCCAACAACAAAGCATAAAACATGATCACCGATCACACATGTGCAATGAACTCTCAACAAGCCAAAAGTGACAAAATCCAACAACAATGAGCAAACCACATCTCAAACAACATATGCAAAACAAATGCATAAACATAACTCATACCTCAGGAAGGCCCTCACATCCTCCCTACCTCGGTGATCGTCCTCGGGCAACTCGGGATGAAGAACCCGCATCTGGCTCTCTTTCTCCCAAGTCTGCTCCTCCATGCCTCGATGTCGCCATAACACCCAAACTAGTGGGATCGTCTTGCCTCGCAAGACCTGGTCCCCACCTGTCCAAAATCTGTGCGGCATCTCAACAATGGCACCATCATCATCCAAGTCTATCTCGTGATAGTCCAACACATGAGAAGGATCGGGGGTGATACCGCCTCAACCGAGACACATGAAACACATCATGGACTTGTCTAACTCTGGTGGCAAGCTAATCGGTAAGCCACTGCGCCCACGGTGGCAACAATCTCAAACGGTCCCACAAAACGAGGGGAAAGTTTGGATCCACGCCAAACCTCCGACGCCCTCGACGCGGTGAAACCCGCAAAAATACACGATTACCCACCTCAAACTGCAAAGGTCGACGCCTCTAGTCCGTATAGGACTTCTGCCTACTCTGTGCTGTCAACATCCGCTGTCAAATCAGCTGCACTATCTCCGTGGTTTCTCGAACCATATCGGGACCGAGAATCGCTGTCTCTCCTGTCTGCGCCTAGCACAAAGGTGATCTACAAGGCCGCCCATACAGTGCTTCATACGGAACCATCCTAATCGTGGCCTGATAAATGTTGTTGTAAGAGAACTCCACCAAAGGAAGGTGAGTCTCCCAACAACCTCCAAAATATAGAACACAGGCACGCAACATATCCTCGAGTGTTTGAATCGTCCGCTCCGACTGACCATTCGTCTGCGGATGAAAGGCTGTACTGAGGTTCACCCTAGTACCCAAAGCTTCTTTGCAATTGTCTCCAAACGAGAGGTAAACCTCGCATCCGATCGAGATACAATAGACAATGGGACTCCATGCAACCGCACAATAACATCAAGGTACCTTTGTCCCAAAGTCCTCACTGGGTCTGTCTCCCGAATCGGAATAAAATGCGCTGATTTGGTCAACCGGTCCATAATAACCCATATAGTGTCGTGTTCCCTGAACGAGGAAGTCCAGTGACAAAATCCATGGTTACGTGGTCCCATTTCCACTCTGGCACTGGCAATGACTGCAACTCACCAGCTGATCTCAGGTGCTCTGCCTTGACCTGCTGACAAGTCAAACACCTCCTCACAAAATCAACAACGACCTTCTTCGGGCTGGCCACCAATCTTGTCTTCTCACGGCATGATACATCTTGGTCCCACCGGAATGTACAACTAACCTCGGCCGTGAAATTCTCGAAGAACCTCCTCCTGAAGAGAAGTGGGGAACTATCAGGCGACCCCCTATACCTCAATATATGCTCTGCGTCCTCGGTTCAATCGGAAGATGCCGCCTAGTCCGAATCCTTCCCGATGACCTCACAATCAACGTCCCCCAGGTGATCCTCTATGATCCTACGGTGTAACTCGGGGACCTGACAACAACACTGAGGATCCCTGCGCCCCTCCTTTGGTCACCATCTGCAACTTCATCCTCGCCAATTGGCCCATCATTTACCATTCCTTAATGGCACAATGGGCAACCACGGCCCTGCTCTTCCTACTCTGAGCATCTGCCACAATATTACCCTTCCCAGGGGTGTACATCATATCAAACCGAAACTGCTGCAGGTAGTCCACCCACCGTCTCTGCTAAGGTTCGGTATCGGCCCGAGAAAAGATATATCGCAAGCTTTTGTGGTCCGTATACACCACAAACTTCTCCCTAAGGAGATAATCTTGCCGACTCTTTAAAGTAAAGATCATCGCAGCCAACTCCAAATCATGCGTGGGATAGTTCTGCTCATGTGGTCTCAACTGCCTAGATCCATAAGCAATCACTTGCCGAGCCTGCATCAACACATAACCCAGTCCCACCCTGGAAGCATCACAATACACCTCGAAAGGCATACCCTCCTGTGGAAGAATCAAGATAGGGGCTAAGGTCAATCGTGCCTTCAGCTCCATGAAAGCACTCTCACACGCATCAGACCAAACGAAAGGAACTCCCTTCCTAGTCAAGTATGTCATAGGAGCTGCCAACCGGGAAAAATCCTCCACAAACCTCCGATAGTAGCCTGCCAAACCAAGGAAGCTACGAATCTCAAACACATTCGTGGGCCTCTTCCACGACATAACCGTCCCGATCTTCTCAGGATCCACTGTGATACCCTCCGAAGATACCACATGCCCCAAGAAGTGTACCTGTTGCAACCAGAAGTCCCATTTCGTGAACTTTGCGTACAATCGGTGCTCCCACAAAGTCTGCAACACAACCTGCAAATGCTCCTCATGCTCCCTCTTGGTCGCTGAATAGACTAAAATATCGTTGATGAACACCACAATGAACATATCTAAATATAGAGCAAACACCTGGTTCATCAATCCCATAAACACTGTTGGAGCATTCGTGAGCCCAAATGGCATCACAAGCCACTCATAATGCCCATAACGACAACTGAACGCGGTCTTAGGGATATCTCGCCTCCCTAACCCTCAACGATGGTATCCAGGATCTCAAGTCCTCATCTTGGAAAACCACCTCGCACCGCGAAATTGATCAAATAGGCCATCGATCTCGGCAATGGATACCTGTTCTTCCACGATCACTTGGTTCAGCTTAGGTAGTCTATATATAGCCCAAGTGAACCATCCGCCTTCTTGGCGAACAACACTGGAGCGCCCCACGGTGAGCTACTCCGCCTAATAAAGCCTCGTGCCAATAGATCATCTACCTGCCTCTTGAGCTCTCTAAGCTCTGTTGATGCCATCCAGTAGGCCGTTAACCTGATCGGTGTTGTCCCTGGCAACAACTCGATCGAAAACTCTACCTCCCTCACGGGTGGCAAACTGATCAAGTCCTCGGGAAACACATCCGGGAACTGATCTACAATGGGTGGCAAAATAGCCTTTCCCTCTCTCCTCCTATCAACCAACGTCAAAGTCGGCTGGCCCCGGTGGGTCACATAACCCCACCCATGCCTCAAAGGTCCCAACCTGCATGCCTCCTCGGTCCACTCACCCACAAAGACATCCCGCGTGCCCTCTGGTGTGAGAAATGTCACACGCCATCGAAAACAATCAATCTAACATCAAAACCAGGATAACATCAAAATCATCTAACTCCATGATATACAAATCACACAACAAGTTAACACCCCCAAGTGTTACCTGACAAGCACGACAAATACTCTCAAGTATCACAATTTCACCCAAAGGGTGAAGCTACCATCGAGATCGACTAAGCGTCTCTGGTCTAACTCCAAGCCAACCACCGTAGCATACAAAATAAAAAGAATGGGTAGCACTAGTATCAATCAAAACCGAACGGATAGTATGAGAAATGATAATGTTACCTCTCATGACTGAAGGTCTTGCTCGCCTCGTCCATCAGTGGAACCTCCGCCTCTCTGGGGTAAGAGCAAAAGTCCTCCCTCGTGGCCTACCGCCACTAGCCTGGCCCATTGGGGCCTTGCCCCGCGATCAACATGACCGTGCTTCCCGCCAGGCTGCTGCACCGCAGTCACGTCTGCGTGCTCGTGCCGGCGGCACCGACCTCTCGAGATGAGCCCCCTCCTTTGTCCTGCTCTCTCGGACGAGGGCCTACATCTCTGGTCAAGCTAAGGGTAACACGTTCCCCTAGCTCCATGTCCTACCTTCTTGGATCGGAAGCAAGTCATCCTTTTCCTCGGGCGAGTCTCTCGATACATGCCCAGTCAAACCACAACTCCAACGGCCCTGGCCTCCTGCGCCGGCTGAACTCTCATGGGTCCCACCACTGGTGGAAACCCTCTCGCACCTTGCCTCCTCTCAAGGTGAGCAGCAGCTGCTTCTCCCACTCTGTCTCTTCTTGCCCGGACTGCCCGAACCGCCCGGCCTTTAGGCTCTCGCCGATCCCCGACCTCGCTCAATAATGAGCGCCTTGTCGACCGCCTCCCAGTGGTGGTCAGTCGCATCGGTTCAGTGTCTTTTCATCGATGGCCTCAAGCCCTGAACAAAATCTTGCGTCTTACGAGCTTCCTTTTCCTAAGGCTCAAGAGCAAACCGCCCTAAATCTGTGAAGGCTTGCACATACTCACCCACCGTCTGGCCACTCTACTGAAGCTCATAATACTCTCTCCATTGGGCATACTATACCGAACTGGGAAAATACTCCCCAAAGAAGCGCTCAACAAACTCTCTCCAACTCATCTGATTGTCATGGACAGCTCTAGTGGACTCCCACCACCTACGTGGGATACCCAACAAATAGTGTTGGACCCCATTTTGTCCGGGTTGGACATACATATTCATTTTAGATTTATATTATTCCATATTTATCATTTACTTTGTATAGATAAATAAAAAGGTGTGACTGTTAATTTAAAGGGTGTGACGTTAATTATATATTTAAAACAAAAAAAACAAAAACAAAAAAAAGAGAGCATAAAATAAGAAAATAAGAAAATTCCAAAAAAAAAAACATTCTTAGAGCCTGTTGTATGTCTACATTTTTTTTTCAAATAGCATTTTCCGCACAAAAAAAAAAAGATCACGGCACTATTCCAACGGTCATGGCACTATTTCCAACGACTATATTCTCCACCAACGGCCACTTTTCCACCCTATAAATACACCCTCATTCCTCTCCTTCACTCACACAATTTCCACTCTACCACTCTTCAAACTCTCTTCTTCAATTCTCCACGTTTTGCCTCCTCTTCTGTGAAAATGGCTGACTGGGCGAAGTGCGTGCTAATGGTGCTAGAGCTGGCGTGTACTATTGTGTATCCTATGCTGGGCGGCGCTTTCATACCCCTCATTGCTTTCATCATTCTCTTGTATGTAATGGCAATGGCCACATAATATATTTTAGGTTGAATCATGTAATATCTCCACCACTGAAGTCTAAATAAATTGCGGTTGCATGTTTGTGTGTTATATTGTGGGTATATATATATATATATATATATATATATATATATATATATACATATATAGGTTAAATAAATAAATAAATAAAACCATCCCAATGACCAGTCGCGGCCGACATAGGTTAGAAAAAAAATGTATACGTGAACAGTGCCCAGGGTACTATTCGCATCACGAACAGTACCATAGTTACTGTTTCATGTACAATACCACTCCACTTATTTGACTTTTATTATATAATAATAATAATAATAATAATAATAATAATAATAAAAGACTAAATAAAAAACAAACAAAAAAATTAAAAAAAAAAAAGAGTCATGGAGGCATCGCCCCCATGTTTGAAAAAAAAAGGGCAGGGGGGCCAAGTTCGGCCCCCCTTTTTTGACTTCCTTATTAAAAAAAAAAGAGAAGCAAAGAAAAAACAACAACAACAACAACAACAAAACACACGCAAATGTAAAGAAAAAAAAAAGTGAAAAGTCCCACATCGAAAAATGCTCAAATCTCCCTCTCCCTTAACACCTATATAAAGGGGTCTCCTCTCCCGCTTCCAACACACCATCCATCAATTACACAAAACTCAAAAAAAGAGTAAAGTGTAAACTTAACTATGATTCTAAAGAACTACGGTTATAATCAAATTAATTTTCTTTTCCTTTCTTTTGTAGAAAAAGGAGGCATTCGAGAGAAGGCGCCCTGGTCCACGATATTCCGGTTTTTATTCATTTCTTCTTTAATTTTTATTATTATTTTGTGTAGTAAATTAGTAGTTAGTTTATAATTAAATTTAACATAATTAGTTAGTTAGTTTTTTTAAATTTAGCATAATTAGCATAATTTTAATTAGTTAATTTTAGCATATTTAGTTAATTAGTTAGTTAGTTTTTGAATTTAGCATAATTAGTATAATTAAATTAGCATAATTAGTTAGTTAATTTTTAATAAGTTTGTAATTAAATATTTCAAATTTAGGCATGTAAATAGTAAGTAAGCCCGGTAATTAATTAATTAGCGCGTAATGAATTAAATAACATTAGTAATTAGATAAATTAGTAATTAACTTTTATAATTAATTTTCATATTTAAAATTTAGTAAATAATCAGACTAATTTAAATAACTTGTAATTAAATTATGATAATTAAATTTAACCTTTAATTTTTAATTTAATAATTAGCGCGTGAGTAATAATTAAGCCTATTAATTCATTAGCATGTGACGAATTAAAATAAAATTTTGAGAATTAGATTTAGATTAGATGTGATTTAAAAACAAAATAAAAAATAAAAAATAAAAAATAAAAACAAATAGAAACCTCCTCCTCCTAAGACAGGTACCGAAAGAGCGTTATAGGGGTGCTAAAACCTTCCCAACACGTAACCAACTCCCAACCCATCTCCTGGTAACACATACCATATCTTAACTACTCAAGGTAGAGGGTATCCAATCTACCCCAAAAAATTGTGGTGACGACTCAGTATATTTTATCGTTTGGGTTCGGCGGGACGAAAACAAGTGATAACAAATAGTGCGTCACCACTCGCACCGCTCTCATCCCCACCTTAATCATCTCAAAGATGTCTTCGTCCACCTAATTGGTCTCGGCTACCTCCGGCCGTGAACCATCCTCAAAAGTCCTAGGTGCATATTTCAAAAAATCAGCCCAGGTCCACCCCCTCATCGCGTGGCGCATGTTGTCATCCGAATGATTGCTCACTACTTGATAGGGATAGCAACAGGATAGGTTGGGAACGAATAATGAGTGACTTGAACCCATTAAAGTGTGTTGGAATCAGATATTTTAAACTAAACTTGTGTAAATTTTTAAAAAATGTTGAGTTGAAGCGTTTAATACCCATAACCGTCTGTTGTTTTTCGTTGGGTCGAGCAAGACGAAAAAAACAGCTTGGATCAAAATAAAACAGGTCAAAATTATCATTGCTACTACCTGAGTGCAATCTGAATCCCCATTTCAAACCCACCTGGCCACCTGGAGGGCTTACGAGAGTTTTTTCAATTTTGATATTCTTTTGTCATTTGTTTCAAAAATCGATTATTGAATTAAATATTCATGTAGTATTTGTCATACCTTAAAATTTCAAGATGATTTATCTGTTAAAGTTTTATTTATTTTAATTTTTAAAATATTTATAATTAAGTTTTATTATAGACCGTTGATAATGATGAAGTTTTACAAGATTGAATACAACCGTCGATTTTTACGTCACCGCAGCGAAATCGTGTCCCTGACTGACAGGGACCGAAAAGCCAGCCGCGTGACCATACATTAGTAACTAAATCATAAATCATAATATTATTCAAGATCTGAGCTTATATTATATGTGGCCATTATTAAAAGCTCAGCCAAAAATACGACTCCACGCGGAAAACATCCCTCCCCGCCGCCCTTGCCCGCCTCCACCGCCTCATCGCACTCAGCCTCGACTCCAACCGCCTCAACGGAGCCATCCAGCCCGGTCGCCCCTCAGCTAGTCGTCCCTCCTCGTCTTCAACGTCTCCGCCAACAGCCTCACCGGGCCCATCCCCGCCTAGTGGGCTCTGACTTGGTTTCCTCCCAGTGCTCCCACTACTATTGAAATTTGAATCACCAGCTGCTACGTACCGCTTGTAGTTTTTATAAATTATAATTTCTCCACCCGACTTTACTTAATACATTTTCGCTTCAATCACTTATTCGGTTTCAGTCACACGCCAAGGTTTTGAGCAATGCTGCATAAGTATTTTATACACGCGTTCCGTGTATATCTGACATGAAGTGTGAAACCTGATAAATGTTGTGAAAGTGTGAAACCGGAGCAAGGTTTAAGGTTTTGTAAGTGTGCGGCGAAACATGGACAAAAGAAGCCGAAACATGGCAAGGTCGTCCTCATGTGGAGGCATGTATGAAATAAGGTTTTGTCCACATTTCTCTCTGTTTCTCCGCCACTCTCTCTTTCATTTCAGAACCCCCGGCTGTGCGCTTGGACCAAATTTAGTAACACAAAGCAGAGAATATATCCCAAAAATGGCAATCGCAGAGATATTTGTGTCGGCGTTCATTCAGGTGCTGTTGGACAGGCTGGCTTCTCGCGAGCTGCTCGAATTCGCGACGCGGCAAGGAATCCATCCCCGCCTCAAGAAGTTAGAAGAAAATCTCAAAATGATTACCAAAGTGATTACCCATGCCGAGAATATGCTGTTTCGAGAAACCGAGGTTGATGAGTGGTTGGAGGAACTCAGGGACTGGGCTTACGATGCCGATGACTTCTTGGATGAAGTCAACACCCGAGCTATGCAAGAAGAGGGAGAGGAGGAGGCCAGGCGCAACAACACCGGCAGCTCTGTTTCTGTGTCTACTTTTACTCTTGCGATTGTTACAAAGGTACGTGATCTTGGGTCTAGATTCATTTCTGGCAAGCATTCAAAGGACGCGGACGCCCTCAACAGTCGTTTGGACACTATTTGTGAACGCATGGGTGAGATGCGTAGGCTCATGAAGATGACTCTCCCCACTGACGATACATCCATACCACCTACAAAGTTGCAGAGACCACTGGAAGTGGAAGCCACCGCGCATGCGTTCGATGCGCGGGTGTTCGGAAGGGAGCAAGAAAAGGAGAAGATAATTGAACAGTTAAAAAGCAGGGACGCAGATGTGGAGGTGATTCCCATTGTTGGCATGCCAGGGATTGGCAAGACAACCTTGGCTCGTCACGTCTTGGAATCCTTGCAGCACTTGCAGCAGCCGCCAATTTTTGATATCAAAAGCTGGGTTTGTGCATCAGCCGATTATGACGTCAAAAGAATCACCAGGGATATTCTAGAGTCATTCACTTCCCGAGCCTCCGATTTGAGCGGACTGAATCAACTTCAGTCTAAACTCAAGGAAGTAGTAGGAGGGAAAAGGTTCCTACTTGTATTGGACGATGTGTGGACCAGGAACTACTTAGAGTGGGATGATCTGCTATCCCCATTTGGAGTGGGTGCACCGGGGAGTAAAATATTAGTCACAACTCGAGACGACAGAGTGGCTTCCATGATGCAAACTGATGACCCCATGAAAATTCATCACCCCAGACCCTTATGCGACGATGATTGTTGGTCGGTGTTTCTGCAACATGTAGTTGATAAAAGAAATTCCGTTTTCCAATCAGAGGCAGGGCGTTTCCGTGTGAAAATTTTGGACAAGTGCAAAGGCCTTCCGTTGACTGCCAAATTACTAGCTGGGATTTTGCGCGGTGAAAGTCCAGGGCGGGGTTGGGAGGCTAAATTAAACAGTAGCATCTGGGATGTCTGGGACAATGATGTGGAGTTATCAGGAAGAAAGGGAGGTGGTATGCTTCCTGTTGTAATGTTGAGTTACATTCATCTTCCACCGCAGTTGAAACGCTGTTTTCCCTATTGCTCTGTGATCCCTGAGGACTGTGAATTCGGGGAAGAGGATGTCGTGATGATGTGGATGGCTGAAGGTTTAGTCTTGGCAGAAGGAGGTGAACAAGTAGAGGTTACGGGTGGTAAATATTTTCGTGAATTAGTGTCTCGATCACTTTTCCAACCGTCGCCCCATCATCCGTCCCGATTTCTCATGCACGACTTGATTAATAACATGGCTGAAATGGTAGCCGGCAAGTCATGTTTCAAGTTTGATGGAGATCGTAAAATAAATGGCAACCCCACACAAGCTCGTTATTCGTCGTATCGCCGTTTTCGTGGACTCAAAATGAAATTTGAGGCCTTTGAGAGGACAAAATATTTGCGGGCATTCCGATCATTTGGGTATCGTGAGGAATTCAACTTGACCAGTTATGTTCCACTGGAGTTGTCGATGAAATTGAGATATCTTCGGGCGCTTTGCTTAAGCGCTTATTCCATCAGAGAACTTCCGGAAGACATTGGTGATCTAATACATCTAAGGTTTGTTGACCTCTCTTTCACTTACATCAGAGAATTGCCGGATTCTATAAGCTGCCTTTATAATTTACTGATATTGAAATTAAAAATGTGTAAAAGACTTAGGACACTGCCCACCCAAATGAGGAAGCTCGTAAATTTAAGGAATCTTAATTGCTCTGGTCCTAATAAATTGGTAGACATGCCGGTGGACATGGGTAAACTCACTAGCCTCCAAAAGCTGTCCAATTTCATTGTAAGTAAAGGATTGGAGCAAGGCGTGGGTCAATTGAGGTATTTATCACATCTCAAAGGGAGCATCTCAATTTCATATCTGGAAAATGTTCGCGATTCTAAGGAGGCGAGAGAAGCAAAGTTAATGAGTAAAGAAGGCCTAAATTCATTGGAATTAAAGTGGAATTATGATCATGGTGATTTACGGGGAGGCACGGGCGTTTCTTTCCACGTCTTGGAGGAGTTGCAACCACACAAACATTTGGAAAATTTAATCATCAACGGCTACAGTGGTCTTTTGTTTCCTGGTTGGGTTGGGGATGATAGGTTCTCAAAGATGAGGTTGATAATGTTAGCGAATTGTGGGAAGTGCATCTCATTGCCACCGCTGGGAAAGCTGCCGGCTTTGGAAGAAATTCAAATTGGAAATATGGGTGGTATAGAGTGTGTGGGAGGAGAATTTTATGGGAAGGAGAGAGGAGCTTTTCCGTCACTGAAGAAATTGAAATTTGAGGGTATGAAGAATTGGTCTATCTGGTTGCATCCCGCTGGTGGTGGCTGTGGTTTTGCTTGTTTGCAAGAGTTGCATGTTATAAATTGTCCAAAATTATTCATGTCCTTACCAGATGGAATAAATGTACAGAAATTAAAAGTTAGAAAATGTGATGAATTGTTGATTGCAGTTCCAAGGCATTCTATGTTAGAGATGGATATTGGAGAATGCAAAGTGGAATTGATGCAGGAAGATGGAGATGCAAGTGAATTGCTGCCGTCAGTAACTAGGTTGAGTATTGAGAAAGTGAATTTGGTAGAAGCTGTTAGATCTATGAGGGTGAGAATGAATAATATTAGTAGTAGTACAGATGTTATGGAAGCGCATCACCAAATGATGATGCTGGGCTCCCTTACAGCCTTGGAGTTGGAAAGCATTCCAAAGCTCACGCATCTTCCAGGGGTAGTTCTACAACGGCTGCCGAAGCTTGAAAAACTGAGTATTAGGTGGTGTGAAGAGCTGACATCATTGTGGAAGATGGATGACGTTGGGAGATTAGTTTTACGAAAACAAAAGTCTCACCTTCTCAACTCCCTCCGTGTTTTGGAGGTGGAAGAATGCTGCCAACTTGATTGCTTAGTAGTACCACATCGTGGTGAAGAAGACGACGCTGACAGAGACACAGACATATCAGAAGAAGAAGAAGAAGAAGAAGAAGAAGAGAAGCTGGGGAAGCAACAATGCCTGGGGTTGCCTTGTGGGCTTGTGACAATGAGGTTGAGGAATTGTGATAAGCTGGAGAAGCTGCCGAGTGACTTGCACAACCTCACCTCTCTTCTGAAGCTGGAAATCTCATCTTGTAGGAGGCTGCCGTGTCTCCCATCCACCCTGGAATCATTGACAGTCTCAAATTGCTGTTCCCTCACGTGCCTATCGTCATCCTCCATGGCCATGGGAGGGAGTGGTGGAATGCCTCTACCGCACTCGCTTAAATGGCTGTATATAGAGAATTGTAAGAATCTGGAGTCATTTGCAAGCACCGTTTTTACTTCTGCAGACTCCTTCCCCTCCCTTGAATCATTACACATACGTGGTTGTCCCATACTGAAATATCTGCCGGAGGGCATACACCGTCGTCTCAAGGTTCTGCGCATACTAGGCTGCCAGAATCTGGGGGGAACTGTCCATCTCCGCCCACCACCTCCCCGCTCTTGAAGAATTGCGGATTAGGGGATGGCCTGCAGGCCTCCTTTCCATTCAACAGGGTGGCCTAAGCCCAAACTCACTCCCCCCTCAACTTGCGCCATCTTTCCATTGCCGTCGCCCCCATGACTCCCAATGACGACCAGCTCTTCAGTGTTCCGTTGCCTTCCTCCTTAACTACTCTACGGATGTCTAATTTCAAAAAGTTATCCCCGGAGGCCTTTCAAAACCTCACCTCTCTCCAACGCCTACATATCTCGCATTGCCCAGGTTTGGCATCCATCCCAGACCACTTGCTGCCTGCAACGCTTATCTCTTTAGTAATTAGCGGTTGTCCGCTGTTGGCTCCCGAGTTCGCAAAGGGAAAAGGACGACATTGGCCCAAAGTCAAGTTCATTCCTGATGTCCAGATCGATTATCGTTCCATATTTGACCCCGAGGAAGTAGAATGAAAGCGATTCATTCAACCGAAGGTACGTCTGTCACTTTTTATTGCCCAGCCCACAAACAACAATATCATTAATGCATTCAGTTTTGTTTAACCCACTTTCTTCTTCCTCCCCACTCTCAGACAAACTTTAAAGATATATATTTACAATCTTTTTTGAGTAATCTTTCAGTGATGCACAAATTAAAGACAAATTTGTGCGTTTCAGTACAAAAACTTTAGGACCCTCCACTGCCTCCACCTAATGCAACATCGGCTTCCCAAATATCCTTTTCATATAATTTATTATGACCAACTTTCTGAAGTTAATTACTATTAGTTGGTTATTGTCTTATTGATATTTCCAGGGGAGGAAGAAATTTTGGATGATGGGATTGAATTGTGGTGCTAATAAACAATACTGTATAGTTAGTAATTATTATTAGTTAGTTAATGGAAGTTGCTCCTGATATTTTCAGAATATATCGTGATTGCTGATTATGGGAGTGCAGTGTGGAACTTTGTTGTTCATGTTAATGGTGACAAAGTATGGTTAGCAGTACTTCCTATAATTTTAGTTAATTAAAATGTCTTTCTACACTGCCAAAGTGGAAACCACTTTCTGAAGTGCTTTGTTGCCAATCATACAATTAATACCAAACCTTTTTTCTTATTAGACTATGGTTGATTTTTTTTATGAACTTTGACTGATTTGTTTAAGAGTTTTAGAAGACTAGCTTGGACCGTGACCCAAAATACCTTTCATTCTTGCAGTGAAACTCAAATTTTCCAATGAAACTTGATTTATGCACACCTTGTTCTGGAGATTTTCCAATCTCGTGGGAATGCGTGTTGGTTGGAATGCACGTAGTGAGTTAGTACCATCTAGTGTGCTGGCACGCCCGAGTGCTTTTATTACTGCTGCAATAAAAGTTGGAATGTTTTTTTAACTGGTAAGTGCACGCAACTCAATCTAGGACCAGTGCTTTGGCTCACATGGTAATACAAGTGCATAACACGTGTTTGTCAGATTGCAGCTCATAGAAAATTTTATTTTTTGTAATGCGAAAGCTATCCTCAATCTTTTTTGTATTGCGAAATGAAAAGTGACTAGCAATGCTTGTGGATTTGATATCCATGTTGTGCAAATTATGCCTACCTCAGGCTCTCTGACTGAAACCCTACACGTTTTTATATTATTCTACCAAGAACAAGTGAGAAAGTATGAAAAGGAAAATAAGGGCATGTAAAAACAATTATTCTAAAAGTTGACCTAAGCCTCTGTTTCTCTTTGGTAAGCTATAGAAAAAGGGTAGAAAGAAAAAAAGTGAAAAGGGATAGAAAAAAAAAAAGATAGAAAATGAATGTGGTTGATTGATATAAAGAATAAGGAAAAAAGTATTTTATAGAATATAATATTGAAATTTTTTATAATTATTACTTTGTTATCAAGCTAAACAGTATCCGGCATTGTTATTTTCAGCCCAAATTCACGTCATTTTGCTATGAAAATTGCATATGAATTTCGAGATACTTTTTGAACAGAATTTAATTTTTTCTATACACCAGGAAAAAGTTACAATTACATGCTTTTTCTGCTGCCATCTCTTTTTCTATCTTTTCTGCGTTGCCAAACTAAAGTCTTGTTTTTTTTTCTACACCAAAGCAGGGGAATGTCTTTATTAGAGTCACTAATCACCCAAACTGTAAATTTAATTGGTGCCCAAATATTTTTCTTCTTGTCATTATACTTTGTATTTGTCCTCATACATACAGATCATATTGCATTTTATTATGAAAAATATAATAGATTGCACAGTTTGTTTCTTTACTTGATTTTTAGCTTTTATTTTTTCTTGCTTTAAAAGTTTCCCTTTTCTATCCCCAAGAGTTCATGTTCATCAGTGGGTATTGGTTCCGAGTTCCGACCCTTGGTGTGAAACTTACCTCAATAAACAAATGCCGCATATGTTGCTTCACATGTTGAAGCCTTGTTTGGTTATTTTAATATAAGACATGTTGAATGATTACCGAATGATCATATTCCTAGAAAATGCAAATAAATTTACATTCTTGCTCATAGTTCATGTGAATTTATCCTCATTTAAGTCACTGCACTCCTCACGCGTTAAGTGATTACATCTTAAAATTTTCGTAATCTAAACAAGTTCCATTTTAAAATCATAGGCCGTGATGATGTGTTTATGTTATAATTTTATCAATTCATGAAACAAGTTCGCTATAAGATTAACCATATGACTATAATAAAGAATTTGGTGATTTTGTGTGCTCATTACTGCCTCTTTTGATTTTTGTTAATGTCATTATGTTTTGGTTATTTGAATATTCCATATTGATTAAAGGTTGCCCAATTCTTTCTTTTTTTATACTTATAATTTGTTTGGATGGACAGTTTGAATGGGTCTAAATTATTATGCTCTTACTTTAGAAGGTAGAATTAGTTGGGAACAACAAAACAACATAATGGTCGGTCAATTTTTTAAGTTTGACTATTTGTTACTATTAACCCGTCCCTCGTACTCATCCAAAATTTGGGCATAAATCTATTGTTGCAGTTGCGATTTTTTTTAAGAAAATTCTTTATTTCGTGTGTCCATTTTCAGGTTTATCCTTCTTGCTTGTAAAGTTTTTTTTTTTTTTTTGGTTTACATTATCTGTCCCTTGTGTAGAAGGCAAAAAATTTACACCCACATCTAGAGGACGGATGTCGAAAGTACAAATCAATGGAACTATCAAATGGTATTTTTGACTCTTGAAGTGTCAACGCATACCTATGACGAAAATTGCTGATAGTATTTTGTACTTTTTTCTAAAATAAATCATCAATTTCCTATAATTGCTTCCTAATAGTTATGTGAGTTCTGTAGACTATGATTATCCCTTCGACTACCTTAAAAGATAACTAATCATGATAACTAAATAACTCATAAAAAGAACATATATGAAACTAGGAGAGGGAAATGTATTCAGAACATGAACCAAACTAAGAAGCCACCCTACACGGTTGTTCCATTTGTTTATTTTCTCTCTACTTGTTCTGGTTCGAGTTCTGCAATAGATATGGAACTGGTTTTAGTTCTGTAACATATAGCAAAATTCGTTGCAACTGGTTCGGGTTATGCAATGACACTCTTCTCAACTCGCTGCAACATATATGAATTATAAAATGCCACAAAATTAAAAAAAATAAGAATGCAGCAGTCTTTAAAAAATAAAAAAACAATAAAAAAGAGAAGAAAGAAGGATATGCAGAATGCTGGAAAACAAATTCAGAATACAGAAAAAATCACGCAAGTAAACATCTTCAAATCAATCTAAGAACTCATACATTGGGTATAATTAATTATATGTACATTCTCACAATTGCTAAGAACTCATATATTAGGTATAATTATACATAACTCCATATAGTTCATCTCTGCCAAAGCTTCAATAATGCAACATATAAGAAAATCCATTGCAACTAGTTCAGGTTCTACAAGTAAATACTCTCCTTAACTTGTTGCAGCATATAGGAATTATAAAATGCCACATGAAAAAGAAGAATGCAACAGTTCTTAAAAAAATAATAAAAAGAAAATGCAGAATGCAGGAAAAAAATAGCATGCAGAAAAATCATGTTGGTAACATCTTCAGATCAACCTAAGAACTTACACATTAGGTATAATTAAATGTATAGAATCATAACTGCTAAGAACTCATACATTTGGTATGATTATACATAACATCATGTTATTTTTTATATTAGCATCTATAAATGTATCAGTGTTCATATAAATATACAATGTTAGTAAATAGTACAATATGGATTAATACAAGTTCAAAAAAACAAACAAATAGCTAAAATATGTTGAACGAATTAGCTGGTCCAGAAGAAGGTGCATCTTGTTGGTCTGGTATGCTTGTTGGATCAAACCCATTGAATTTTATAAAGCTTTCAAACCATGCTTGATTTGGTACTTTGAAAACTTTACGTTGTTTAGTTGGTATGTGCAGAAAATAACTTGTGTTGGATCCGAAATACGAGTTAACCAACATGTTATCAGAGAAAGGAATGTGATAACAAACTCGAAAGTTAGAGAGAATAAATCACATTTTCGAAGTGCTTTCAAGTTGTCAGTGACCTTCAGAGAGGAAAGAATCATTTTAGAGAGCACACACCAAGTTACTCGGAGAGAGTGCGTACCTTTTTGAAGTGTATTACATGTTATCAGAGTAAGCATAACATTCTCAGAGTTAATCAAGTTATTCTACTGATTTAGACACTAAGTTGCATCATATGGATCATAACCTTCAGATGATAAAGGTTAATTTGTAGAATAAAACTTTGATGGAGATACTGTCCACACTGAAAGGAGAATTAAAAGACCTTGGAATGAATAACATGTTCAAGTCGGACATGTTGTTTGTCATTCTAAAACAAGTGCGGACAAATCTCATGGGGTTGAAGACTCCACCTCATTCTAAGCCTGTTCAACAAACTCAGAATTTACAATCTCAGGGGGGGAAGGTGATCCTTCAACACACGCCACAACATCTTCTGAAGTTAGAAGAAAACTAATGACAAGGGTAATAGAAAGATGCAGAGGCAAGAGCGTGTTTATGATAAGGAGGCAATGGCCTTCATCTTCTAAAAGTGTTGAGGAACTTCAGGTTGTTAATGCAGAGCCACTTACAGTGATTCCTCCAACAACTATATCATAGGATGATAATGAGGATGGTGAGACAATTTATCAAATAGTGAAGAAAAGGAAACTTAGTGACACTGGATCTCAAGCATCCACAACAGTTGTTGGCCCTTCCACTGGCTTAGGGCATGTGGAGAAAAGAGAAAATTGATGTCTTGCCCAATACATCCTATACAGCCTCCTCTTGCCCTTCAGACATTGGTTATGATGCTGAAGCTTTTGAGGCTTACTTAAACTCAGACAACACTAGAGCAGGAACAACTGATTATAAAATTCAGTTCAGTGCTACTGATTTCAAGAGAATACTGTCAGTGGATGAAAAGTTTGAAGATGTTGATCTACATAACTACATTGCAGCTTTAAAACATTCTTGTCGGCTTCAACCTTACAACTTCAACACTCATAGTAGATATTTTCCTGTGATTGTATGTCTCATCTTCAGCATCCCACTGTCGATCAGTTTATAAAGGTTATACAAGGTCAGTCAGAGAACTTCATTGCATGGAAAGATCAGAGCTATGCTTTAATCCCCTATCATCTACCTGAACACTAGGTATTGCTTCAAGTTGACCTAATTGAAAAGCATATCAAAGTTTATAATTTTCATCAGGTGCAGACCTGGAATGACAGAATGAAGTAACTCACGATGATCTATAAACTTATTTGTGTTGCATTAATGGATTCATATTTCTATGATCAACCACCCTAAAACCTTAGCACTGAAGTGTATCATTTGAAGAAAACTGTTGGGGTGATTTGGAGGAAGTGAGGGAATGGGATGATGAAGTAGTTTACTGGAATGGTTTGGAGCTGTTAGAATTAATATAGGATGAATGAGAACTGGGTGAATTGATTGGCTTGGGTGAATACTTTGGATTACAAGGTTGAGAAATGAGATTTTTGGGTGTGAACAGGGCAAAGGTATCTGTATCAGGAGGGATTGATTTGGATTGGGACTCCAGAAGTAATTCATTTGACAGAAGTTCAGTTTGAAAATCATCGAGAGGTTGATCACGTGTAGCTAGATAAAAAAAGAGAAATTAAAATGGTAAATAAACTGAAATCAGTACATGAGTAACATATCCAATTAGATCATCATCATCAATAATTTTTCCTGCACTTCATAAATTTCTTTGGCTTCATCAAGATAAGCAGAATAGCTGCAGGAGCCTTGAGTCAAGGCTTGCAATTTCAGTTTGAGATGGCTCATACGAGAATGTGACTTGTAAGCAAACTTCTTCTCCAATGCATTCCAAGCAGATTGAGCAGAAGTATCCCGAACATAGAGGGTGCCACTTTGGGAGATAGAGTAGCATCAATCAAACCCAAAATGTATTGATCCTTTTTGTGCCAAAGGATGTACTGGAATTAACATTGGGAGATATTATTCCCTATTCAACAAGAAATTTTGACGAGCACAGCTTTGAACTATCATATCATTGCTCTTTTAAATTAGAACCATTTGAGACAGCCAAATCAGATAATTTAAACCATCGAGCTTGGTAGAAATGAAATGAGTGAGATTTTGAGTTGGAAAGATATTGGTTGGGGTGGAAGAGGCCATTGAAGCAGAATTAAAGTTGCGTGAGCAGAGAATGCTCCATTACCATGAAAATAAAGAGATTTACTTGAAAAATATAGTGGCTTACCTGAGTTGCATATGTATTCATTATCAGTTTATATAGAGTTACAAAAGAGTATCGAATTATAAGGACGTTATCTACTTAATTCAAAATTAAGAATGTGAGATAAATATGGGATAAGAGATAAACGAAACAGATTGAGATAAACTAAACGGATTGACAACCGGCTATTGTTGCTTGATTTTAGGGTACTGTAAGTTATCATCAATTGGTTTAATATCATTTAACCATCAAATACTACAGTTTCTTTAATAGTGTGGAGTAAAACTTATATGCTAGGCTATAAAATTAATATATACAAATTTGTTCAATCCTGGAAGTTCTACATGTTTATGAAAAAAATGTTTTTGTATTTTTTTCATTAGCATTTTAATTGTATTATTTAATACAATTCACTCTCTGCTTTACCCAGAACTCCCTATCCCCGTCTTTATTTCATGATGCTGCTCCCAAGGTTTAAACATAATACTTTCACCAAAGATGGGGTTGTTAGTGTTGGGAGGAAATACGGAAATAGAAGGAAATAAAAATGGCACACTGAGAATTTTACGTGGTTCGGGAAATTCCCTACGTCCACGGAGCTACTGCAATATTTTCACTATGGAGAGAAAAATACACTGTGTTTACAAACACTCGATCCCAATACCCAAATATACCCGAGAAATTATCAAATTAATAATTTTCTCTATCTCTCTCTGTTTCTCCTCTCTCTATTTCTTTTCTCTCTCTCCCGTATTGGGACTTGCTGGGATGATCTTTTTCAGCTTCATGGGTGTGCCTAGTTATAGGCTTCTTACACCGTGTTTTTCTCCGCGTTGGCACACCATGTTTGAAAAAAAAATTGCTTTGCGTAACCTCTTTCTCTTTTCCTTCCTTTTCTTTTTTTTTTGTCAAACCGTCCAGCCGCCATTGTTGACAATCTCCCACTTGAAGACTAATTTCAATCTGTCTTCACACCTGCAGTAGCTCTTTCTGATGCAACTATTCTTGGAGACCAATTAGAGTTGCGCACAACTCTAATTTGTCTGTAGTGACTGATTTGGTTAACATATCAGCTGGGTTCTTACTCCCTTGTATCTTCACAAGTGTTAACACTTCATCCTCCAATAATGATCGAATGAAATGATAACGTAGTCCAATATGCTTGGTCCTTGAATGAAATGCTGAATTCTTGGCCAAGTGTATTGCACTCTGACTATCACTGTACAATTCATCCATCTCTTGCTTGAAACCCATTTCTGTTAATAATCCTTGTAACCAAATAAACTCCTTGTTGGCTTCTGTCACTGCAACATACTCTGCCTTAGTTGTAGATAGAGCCACAATTTTCTGCAACTGAGAATTCCAGCTCACTGCTGTAGTCCCCAACGTGAACACATATCCTGTAGTGCTCCTCCTATGGTCTATTTCTCCAGCGAAATCAGCATCAACATAGCCCTGCAACTTTAGATCACCTTTTCTAAAACATAGACATTTGTTAGTAGTACATCGCAGGTATCTAAGTATCCATTTTACTGCTTCCCAATGCTGCTTTCCTGGATTAGATATAAATCGCTCACTTGCTCCCACTGCATGAGCAATATCCCGGTCTCGTGCACACCATGGCATACATCAAGCTTCCAATGGCTGAGGCATATGGAACCTTAGCCATGTAGTCCTTCTCTTCATCTGTCTTTGGACATTGCTCCTTTGACAACTTGAAATGATTAGCAAGAGGTGTTCTCATTGGTTTGGCATCACTCATGCTAAACCTTTGTAATATCTTACAAATATATTCTGCTTGAGATAATTGTAAGGTACCTTTCTGTCTGTCTCTGCTAATCCTCATTCCAAGTATTTGCTTTGCTGCACCCAAGTCCTTCATCTCAAGTTCACTGGACAACTGTCTCTTCAACCCGTTGATCTCATCTAGATTTGCTCCTGCTATTAACATGTCATCAACATAAAGTAGCAAGATAATAAAACTGGAATCAACCTTCTTGAAGTAACAGCAGTGGTCAGCATTGCATCTCAAATAGCCATTGTCTTGCATGAAACCATCAAATTTCTTGTACCACTGTCGGGGTGCTTGTTTTAAACCATACAAGCTTTTGGTCAACCTGCATACCAGATCTTCATTGCCCTTATTTGTGATTCCTTCTGGTTGCTGCATGTATATCTCTTCCTCCAAATCTCCATGGAGAAAAGCTGTTTTTACATCTAATTGCTCTAGATGTAGATCCTTTGTTGTTACAATGCTCAAAACTGACCGAATGGTAGTTAGTTTAACAAGCTGGAGAAAATATTTCAGTGTAGTCAATACCTTCCTTCTGCTGGAAGCCTTTAACCACCAGTCTTGCTTTATATCGCTTGGAGCCATCATGCTCCTCCTTGACTCGGTACATCCATTTGTTTTGCAAAGCTTTCTTGCCGGCCGGTAGCTTTGCTAATTCCCAAGTCTGGTTGGATATAAGAGACTTCATTTCATCTTCCATTGCAAGCTCCCACTTGCTCGCATCATCTACCTGACATGCTTCATGATGCATTCAGGCTCTCCTCCATCTGTCAGCAGTAAATAATTTAAATACTTCCTGTTGGGTACATGCAGTCGACTGGATCTCCTCAATGTAGGAACTTGATCATGTGGCTCTTCACTGGCTTGTCCAGTAACTTCCTCCACCTGAGGTTTCTGACCTGTTTTGATAGTTTCGCTATCTGGGACATCATCGGGCTCAAAGTAAATAGGTTCAGGATCCACTTGACTAGTGGATTCGGTTGTGTCTCTATCTTTATACAGGACTTTTTCATTAAACACAACATCTCTACTTCTAATGATTTTCTTATTTTGGTTATCCCAACATCTATAACCAAATTCATCACCACCATAACCAACAAATGTGCATTTAAGTGATTTAGCATCAAGTTTACTTCTAGCATTATCACTAATATGCACATAAGAGACACAACTAAATACTTTCAAATGTGAAAGTCTAACCTCTTTTTCCGTCCAAACTTCTTCTGGTATTTTGAACTCTAGAGGTGTTGATGGTCCACGATTGATGAGGTAAGCTGCTGTGTTGACTGCCTCTGCCCAAAACTGCTTGGGCAACTCTGCATGTATGCGCATACTTCTGGCTCTTTCAGTCAACGTCCGGTTCATCCGTTCTGCTATGCCATTTTGTTGTGGCATCCCTGGCACAGTTCTCTCGAGCTTGATTCCGCTCTCATAACAGAACCGTTTAAATCTGGTGTCTTCATATTCTCCACCATTATCTGAACGCAGCCTTTTGACCTTCAAATCGGTTTCATTCTCGACCATCGCTTTCCAACTTTTGAATGTATCAAATACTTCTGACTTCTGTCTGATGAAGTATACCCATACTTTCCTGGAATGATCATCAATAAAGGTAACAAAATAATGCTTACCTCCAATTGATGAAACTGGAGCTGGTCCCCAAATATCTGTGTGAATCAATTCGAGCTTTGATTCCTTTGGGGTTCTGCCTTCCCTTTTGAAGTTGACCCGTTTCTGCTTTCCAAAAATACAGCTCTCACACAAATCAATATCTATTGATTTTACTCCTGGCAGCTTCCCTTTTGAATGCATGACTTCTATTCCCTTTGCACTCATGTGACCAAGTCTTTGGTGCCATAGATTTGGGTCGTCTTTGCACTCTGCAACTGTAATGAAACAATTTCCATTCATAGTTGTGTAAAGAGTTCCATGCTTCTTACCCCGTGCAATAGTCATGGCTCCTTTTGAAATCTTCCAGGTGTCTCCCGCAAAAGTGGACACATAACCATCTTTTGCCAATTGTCCGATGGAAATTAAATTCTTTCTGAGACTAGGTACATATCTCACATCTTTCAACCTCCATACAGATCCATTGAGCTTGATCTGTACTGTTCCTTGACCAACGACGTCGAACGCCTGATCATTACCGAGATACACCTTTTCTCGATTGCCCGCAACATAATCCTCGAACACTTCTTTATTTGAGGTAGCGTGGAATGAAGCTCCTGAATCTAGCACCCAAGATTCTGTCTTGCTCTCCATAGAGCATATGAGAGTATCATCTGATGCGACATTTGCACTTCCATGCACGTCATCTTCCTTTTTCGGACCCCTGCACTCAGACTTAAAATGTCCCAATTTTCCACAATTCCAACATTCAATTTTATTTTTACCTTTGTTGGTTTGGAATTGGCGACCTCTGGATTTAGATATAACATTTCTCGATGTAGATCTCCACTGCTGAGTGCCTCTGTTTCTGCCTCTACCTCTGCTCTCCAGATTTAATGCTGATGCCGATGTGAGAGGGCCTTCTTCCTTCCTTCTGATCTCCTCCGTCATGATCATATCTACTACTTCTGAGAATACCATTTTATTTTTCCCAAAAGAAGCAGAAATAGATTGTACCGTTGACTGCCAACCTTCTGGCATAGTACTAAGCAAGGCACCGACATTCACTTCATCGGTGAAAGTAATTTCTACCGATTTTAATTGGTCTTTGGCCTCATTGAAGGAATTTAGATGCTCTCTAAAATTTCCATTTTCTGGCATTTTTAAATTAAACAGCTTCTTAATTAAAAATACCTTGTGAGCTGCAGAGGGTTGCTCGTACATATTCGAGAGAGCCTTTATGAGTCCCGCAGTTGTATCCTGGTCTTTGATGTTGAAGGTCACAGATCTCGTCAGGCTTAGACGGACCGCCCCCAAGGCTTTGCAATCTAGTACCTTCCAATCGTCGTCTTTTATTTCTGCCGGCTTTTCTCCCATCGGCAGGTACAAGTCTTTCTGGTACAGATAGTCCTCCATCTCGCATTCGCGGCCGAAATTCGTCCCGTCGAATTTCTCGATCTTGTATGAATCCTTCTCGGACGCCATGGCACCTTCTTGAACTCGAACTTACTGTTTCACCGTATGCGTGAACAGTACCATATACGCAAGTGGTACGTATACACAACACCGAAATACTCAAGAACAAATCTTTTCTGATGTGACAGATCAGACACAGCTCCAGCCACAGAGCATACTCAGAATTTGTCGAGAGAATTCGAACCCGAGCTCTGATACCAGTTGTTGGGAGGAAATACGGAAATAGGAGGAAATAAAAATGGCACACCGAGAATTTTACGTGGTTCGGGAAATTTCCTACGTCCACGGAGCTACTGCAATATTTTCACTATGGGGAGAAAAATACACTGTGTTTACAAACACTCGATCCCAATACCCAAATATACCCGAGAAATTATCAAATTAATAATTTTCTCTATCTCTCTCTTTTTCTCCTCTCTCTATTTCTTTTCTCTCTCTCCCGTATTGGGACTTGCTAAGATGATCTTTTCCAGCTTCATGGGTGTGCCTATTTATAGGCTTCTTACACCGTGTTTTTCTTCGCGTTGGCATACCATGTTTGAAAAAAAAATTGCTTTGCGTAACCTCTTTCTCTTTTCCTTCCTTTTCTTTTTTTTTTTGTCAAACCGTCCAGGCGCCATTGTTGACAGTTAGGATATCTCATGGGAGTTTTTTTCACTAGCATTAAAAATATTAAAATGTCACCATAAAATCCAAAAAATCTAGCATAGTAACCGTAAAATCCAAAATATTAACAATTTGTTCGGCTAGTAAAACTCTAGCCCTAGAAGTGTCGTAGAATTAGAATCCAAACACCTTGATTTAATAAAAATGTTACTACCCATCAAATAGCATTTGTATCATTTTGTTCGACCGGATATGCATTTGCATGGCTTTTTAAACAACTCCATACTAGAATATGAGTCCTCACAATCATACCCATAGTATTATTTCCATGAAGAGGTAAAAAGTTTTTTAAAAACAAATCTATTGTTAGTTAACAAAATTTGTAGCACGAAAGAACAATTAATGCATAAAATTAGAACAAATTAATTTAATTTTATATTTGATTAAATGCTCTTGTACGTAATACAATCACAAATAAGAAATAACTAATCATGATAGCTAGGAGGGGGAAATGTATTCAGAACATGATCCAAACTAAGAAAGGCACCCTATACCGTTGTTCCATTTGTTTATCTTATGTCTCTAGTTGTTCTGGTTCGAGTTGTGGAATAGATATGAAATCTTATTGAAAAAGTAATAAATTTGGACTTATAGTATAAATAATATTGTGAAAAAAAAGTGAGAATATTAAATTTAACACTTGATAAAAGTATAGTTTCTAAAAGAAATTAAAATTAATGAAGTCACCCAAGGTTTTTCGTTGATGACTTCACTTAAATTTCAAGTATGTAATGAAAATAAAACTATAATAGCTCAATAAAAGATGTTTTTCTTGTATTAGTCCCAAAAAAACAAAGAGGTGCAAGTTATTTTTAAATTTTTTTACACTTTTCTCCATTCTAAAATTTAATGAAAAAGAATATGAGGTATATGATATAATATGATTATGGATTAGTTTGGTAATGTTGTGCTTTTAGAAAAAGCTGCTTTTAGCTGTATTGAAAAATTAAGCTGCTAAAAAAATAAAAAGGTGAGTGTTTGATAAAATATAATTTTAAAAGTACCGTAGAATTTAAAAACAAATAATAGATGTTTGCTAAATTAAAAATAAAAGTATTTTAGATCTAAAAGATAAAAATATTCTTTTTAGTTGTATTATAATTTTAAAAAAAACATTAAAAATTCCTTTCATCCCTCCCCCTGTGCCCTCCAATCTCTCTCCACTCCCCCCATACCCACCCCCCCTATGCCCCCCCCTAATCCCTTCCGTCCCCACCCCCCATGCCCTCTCCCCCCTCCCATACCCGTCACACCCCCATCCCCGCCCTCCTAACCCTGCGTCGCCCCTATCCCTGTCACCTAACACCCCAACGTCTGAGTCCCTAGTTGAGATCGAGTATGGATGGGATAGTAAGGCTGTTTTAGGATGAAGATAAAAGGAATAGTATTGATATTTTAGTTTTTTAAAAACGACTTCATGAAAAAGTAACTTATAGAATAAACCTTTAAATTGCTTATGCTTTTGAGAAAAAAAAGCATAAACTTATTTTATAAGCATTTTTAAAAATGTTACAAAATATCTTTTACTGCTTGTGATTATAAAATAAATAGAAATAGTCTTCCAATAGCAATGCCAAATTTGCTTTATGTTGGACATAGCTAGTAAAAATATATAGATATTTATTTAAGTTTATATTATATTAAGATGGTGATATTATTTTTATTAATTAAAAGTAAAATCTTACTATTTTTGTGAACCCTTTCCATTTTCAAGTAAATTTTTTTAGTTTAATAGTCTTGCATATCTATGATTTAGTTAAATTATAAAAACATTTATGTTGTATTTGGTGGGATGTGTAAGATAGGATAGTATAATGTTTATATTGGTACTAAAATTGATGAAATTTGTTAATGACAGACTAATATTATGATATTGTTTGGTAAATAAAATGATTAACTAATAATATAATGGTGTATACTTTTATTTGATACATCGTGTATTGCCAAACAAGTTTGATGATATCAAGGAAGAAAAGCATTTACTTTCGTTTCCTTTATCCCACGCACCAAAACCAATAGTCAAACTAATTTATGAATATATTAAGATATATTCGTTAAACTTTCTCACAAGTTTGAACCCTTAAACAGTTAATTTTGTTTGTTTAGTCCTATTCCCCTTCCCTCTTTCTCCACTCTTCCCCTTCATCAATCCTAAAACTAATATTAATTAAAATAGAATGGCGTTATATTGGAATATACTAGTTTATAGACTTATCAAAATCAATTGTAAAATAAGATAATTATGGATGATGAATCAAGTAATTATATTGAAACTAAAAATAAATATCAACCGGAAGAATTTATATGACATTATATATATATATATATATATATATATAGAGAGAGAGAGAGAGAGAGAGAGAGGTGTTCCTTAGTTTCCAAAACTGGAGCATAGGTAGGCCAAGGGGCAAACCAGAGGCATCAAGAGCAAGCTCCTTTCACCTGGCACTTACAGCCAAGGCTGCGTGCCTACGGAGGTGCAAGCACCGGCCTAGCTGGGTACCGACAGGTGCAAGGAGTACCCATACTCCGGGGAATTCTCCGGGTAAAAAGCTTAGTTGTGGGGGTGAAAGGCCCAATGCCTTATTGGGGCGCCGAGAACTAGGCTTCGCCGGAATCCGCAATGAATGGAGCTGGCATCCACCAACACTACCGAGGCTCCAGAGAGAGTCATGCTACATAGAGTACATGAGACTACTTTTTCATTATCAGAACTTTTAATTTGGACTATTAGATTAATATTCAACGGTTTAAATTAGACTTTTATTTAACTGTAGCAAATTTACTATAGTGTAGCTACTCTAATATGGATCGTTAGTTGTAACATCTAACGGTCTAAATTAAAGTTCTTACGATAAAAAACTAATTTTACATTCTCATTGTAGCAAAACTCTCTCTTTACATACATACATATATATTGGACTGATAAAAAAGAAATAAAAGTAATTCACAAAACAACTAATTCATTACACTTCGTCCCTGCATGAGTTTCACAGTTCTTACTCTCTCCCTTACACCGAACCCGCCTCCCCTCTCGTCCGTATCTAATTAACCCATTGGTTGCAACACCAATGGCTCAACACAGCAACCACCACCTCTGTTGCGGGCCTCAGGCAGTACTATGATACTTTGATGCCACCACCATCTACAATGCTGTCTCCATTGTGCTCTAATTGTGCGCTTGGGAACATTTTTGTTTGGAAATTGTATCCCATATCGGAAGAAAAAAGGAGAAGTCAAGAAGCTTATATGGTGAAGCAGACCCAAAATGTCACAACGCGTTTTAAAGCCGTGCGGGCCGATCTGGCGAGCCCAAAGCAGACAATATTGTGACATGTGGGTGGGCCTGCGCCTTGGACCGATCCTAACAAACTGGTATCAGAGCCTGGTTGTCTCCGTCTGGTGTTCCATTATATCGAAAGTCTTCTCGGTATAGTCTGTGGCCGAGCGGCGTGTTCCGTAGTATACGGCGGTATCTGATTATGGAATACAAATCCTTGTCTTCAGGTGATCGAATATTGAGGGGGAGCTCCCATGACGAACCACATGGTGATAGCTCATCAGTTTCATAGGTGCGTCTCTGGCCTATGCTGTAGTTCGATATGTGACAAGGGGGAGATTGTTGGGAAATTGTATCCCATATCGGAAGAAAAAAGGAGAAGTCAAGAAGCTTATATGGTGAAGCAGACCCAAAATGTCACAACGCGTTTTAAAGCCATGCGGGCCGATCTGGCGAGCCCAAAGCGGACAATATTGTGACATGTGGGTGGGCCTGCGCCTTGGCCCGATCCTAACAATTTTAATTTTAATTTTTCAAAAAATAACAAAAAAATAGCCTTACTAAGACATGAAAAACTAGAATTATCTTGCTAAAAAATGCACTAATCTCAGTTTCTGCACACGTTTCTCCTCCACCTCTTGAATTTGGTCAGTCGTGTTAGACTGCAAACATATTTAAAGAATACAAAATTCCAAATTAGAGAAGAAATAAAATATTATATATATATATATATATATTTGGATTGTTTTCCATCAAAGCATTATTGTATTTTAGATTTGTTTAAATGAAATCTAAGAGTAAAAAAGTAATTATTATCTTTAAGAGAATTGCTTTTTTTTTTCTATTTACCAACCCTATATATATACATGTTTGCATTTGCAAATTCCGTAACTTAAATATACAAGTTAAATAAGTATAAATCTATTATAAAATTTAAAATTGAGCTACACTATTATTAATTTTGCATACATGGCTATTTATTTATTTATTTCTGCCAAAACATTTTTCAATTTTTATCACATGCATATAAAATAATTAATTTTTATTTCGTGCCAAAGAAAAGGAGAGGCCTTGAATAGCCATATTTTCTAATAAAAAAGTACTTTTGAAATCGAGAGCAATTAATACAACGACAACATGAAAAAAGAGATGGCAATTGGGGGGGGGGGGGGGTGTTCGGTTGTTATGGCAAAACAAGATCTCTCCTCATCTTAGGCTTATGTAAATAATATATATGCTTATTATATAACATAATAAAAATAATAATTTATATTACTATTATTTATATTATTAATGATAATGATAATAATAATATTTATAAAGAGTGTATGATTTATTTTAAGAATAAAAGTAATTATAAAGTATATATATTTATATTATGATAAAAAGTAAGTATACTATTACTACTTTAATATAAAATACAAATCAATTAGATTCAAATTTAGTTTTAAATTTATTAATAAGTTGATTTAGAATTAAGTGATCTAATCAAATATTATTTAATTGAAAATGTATTAATATTTAAACTACTAATAATATCATTTACATGATTTATTACTTTTAATCCAAATATGAAATACATGTTATTAAATGTCAAAAACTCAAAACTTACTCTTACTATGCATAACTTATATCACACATAAAATAATTTATGGATGCTAGTTATATTAATTTGATTCAAATTTAGTTTTAAATTTATTAATATGTTGATTTAAAACTAAATTATTCAAACAAATATTATTTGATCGATAAATATATTATTATTTGAATTAATAATATCATTAATACTAATAGTAATATTATTATTATTGTTATTGTTAGTATTATTATTGCTACTACTATTATTTAAATATTAAATTTAAAGTGTATATACTAATTATGTAAACATAGTAAATAATAATCATTTATATAGTTATTAACAAACTCCTTGATATTGGTTAGTAAATTTTAGATACTCAATAATTATCATATTACTTATGTTATAAATGATATATATATATTTATATAGTTATATAATTATCACTATATATATGTACTTATAAATTATAATCAATAAGTAATAACTTGAGTAGTGAGTAGTGATAATCTAAATAATATAATTATCATCAATATATAATAAATGATAACACGAGTAGTAATAACCTAATTAATATAATTACATAACATAATTATTATATTACTTTTGTTATAAGTGATACACTAGTCCGAGAAATCGTATTTCTCTAACTTGTTTGATATACTAAAGAATACATTATGAGAGTGAGTTGTAACTTTTGATAGTATGTATTTCATATTTGAGTTAAAAGTTTAAATAATAAATTATGTAAATGATATTACTAGTTTAAATATAAATATATTTATCGATCAAATAATACTTGATTTGATAATTTAATATTGAATTAACCTATTAATAAGTTTGAAATTAAATTTGAATCAAATTAATATGAGTATTGCAAATTATTTCGATATGAGTCATATATGACGAGAATGACTTTTAAGTGTTTTGACATTTGATAATATACATCTCATATTTGAATTACAAGTAGTAAATCATGTAAATGATATTATTAGTTTAAATATTAATACTATGTTCCATCAAATAATATTTGAGTGAATCACATAATCCTAAATCAACCTATTAATAATTTCAAAATTAAATTTGAATCTAATTAATTATTATTATTTTATTAAAATAGTAATAGTATATTTAATTTTTATTATAATATAAATATATATACTTTTTAATTACTTTTATTTTTAAAACAAATCATGTATTCTTTAATGATGATGATAATAATAATAATAATAATAATAATAATATTTATATGTGATATGATATTATAAATATATATATTATTTACATAAGCATATGAAATAAAACATACTTAATCAAATACTTAGACAAATGCACCAAAAGAAGGGAGGTTCTAAGAGCATTCCCATGCAGCTCAACAAAGCTTAGTTATAATTTAGCAAAAAAATCTAATTTTATAAATTATAACTAGTCTAAATTTATACTATGAAATAATAGGCTCAATCAATTTTTTCTATTTTCATTAAGATATTAATTAAAATACACTCTCTCTCCTCCAGACGGATTTGATCCGATAGTGTCTGCGAACACACAAGTCTCCTCCTTTGTGTTCCCGCTGGCCCGTCGGCAACATAGGACTCCACGACCGTCGTTCCGCCCCCGCAGGCAAACACATGGACTCACCTCGTGCGCGTGCTTTGACGGGAAGTTTACTGCTTATGCAGGCTTGGATTGCTTGTGGCTGATGAAGCATAAGCCTACGAGAAGTTTGCTTGTACCCTTCAACGCTATCGCGCCTCCTCCAGGACCGTCGGCCCCCCTCTCCCTACACCGCTGTGCCCCCCCGTCACCACCCGCGACAGCACCATCGCCCTCTGTCGCCCCTCACCCTACAGACGCCGCCCCCAATTGTCCCCCCGGCAGTGCTGTTGCCCCCTCCCCCTGCAACACCATCAACCCCCAGTTGCCCTCCTCCCCCTGTAGCACTGTCAACCCCCAGTCGCCCCCCTCCCCTGCAACGCCGTCAACCCCCAGTCGCCCCCTCCAGCCCTCCCCCTGCAACGCCATCAACCACGGTTGCCCCCCTCCGGCCCTCCCCCTGCAACGTCATGGCCCTCCGTCACCCTTGCCGTGCCGGCGATGAAGGTTGTGCGTGTTCCTGCCGATCGAGGGAGAGAGAGAGGAGAGATATGATAGATGAAACATATTATTTTATTTAAAAAAAAAGAGTAGCCAGCGGGAGAGGGCTCGCCAGATTTGGCGAGGGAATTGGAAATAGGATAATTATTTTGTTGAGCCTGCTGTCAAGGCCTTTTATCAGCTAAAATTTAGCTTAAATTTAGTTCAATTTAATTTGAACCCGTATCCTGGATAAATTCAAAAAAAAAAAAATCACACCGATACGAATACGGGGCACAGCGGGGCAGATACGAGACAAATTAGGCGATTGTTTGGCGTTCGTTTTCGTTTTTGATTTTTAACAAAAGTTTTTAAAAATAATATTAAAAAATTAATTAAAGTCCGATTGAAAACGCAAAAGGGGAGGAGGAGGTCATCACAGCAGCACAACGTCACGCAGAGGGGCATCATAGTGATCTGGTCGTGCAACTGGGGGTCATCACAGCGCCGCACCAAGGGGGAAGGTCGGGCAGGGAGATCTGGCAGTGGGGGACCATCGGCGGGGGGAGGTCATCGGGCAAGGAGATCGCACTGGGGAGGCCATGCAGGGGATGCTATGCAAGGGGAGGATGAGAGTTAGCACAGCGGCGTGGGCTTCATCGAAAAACACTTGAAAACAAAATACACCGAAATGATAACATCTTAAATATATTTTTATTTTGCTGTACTAAAAAATAATTTATTTTTAAAAATAAAAAATAAAAATAAGTATCAACAAAAATAAGAAGATATTTTTTATATTTAAATATGATTGTTTCTGATTGTTTCTAGTTTCTACACCCTTGCAAAGTATATATGTACTTTTGTGCCAATTTTAAAAAATCGTGGTTAGGATACATGTATTTATGTGTGGAAGATTTCGAAAATCATGGTAGGCCCTTGCCCCCATTTGTCCCCTTCCTGCTTTAGGCTTTAATTTATAATATTTCTATCTCGATAAAAGAAAGATAGCCGAAAAACAAAATAGCAGGCCCTTGCCCCCAGTTTCATTTTTGTTTTCATTTAAGCCACGCTATTTCTTTTGCTTAATTTTATCTTAATATTTATTTCACGTGTTAAAGTAATTATTTTATTGCTTTTTAATCAATCACACACAGCTGGAAATAAGAAGGCGCGGCCGCCGCGTACAGTCAGCTCAGCTGTGTCCAATCACCCACTGCCTGGTTTTTTCCTTCCCCCACCCCCCCAAGTTTCTGACCCACACACGTCACACACTTCCCAACCGCGTATCGTAACATCGTTTAGTTTGTTTTTTCTTGACACACAACACAACCTCGGCAGACACTCTCCGTCTCGGACATACATAACATAAATAAAGCCTCCAGCCTCATCGTTCCTCGTAACCTCATCATCTCATACCTCCAAGTCTTGTCTGTTTAGTGTTCACATACCCAGACCCAAAAAAAAGAGCTCGATCGAAGGTGATTAATCTATAGCAAGCTAGAAAATGAGGATGAAATCAAACGGTGGAGCTGGGGGCAGAGCATGGAACCTACTTCGCGTGTCGGCGCTACTCTGGGCCAGGAAAGGCGGCGTGCTCCGGCGACGCCTCGAAATGGACCTCCGAGTCCTCCCGAAATTCATCAAGAACCTCGGCGGCGGCGGCGGCGGACGCGAAGCGGTTTGGTATGGGGAGCGCCAGCTCTCCTTCGAGGAGACGCCTATTTTCAACGTCAAGATCCCTCGTCCTGGCTCGATGCGCTTCCGAATGCCTCACATTCCCTGCATCAATCCGTCCGTGGACTTCGACTTCGACTGCGATTTTGAGGACGACAGGAGAGAAGATGCGCTCATTCCCTGCACCCAGATTGTTTCTCTCGAGGAGGAGAGCGTAGATCTCAGAGCAGAGGAATTCATCGATAAGTTCCACCAGCAGATGAAGCTACAGAGGCAGATCTCGTATCTGCAGTACAGGGAGAGGCTGGACAGAGGCACATGCTAATGCTACTATGTCGCTCACGATTTGCTGTTTATTATTTTCCCTGTTTGAATTATTTGTCTTTGGATTAAGACTTTGCGGTTACATACACGCATGTGCCTCAGTGCCTGTGTTTGGGTTCTCATGTGAATGAGGCATTGCTGCGGCGTCGTACAATTTTGAGAACAATAAACAAAGAACTTATACTCGCATTGTGTCCCAAGTGGGTAGTATATAATTAGTGGATGTGAATACTAGCCCCTCCTATATATTAAAAAAAAAAAGGAAAAGAAAAGAGTAATTTTCTCATTTGTATAGACTAGTTTAGCTATTGCATTTTTGGATTTTCCATTTTGAAACCTATAGCGCCTCTGGAGTTTCGGTAATATTGGTGGATGCCGGCTCTATCTCTTGCGGATTTCGGCGTAGCCTGGTTCTCGGCGCCCCAATAAGGCACTGGGCCTTTCACCCCCACAACTAAGCTTGCCCCTTGACCTACCTTTGCTCTAGTTAAGGAAAACTAAGGAAAACTAAGTAACTCATCATACTTTTTCTAATACAGCGGATTTCATGCTTCAGCGCAATTCCTAAATTGTCTCGCATTTGTTTGAAAGAAAAACGAAATTCTCAGTTAGTCCTCTCTCAAAATCAAAGCTGTTGTATAAATTATTCATAAACCAATCAAACAATCGTGCAACCAGATAGATAATCCAATTTTTAAGCCGGGTAGCTAGAAGTTGTACTTTTCTCATATATATATATATATGGTAATGCTAACTTGAAAACGTAAACAACTCTTTAAAATAAGCAAATTCAATATCAAGCGTTAGATTTCATTTAATTTAATCTAACGGTATAGCATAATTAACTGCATCCCAAAAATATATCGCGTTAAACTCCTTTCACAAAACGTAACCCTACTTTATGCATCTCCGCCTCCATCAACACGCCGACTTTCACTCCATTCTCTGTCTCATCGTCGGCTGGATCGGTTGTCTTTCAGACATGACAGGTTTTTTTGGTATCGATTGTCCTTGTTTTGAACATACATATACTTGGTAGTTCTTCTCATTTGTTCCCTTTTCTAATATTGTGCTATACCTTCGCACCGTAAACCCTTCTCTTTTTGCATATCTCTTATAAAATTCTTCACCATCATCAAGTGATTTGAAACACATTCCAACTTTGGGAGTTACACTTTCATTTGATGATCCATTATTTTGGTTCGGGGTAGAACATTCTCCAAGATTCATTTGAGGAGGTGGTGTGGGGTCCATATATGATGAATCAAATAAATACAATAATCTAGCATGAACAAATAAAGTCATTTTAAATAATTAGCATAAAATATTGAAAATCCAAACCACTTCACATCACATTAACAATTATATATTTGTTATTTTTTTTATGTATCCCAATATAATATATGCAGATAAGAAATTAATTTTAGTGTTCATTTACTAAATATTATAGTGAAGAAACAGTTACAATATCAAGCACAAATAAAGGGAGTGTTTTCCCAAACCATACATATTTCTCAGCTTCCCCAAACCAATTAACTAAATATAATTATATATTTCAATTTAGGATAGATAAAAATCAATATTATATATGCACAATATTCTAATATCTGACCAATTTACTAGGGCCATGTTTAATTTTCATAAAATAATGATTCACTGACTTAACTGTTGCCCAACCACACAACCAAATAGCTACTCAATTGATTAGATGAAGATCAAGCAAAGAATAGAATACTTGTCCAATTAAACCAAAGATGAAATTGGTATTCTTTTAAAAGAATGCAAGTTGGGCATCAACTTGCTCTTATTATCTTCGCATCCTGTGGAAGGAAGCTCACTAAGGAATCCCCAAAGTCATTATACGAAAAAAGATAGATTCAATCTGCAACTAATGACCGGGAAATTGCATTCTATTTAGAATTCGATGTAAAAATTGAATATCACAATTCACAAACAGGATGAGGTCCCATGAATGATCTCATCATTCAAATTTTAAAAATAAAAACCCAAATTGAGGAATAAGAATTGTCTCGAGAACACAACCCTACAATTGTCGGTACGTTTAACTCTGAAGTAAGAAAACCGTAGAATATACAATGATTTACAACTATATTAAAATGATCAAATTTAATATTATTCAAACTTAGAACACAAACTTCTAAAATTTTCATTAATATTAAATTTAATTGAGAAGACCCTAAAATTTTCAACAATCCTAACCCCTAATGAATGATCCAATTCAACATTTTTAAATCTAAAAATCCGAGTAATATTTGCATACAAGTTCACGGCCACTTCAATTGAATTGACGGAGAGGAGATGCAGATGAGTCGCAAACTCTCGATTTCCTTTTCTCAGACAAGCGTAAGGTGGAAACCAATGGTTTGTGTTGATCTGCGTGCGTAGTAGGGTGTGTGTTTTCCAGATGAAGACGTAGGTAAAACCGATGGTTTGTATTTTTTGCGTGGATTCGATCCAGCCGACAATGAGACAGAGAATGGAGTGAAAGTCGGCGTGTTGATGGAGGCGGAGATGCTTACGTTTTGTGAAAGGAGTTTAACGCGATATATTTTTGGGATGCAGTTAATTATGCTCTACCGTTAGATTAAATTAAATGAAATCCAACGCTTGATATTGAATTTGCTTATTTTAAGGAGTTGCTTACGTTTTCAAGTTAGCATTACCCTATATATATTATATGTTACAAATATTCTCATTGTAATTAATTATGTAATTATATTAATTAATTTTGTAATATAGAATATTAGAGTAAACTTATTTGAAAGAAAAGAGAAGCATAGAAAAAGTTTTCATTGGACTATTCAGAAAGAGAAATGCTATATGCAGGTACACGGGGGAGGAAATGGCGCACGAATCTGACGTGGCATAAGCCACGTCAGATTTTTTTAAAGGGTTGAAGCTCTACCGTAGGGAAAAAAAAAGGATTCTTCAATTCTCCGCCGTGTTCCGCGACGGAGGGTTAAGGTGTGGAGCTTCAATCCAAAAGAGGGAGGGGGCAAACGATCTGGGGCACACGATCGAGCAAGAGAGAGATGGAGAGAAAGGGTCTGCAACCGACTTTGTTTTTGAGGGAGAGAAAGTGTCTGCGCAGGAAAGAAAGGACGGACGATGATCTGGGGCACACGATCGAGCAAGAGAGAGAGGGGGTTTGCATCTGATTCTGTATCAGAGGGAGGGTTTGCATCTGATTCTGTATCAAAGGGAAGGTCTACGCAGGGGAGAGAAGCATAACCCGATTTGCTTCAGGATCAAAGCTTGGGTCTGCAGTTAATTCGGTTTGTGGAGTTCGATGGCTATGGTGATGGCGCTGGCCGGACGGAAGCCGGACGACGGGTATGGTGATGGCGCTGGCCAGTCGGAGGTCAGACGACAACTATGGTAGAGACTTTTTTTTCCTTTGGCCTCTCCTCTTTGTTATTTTGGAGTCATGTATTGGCGGTAGAAAATGATGTTTAATTTGTGATTGCATATCTTCCTTTCTTTTTATTGTTGAAGATGGTTGTGTTGAGACAGAGGATGATGGATTGTAGATGGTTGATGCCTTAACAAGATGAAACTTGCCTCTTCCTTTGCCTCCCCAATCCTTGCTCGATGATATGGCTTTTGGAGGATTAATATTACATCATGATGATGCCAGACTTGCAAGGACAGTGACAACCCAAAGTCTATATGATGAAGCTTGCTGGAATTTTGTTTGGTGTGCAGACAATGTTAATTCTGTGTAAAATATGTTGTGGATGTCTGTATGTGTCTCAATATGTCTTGTACCCAAAGTTTGTTGTTAAGGTTTCCATATTTCATAAAGTGGAAGGATTCAAATTGTAAGGATATAAGGCAATGAAATAAGATTTTGTGTAAATCTACAATTTTTTGTAAGGAATCAGTGGACATAATTTGAAAGACCCATGTAAATCTGCATTTTTTGGTGGCATACTATGACCCCAGGAAAGACCCTACAACAATGTATATCTATACTAGAATGTATATACTTTTCAATATCATGTAAAAGAGAACCCAGTTTAATAATATAGTGACAATAATGAAAGCCAGCAGGGTGACTAAAAAGATAAACAAAGGCTTGCATAACAGGATGTCCAACCCATCCATCACATTTTGCAGGTATCTGGTCAGCTTGGTTTATATGATAAAAAAAGTCAGCAATTGCATGGCAACTATCTATTGGAATCGTCAAGTTTTTTTTAATTTCTGAAAACAATATCCCCTTCTCACTGCCCTGGTGATGCCTGGTCTTTTTATTTGTTTTGTTGCATTGTTAAATCAAAATTTCAAATACAATGGAACATATTTGATCCGTTGGCCATTTTTAAAGCCAAATACAAGAAGACATTGGGGCTGGAAGAGATTTCACATGTCATTTCTTTTAATGAAAAAAATTAAATTAATAATACATTGTTTGATAGGAGCAGGCCTCCAAAAAGTACCATCAGTCATGAGTTTAAAGAACCACAATTTCACTTCAAACTTGATCTTTGGCAAATAATTTTCAAATGATTTCCAGCTTGTTATCTTCTTGTGAGATCATCCACGACACTGCTTCCAAGAAATGTGATATGTTACTCCCATTTTGTAGTAGAACTTGGTCATCATTTTTTCCTGCTACTGGAGCTTCAATCCATCTAGAGAGAAGCTAGGGATCAATTTCCTTCTCTTCATCAAAGTCATCCCTATAAAAATTGAAATGAACAAAAAATATTAAAATAAAATAAACCTATACTAAATTAAATATTTCTAGTACAAACCTATACTTGTTATTATTATGACATTACATTTTCTGTGGCAAATCCTCAACTGCAAGCATTGCTCCATTATTAATTGGTGAAGGTAACTCACCTAGTAACTGAAAACACATCAAACAAAAATGCAAGTATAGAATTAAATGATAACAGTATTTATAATAGATACTTTTCTGGAACCGAACAAAAACATTAAGGACTTTATGAAATAATAATAATAATTTAAAGATGAAAGCTAAAAAAGATATTTTCCAAAAAAAGCTAATGTAGCTTGTTCTTTCTTGATCTTATTTTTTATTTTATTCATGGTTTTAGGCCTGTGTTCAGCATTCTTTGTCTTCAATTTAGCATGTTCTAGACTATGCCTAGTACGCTACACTCGTTAAAACCACTGCAGAAACCTGGGAAACCCTCTACAACGCGTTTCAACTACTGCAGCAACCAAGAAAGTCCTTTGTAGCCTGTTCCAGCCTCTACAACATCCATTTTACCCCTACTGCAACCTGTTCCAGCCATTGCAGCAACCAGAAAATCCCCTGCAGTTCGTTCCAGCCACTACAACAACCAGAAAATCCCCTACAGTCCGTTCCAGCCTCTGCAACGTCCACTTTACTCCTACTGCAGTCTGTTCCAGTCACTGCAGCAACCATAAAATTCTTTGCAATCCGGTCCTAACTACTGTAGCAACCAGAAAATTCTTTGCAGACTATTCCCACACTCTGCAGCATCTCCTTTAACCATCTACAACCCGTCCCAAGGTTCAAAAATATGGAATGCGGTACGGTAAGGAATTGAAGCTGTACAGCGAGGCGGGCGCCTCACCGTTGACAATTTTTTGTAAATATATACAAATTATAAAAATTAAATGAACAAATTTAGTTTTACTAAGTATCAAATGATTGAAATAATAAAATCATAAAAGCATATTCACATAATTAAAATTTAAAATTAAATCAATTTATAAAAGAATATATAATATAACATTAAACTTAGTTTTTAAAATAATATATAATATAACATTAAATTTAATTTTTAATATAATTTAACCAAGTATCAAATTTAATTTTTAAAATAATAAAACCATAAATCATAATTAAAATTTAAAATTAAATCAAATTATTTAACTTAATTTATAACATTAATATATAATATAACATTAATACATAACTTAATATGTAAAATTTTAACAAAGAAATGCGTCAACTGCTTTCCTTGGATCGACGACGACGTTGGAGCACTGGATCGATTGACGACACTGCACTAGACAGCCGACGACGCGCTAGATCGACGATGCATCTACCTGCGATGACACGTTTGTCTGCGAGAACGCATCTGCCACACTGCCTGCGACGACGCTGGATCGACGAAGTCTGAAATAACCATTTAAATGTCTCTGTATCCTCACTAGAAATTAATCCTGCACCCAATAAAATTGATTGGCCATGGTAGTTTACACCTACAAATGGTGCAAATGGCATTCCATATCTGTTGGTCAAATATGTTGTGTCGAATGTGACGACATCTCCAAAATATTTGTAAGTTGCCCTACTTCGTGCATCTGCCCAAAATATATTTCTCAAATATCCATCATCATCCATATCTATCATTGAAAAGAATCCATTATTCTTAAATTACACTCGGGAAAAATACTAAGGAGGGCTCCAGCACCACCTTTCCCAAGTCGAAGATTACGTGCCTTGTCAATATAATTACGACAATCTTTCTCATTGAATGACAAGTTTTCATACCCACCCGCTTTTTGCACAAGAGAGGCAAAACTCTTGTTCATTCGGATCCCAGCTTGATCATTTATATCTAACACTCTTTTAATAGACCCAGTTAGTTCTATATGGCAGTGAAAGAATCTTGATTTTTGTGGACTCAGGCCATGATTATGGGACTTGTCAACACTTGATACCTTCAACACCCCTTTTTCTAACATAACACTTATCCTTGCTTCACAACCTGTCTTTGATGTGGGACGTGGCCTTGCGACATTTGTTGTACGGTTTCGTGCCTTCCCACCACAAGCACACCCCAATGTGATATATGTAATGCTTCCATCCTCATACCTATGGTTACTTTGTGTCATACTCCCAAAACCACATTGTTGCCCATATCTTTTATAATATAAAAGTAGCTCTTCTTCAGAATTAAACACCATTCCCAACTTCGGCTCCTCAACTATATCAACTCCCTTGGTATGCATCATATTTTGTAGCCCAAACTTATTAACTTCGGTGGATTCAACAAGCAAAGTAACGCCTTCTTCTTCCTGTGAAGCAATTAACCATAAGGCTCAAGTACAGGCTCAAGTCAGCAATTAACCATTCCCAACCTTAACATTTTACGCAGATACATTTCACCCAATTATGCAGGCTTAACAAAATAAAAATTTACATCGTGGGAACTGACCATTTTACTGAGTTATGATGGCGCTATACCCAGTCTCGTTGTCCCTCCCTCGCTATGTTCGAGCCGTCCCCGTCGTCCGTCCTTTCTCTCATACGCAGACCCTTTCTCTCCCTCTGAAACAGAATCACTTGCAGACCCTTTCTCTCCCTCTCTCTCTTGCTTGATCGTGTGCCCCAGATTGTCGTCCGTCCTTTCTCTCCTGCGCAGACCCTTTTTTCCCTCAAAAACAAAATCAGTTGCAGACTCTTTCTCTCCCTCTCTCTCTTGCTCGATCATGTACCCCAGATCGTTTGCCCCCTCCTCTTTTGGATTAAAGCTCCCACACCTTGACCCTCCATCATAGAACGCGACGGCGAATTGAAGAACCCTTTTTTTTCCTGCGACTGGAGCTTCAACCAACCCATTAATAAAAAAACCTTTAAAAAATCTGATGTGGCTTATGCCACGTCAGATTCGTGCGCCATTTCCTCCCCCGCGTACCTGCATATAGCATTTCTCATTAAAAAAACTTAGAGAGAGAAAAACCCAAATATACTATAGCAAGTAAATAAAGGCTAATTAAGGAGGAGGATAGAGTTAGCAGGTAATGCTCTCCATATAATTACTAGCTTTGTATTTATCGTAGAGTAAAAAGAAAGAAATCAAGGGAGACAAACCAATGTAATAAAAGGGGATTTGCACCGATGATGTCATAGTGGATTATCTCAATAAAGGTTTTTGCTTTACTATCCATGGAATAAGTAACATAGGCTAAATCATATATATCTTTTATTTTTTTCATTTACATGTTTATTTTCTATTGATTTATTTTCCTAAGTACTTAGAATCAATAAATCAATAACTAATTAATTTAAAAGTGAATCTTAACAAGACCTTTCAGTTAAAGGTAGGTAAGATGTTTGAAAGATGACTGTGGGATGTTTTGTGATTAATAAATAGCGACATACCTACTATAGTTGGGTAGTGTTCTTAAACCAAAAACTTAAAGGAACATGAAATAGTTGGTTGTAACTAAAGGGTTTTGTTATTAAAGGACATTGTTTTAAAAGGAAAATATTGATTCATCGCCCTATCACAAGGCACAATGGCTAACCTTTCTTAGGAACTACAAAACACCCCTATGCGATTGTCTTACAAAACAACATAGTAAAGCATACAAGAAAACAATGTATGTTTGACCAACATTTAAGGTCTGAATATAGGAGGGCTTGTAATTGTCATCATAAAGGAGGAATATTATCATAGTAAAGCATTACAAAAAGTTAGTTAGTTGTGGCACAAGAGGTTTGCACTTAGATTTCAAAATAATTTTAAAGTTAGTCTCATATGATCTAGTCATAGGTTTAGCTAAATGCATTTTTGAGACTTACAACCCCTGTTAGGAATATCAATTAGAAAATCAGACAAAAATAATTTCAAAAGTATCAGCACTAGTTCAATCACAATAGTATTATAGTTATTTCACACGAATATTTGTGGTCTAATATCTATTCTATCATTATCTGTGCTAAATATTTTTGTGTTGTTATTGATGATGTTGCTAGATATAATTTGGGTTCTGTTTTTGAAAAGGAAGACCCACACTTTTGATAGTTTGATAGAACTTTTCAATTAAATAAATAATTTAGAATTGCTGAGTATTAAATGCATAAATAGCGATAATGGCATATGAAATTCAATTTTTCTAATATGATAGAGTGTTTCACTGAATATGGAATATAACACAATTTTTTGCTTTCAGAACACATAAATATAATAGTGTGTCAGAGAGGAAGAGAAAACTTTAGTAGAGGCTGATAGGACATTGTTATCAGGGGCAAATATCTAAATATCTTTGGGTTAAAGTTGTGTTCACTACATGTAATATTCAAAAAAAAAAAAAAACAACAAAAGAGCCATGAAAATACTTATCAATAATATATTTGGGTTGAGATTGTGTTCTCTGCATATAGAAAAAATGAAGCCCTAAAATTAGTGGTAAAGCTTATTAATCAATATAAATATGTTAATGGTATCCTGTTAGTTATTCAATGCATGACATGACTTATCATGTGTTCAATAGAAAAATTTTATCAATCAAATATTCTATCTATGTTATCTTTGAATAAACTATCCTTAAAAACCATAAAAGGGTCTAGCTCATGTGTGCAAGAATAAGTTGAAGAAAAGAATAATTATGAAGCCTATAAAATTCTATATTTTTGACAATTAAGATAAAAATTAAAATTAGTGATAGGCAAAATGCTAATTCAAAAAACCAAGGACATACATATGCAAAATAAATAAATTAAAAAGCAATATGGAACATTAAGTTCAAGCTTTTGAGAACAATATAAAGACTAATAATCTAGAAGAACTAAAGTTATAAAAGTGAGAAAAAATCTTCCTAAAGCTACAAGGTAGATAAATAATTGGAGACCTCAGTGAAAGAGTGAAGACTACATCTACCACTATGAATAAAAGCTTATATTTTAGTATTCTTTCTCATATTAAATCAAAAGTGGTTAATAAAGCATTATAAGACTCAATTAGGATTTATGTCATGCAAGGAGAACTAAATTAGTTTCAAAGAAATACCGTGTGGGAGCTATTTAACATACCTAAATCACAATAAGTTATTGGAGTAAAATGGGTATTCAGAAACAAACTAGATAGTGATAGTATTATTGTGAGAAATAATGCAAAACTGGTTACAAAAGGTTACTATTAATAAGAAAGAATTGATTATAATAAGACTTTTGCGATAGTGAAAAAACTTGCGGTCATTAGAATTTTATTGGCATATGCAATAATGCATTTTATTGGCATATAAATGTCAAGAGTGCTTTTCTAAATCAAGATCTTCAAAAGAGGCCTATGTTAAACAACTATTAGGTTTTTTGGAACAAAAGGATAAACATAAAGCTTATAAGTTGAGAAAAGCCTTGTATGATTTAAAACAAGCTCCAAGAGCTTGATATGATACCTTATCCAAATTTTTGTTAGAAAATATATTTAGACAATGAAAGATAAACACCAAATTGTTTCTTAAGGAGGTTAAAGGTCACATCTTAATAATACATATATATGCGGATGATATTACCTTTACGTCAACTAATCTAAGTCGAAGCAAAGAGTTTTTTAAGCTTATGCAAAGCAAGTTTGAGATAGGCATGGTGGGTGAATTGAACTACTTCCTTGGAATTGGTGTGGAATAGTTAAATGATGGTATTTTCTTTAGCTAAGCCAACTACATAGTAGAGCTACTCAAGAAGCTTGACATGAATACCAAATAAGAGATGAAAACTTCAATGCCTACAAATTCTATAATAAATATTGTAGGTCCCCAAAATTTTTCTAAAGGGGAGTTAATAAATGATATATGAATTTATTTCTAGTTATTTCTAGTTAAACAATCTTTAATTACTACAATTCATTTTGCAAGATAGATATGATTATGGAAAAAAAGTATAAATAAAGCTATAAACAAATTTGTATTACCTCTATTGTTGTGTAATTATACCATAATGAATGATATATTATGTTACAATAAAACCTATTCTAATATAACAAACATATTTGGAGATGAGAAGAAGATATTTGTTTTATAACATAACTATTATATCAAACCCAATTAAATTTGATAATTGTTAAAGATCTTACTTGATTTGGTTTGATAGTATTCCACACATTTGGTTGTTTATGAAAAAATGTAGATTATCACTAAGTGTTAAATCTAAACTCGAATCAATCCATCAAAACTCAGGAAAAAAGAAAAGCAATCTAAGTCTAAAAGTGTGGACACATTGGAGAGATCAAACCAAACAGTTTAAACTTGGCACAATATGAACTTGAATATATAATCCAAGTTTGAATTGCCAATTAGATTCAAAAAAGACAAGCCCAAGCATCCCATCTCAAAAACAAAGTGAATAAAGAGAATCCAAGTTTGGATTTGTAATTTAAGATTAGATACATAATCTAAGCTCAAACAAGTTTGGATTTGTAATAAAGGTTGAATCAAAGCAAAGAAGTTGAAAAGGGAAATATATACTAGAGTAACTAATCTAATCTTATAAAAACTTTTTGAGCTTCCATAAGCTTTTTGAGCTCATATAGGATAATATGAGATTGTAGAAGCTTTCCAAGCTCATATGGGCATATCTAAGCTCATAGAAGTTTTCAAAACTTGTATAGGCTAAATTGAGTTAGTAGATATAATCCGAGCACCTTGAAGCAATTTGAGCTTGTAGAAATAATTCGAGCTCGTAGAAGCAATTCAAGCTAACGTAAGGTCTTTCATAAGCATACTATTCATATGAGTGTTATCTCTACATGATATATAATTTTAGTTAGAGTTTGTAATTTAGTTGCTTTTTAGATTCAAACACTTGTATGGCATACCTTTCAGATATGGTTTAAAGAACTTTCAATGATATCCAGTGATGAAGTATTTGATTTATTTTGTCATTGAATTTTCTTAAAATTGATCTTACTAAGGTATAAGGTAAGATCAATTAGAATTTCATGTTTAATTCATGTCATTCAGTTATATTGATATATGAGGCCATTGATTAGTATTTAAGTTAAATATAGCGAAAGCTACTTTGATTCTATATTAATATAATTGATAAAGTAGATTGTTTAATGATACATGTAGTAATGATAGAAAAAATTCTCAACGTACTCATAAGGTTATATTGATTAATGCATAATTATAAGGTGACAAATTTAGACTAAGTGGAAGATTGTTACGTTTTAACCTAAAGATAGGCTAATATGTGTAATATTATTCATTAAACAAGACTATCATATTATATAAGTCTAATTAAAGTTAGAACCACCCAAATTCCAGAGGCCACTTGTGTATATATAGGTTTGAAGTCAAACTTCAAACATATTTTGTTTTAGAATTTCAAACTTATAACTATATCATTTAATTAAAAATTTACAATATATTCCATCATTTTGTTTTTGGAAAATTGATTTGTCTCATTACTTTTGTGTTGTGCTCCTCTAGCCCTCCACCCATATCAAGATCTACATATACCCATTTTTGTTATATATGTTCCTAATCACAAATGAATGTTATGTGGATTTATATCGTATAAAATAGTATATTATATATATCGATGAGAATATGATATGATATGTGATCATTCGTATTAAGACACTATAAATTATACGATTACAAGGTTATTTGGTATAATAGATTGTTTGTGTAAAAAAAATATTATCACACAAAAAATATCATCATAAGTTCTTATTAAATATTTACTCATTCTTAAGTAAATATTTTGTAAGCAAATAATTTTCATTGACAAATTCTTATTAAATAGTTTTAAATTTATTTATTTTATGTTTGGGTAAAAATATAAGAAAATTGATATTCATGTGATATAATGTTAAAATGCCATTGACATAAATTGATAAACTAGTTATATATGTGTTGAATAGTAATATACTTACAAAAAATAATTAAATGCCTTAGGGGAAACATATAAAATAAAAACAAGTTATCACGTTTTAATTTAATATAAATCAAAGCATATTAGTTAGGGGTGCTATCCGCCCTTACTGAGGTAGGGTCTACCTATTACCGTATCTCGCCCCTACTTAAGCAGGTAGTGAAAATTTGAAACCGTACCCCACCTCATGTGTAAGCGGGGTGGGGTACTCCGTCCTATGGCTGGGTTAGTGGGAAGAAGCTTCATCCACTCATTTCCAGCTACCAATTTCTATTGATCTCTTTAAGACAAGCCTACCCTTTAGAGGCTTCATGAAACAATTAATAAAGGTGATTCTAACCCTACCAGGGGTGGAATCAACTTATATATTCCTGCCTTTCGCCCTTGCTTAGATAGGGGGTCAAATTTTAAAATTATATTTCGTCCCATGTGTAGGTGGGGCAGGATATCCTATTTTCTAATGGGTCTGCAAATGACGTATTATCCGTCCGTATCCCACTATCGCTCTTTATTGGATCTGTTCATATAAATAATTTTGATTTAAATCAAATTTGTAAATCATTTTTAACTAAAAAAATTATCAAAAATAATTTAATTTTACAATAATAAATGCCATTTAAAAATATCAAAAATCATAAATAATAATTACAAAATAATTAGATGATAATTAGATGATAATATTTAAAATATTATAAAATTATAAATAAAAATGATTAAAATTAGGCAGAGCAGGGGCAAAATGGGATATTCCGGTACCTATTACTGCTCTTCGTCTCCCGCCTTAGTGGGATGTTAAGTTTAAAAATCACACTCCGCTCTTACTTAGGTAGAGCAACTCGCCTAGCGAGAGCAAGGTGGATACCAGGCGAGATAACGGGTGCGGATATCGAATGCTCACCCCTAATATTAGCAACATTTTTAGCACATTACAATGGCTGCAATGCATGACAAAGAAGTCTCAATATAATTAAGTATTTTATGCTGCCAAATACATTATTAATTATCCGTACAAAGCAGGGAACCAAAAGAGAGGTGAGGTATAGATTATGAGAGTTTATGAATTTTCGAAGTAGTACAGAAATAAATGCATTTTGAAAAAATTATGCAGTTGTTCATAAATGAGAACTTCAATGGGTATTCCTAGTGTTCAGGGTATTTGGGAAATCTCCTAATCATACATATTCAAGAACTCTCATAGACATATGGTCGTCCAATTATTGGAAATAATAGTCCAGCGCTATAGTCGACAAATATTACACTAGTTAAGTTGGTAAAAATCTAATAAAATCGTACCCTTTGTTACGATATTTACACGATCGAGTTACCTTAACCAAGAAGTTAAATATTCGACGGTTATACAATCAACAAGAAAACAACTACTTTAATCAATTAAGTTAAGTATGTGACGGACATATTAACATGACTAACATTACATGCCGCCCCGCGTATAACCTGTGTCCAACTCACATGCTGACGCTGGATTTCGCACTTTCCCTCATCTACACACGTACACAAAGTTCTTCAACCGCGTATCGTAACATTTATTGTGTCGTACTCATTACATGAAACAACCTCTCTCATGCTGCGTGACGCATATATAAAAGAACCCAACACCCTTCCTTTCTCGTCACCTCATATATAACCTGTCTCTCACACATATATGCCTGAAAGTCAAAAGCATTGTTCGATCGACACACCAAAAAAAAACATCCTATTCCTAGACCTTAAATAGTTATGCGGTTGAATAAGTCCGGCGGAGTTGGCAGAAAAGCGTGGAATCTGCTTCGCGCGTCGCTGCTATGGGCCAGGAAAGGCAGCATGTTCCGGCGACGCATGGAGATGGACCTCCGAGTCGTCCCAAGATTCATTAAAAGCCTCGGGCACCACCACCGTCGCCGCCGAGGTGGCAGACGCGACACCGGCGCCATTTGGTACGGAGAACGGGAGCTATCCTTCGAGGAGACCCCCACTTTCAATATCAAAATGCCACGCTCAGGCTCCACGCACTTCCACTTGCCTCACATACCATGCATCAATCCGTCCGTCGATTTTGATTTCGATTTCGACGACGACCATAGCCGAGAAGAGTCGCCAAACCGAAGCGAGGCCGGTGATGACATTGACAGCTCCGGCGGTGGCATCGAGAATGTTTCTAGCGAGGAAGAGAGCATCGACTCCAGAGCGGAGGAGTTCATTGCTAAGTTCTATCAGCAGATGATGCTGCAGAGGCAGCTTTCGTATCTGCGGTACAAGGAGAAGCAGGAGAGAGGCGCATGCTGAAGTGATTCGCTACTTGTTAGGCATATTTATTATTTAATTGAAAAATAAGTGATGCATATTGGCTTCGGACGATGCCTTCCGCTTTTTCTTATATGCATTGCATGATACTGCATTTAATTAAGATTTATTGTGTATAGAACTACACGAGGCATGGAGGCGTTGTTGCAAATACGGGAAGCCGCGCGCCATGACTGTATACAAAATTGAGAATAAAGCTCGATTGATTGTTTCACTTTATTCATTCTTTGTCTCTGGTCCTCTGGATTATTGTAAGGGTTTTGGTTTGACAAGCCTCCGGCTACAAATATTTATTGACCTTTGCATTTATGTCAAGGGTTATTATTCATGCCAAAAAAACGTAATTAAAAAATAAGGCTTTTGACCTTCGTACATTATTTTAATGAATTATGCCGATTCTCGCCTTTGGCTGTCATTTCAAATATTTTATGCATTCAATTCTCTCATTCATACTTTTGTTATTATATAAACAATCACTTATATTCAATATAACGATCGAAGATGTATTATTTCGCATGATTAATCAATATCATCGATATGACTTGCCAAATTGTAAGTATTCTAACAAATATTTTGATCTTATTTTATGTGAACAAATAGATATCTTATGATTATTTATGTTCGTGATTTTATGATACCATAGTACAAAAATTGATATTACACACTTAAAGCTTCATCTTTCGTGTTTGTGTAATATATCTTTTTAATCCTTTTGGTCGGGTCAGCTGAATTTAGGTCTTCACTGGTACATAAGAATTGATTTGATGTTATTTATCAATTACACCAAATCCTTTAAATTACCATTTAAACATTTTGGCTAGTTCTTTTTGTCTCATTGGCTCTTTTGGTCTTCTTTGCTGATTTAAAGCTAAGGTCTATGAGTTTTCTTAAAAATCTTTGATTAGAAGTACACACATAACAAATATGTAAAGTATATATCATCGTTAGGGGGTTGAGGCATACTACTATTGGAGCAATTGGCGTTGACTGGTTGGTGTGGCAGTGTTGTGGAGGGCTAATGCTTAGCAAATTGTTGTAGTGGAAGGGAGAATAGCATAGGATAGAGGGAGCAAAAGTGGCAGCTGATTTTGAAGTGGTGGTGGTTGGTAGTGTGATTTTTGGCCAATAGGAGACTCTCTATAGGGTTTGATGGAGAAGAGGGATTATAGCTAAGTTTTTTTAAATTGTGAACACCCCCCCCCCCCCCCCCGGGGTTTAAATGGTCTGGCTCGAGGATAGGGGTTTAACCATGGTTTGGTTTTGGCTAACGAGGGTGGCTCGAGTATTCAAACATGTGTTTGAGCTATGGTTTAATTTGGTTTTAAAGGTGGGCTAAACTCTCTCTCTCTCTCTCTCTCTCTCTCTGTGTGGCTAACGAGGGTGGCTCGAGTATTCAAACATACGTTCGAGCTATGGTTTAATTTGGTTTTAAAGGTGGGCTAAACTCTGTGTGTGTGTGTGTGGAAGATGACGAGAGAGAGGTGGGAAACGACAAAGGGATTAGATAGGAAGAGATAAGGATGAATTTATGTGGTTGTAATTTTATTTTATTTTTTGTTTTTTTTTTTGTTTTATTATTATTTCAACCAATCAAAAATCGACACGTGGACCATGGAGAGCTAGGAAAAGAAAAAGTGCCCATAGCTAGGGTTTTTTGGGGCCTTAACTGGATAGTTTTAACTCCTATTTTAGGTTTTTGAGATTGCCCAAGTGACTCATTTTTCAAAAAAATGCAAAAAATTATTATTGGACTCAAAATGTCATAATAAACAACCTCATATCCTTTTTACTTGAATCATTTTTTGCACCAAGGTTTACTATCTGTTCTTAAATCATTTTATTAAAAAATTAATTTTTTATTTTTTTTGAAAATAAGCTCTTTGAGCAAACATATGCAATATATATATCAAGTTTTTTAAAATGGTAAGAGGATTATGAAAATAAAGTTTGTGACCTGATCTAGAGTATCGTTCTGAATATTAATCATCATTTGACCATCGTTAATAGTCAAAACATAATTTTGACCCTAACTTTTTCGTTTAACCTCAAAATTAAGTGCATTTGAAGGTATTGATCCTCAAATTTAATTTTTTTTATCACTTGAAACTAGTTCTTTGGCATTTAAAAACCTTTTAAAAAAGTTATTAAAATTGCATCTTATAAATCACCAATCACGACAGTTTATTCATCTACGAGATCGAAACAAGAAATTAACAAAACAACAAAATAGGGAGGGGGAGAGTAAAATAGATGAATTTATCCAACCTAGACAAAATATGATCCAACAATAAAGAGATATGTAGATGGAGATTTTCTAATGCTATTGCTTTCTATGGATCATCTATTGACTGCAGGTCATGAGAAAAAAAAAATAGCTACCTTGAAGTCATATTTGAAAAAATTCTTTACAATGAAGGATTTTGGTACAATGAAGCAAATACTTAGGACGACTACTTACAGAGACAAAAACACGAAGTTATGATTGTCTTAAGAAAAATACATAGAGAAGGTTTAATAAGTCTAATAGGAGCAGAGCAAAACTTGTAAAGACTTTATTGGTTAGCCATTTAAAACTAAATATGGATCAGTGTTCAAAAAAGAAAGAAAATGTAGAGTATATAAAGGATGTACCATATGCTTCAAATATATATACCTTACATAGTGAGAGTAGTGAGCATATTGTTATCTAATCTAGACAAACGACATTGGATAGCCATTAAATAGATCCTAAGGTACCTAGCTAAGATATGACAAATATATTTTTATGTTATAGTGAACATAATCAATTGTTCAATGGTTTTATGATTCAGATCTAAATGGGCACTTGGATTCGAAGAAATCCACTTCAAGATATTTGATGCTTTATGTAGGGGGAGATTGTTGGAGATATAAGAGCAATGGATTTTCTCTTGATTTGGATTATTAGTAGGATTTATTCAATATATGTTTATGTTATATGATGAACATAATCCATTGCTCTTTGTTTTGCAAATAACAAGTGTTACAAACCATGATTATGATTACTTTAAAATCAAACCAATCATGACTTTTGGTCATAACAACCAAACAGACCTAAAACAAAACTTAATTTCAGGATTAAATCTTGATTTTATAATTTTTTTAATTTTTTATCGTATTTTGATTTAAGAAAAAAAAACAAATATACCAATAATCAATAATAAAAACCATGATTTACACTTTTAAATTTAAATGTTCAAGTTATTTGAAATTATAATGTACAAAATTTAGGGGCGGGGTCTACCTATTAATGTAACCCGGCCCCGCCTAGGCGAGTAGTAAGATTTTACGACAAACTTACCTTTTAAAGGCTCCATGAAACAGTTAATAAGGGTTATTTGTGTTCTATATGGGGCGGAATCAACCGATTACTGCCGCTCGCCCTTACTTAGGCAATAGATTAAATTTTAAAATTATACTTCGCTCCATATATAGGCAAGACAGGATATCCCGTTTTTAATGTGTCTGTGAATAAGGTTTCATCTGTCCACATCTTATTATCGTTTTTCATATGATCTGTCCATATGAATAATTGTCTTAAATCAAATTTCTACATCATTTTTTAACTAAAAAATTATCAAAAATGATTTAATTTTACAATAATAAATATCATTCAAAAATATCAAAAATTATAAATAATAATTAAATAATAATATTTGAAATATTATAAAATTATAAATAAAAATTATTTAAATTAGGTAGGGTGGAATGAGGTATCCCGCTACCTATTACTACTCTCTGTCCCCGCTTGAGTGGGGTGTCAAATTTAAAAACTACACCCTATTCTTGTTTGGGCAGGATAACCTAGCCACCCTGGGACAAAACAGATAGTGGGTGAGATAACGAGTGTGGATATCCTTTACCCACCTCTAACGAATCATTTCATTTGAAAAATATAAATTATTAATGATTGCCATCAAATGGTATAAGGGGCTTAATTGGCGAGTACTAATTCGCTTTTTCTTCCTCCGTGTAGCAAAGACACTTTAGGTAATTAATTAATCGTCACGAGCACAAATTCAATATAATGAAAATTTTAATTAATTGATTAATCACTTTGATGAAAAGTGTCTTGGATTTAATGAATTAGTTTGGATACATGATTGACCAAAAAGTAATAGGGTACGTAAAAGAACGAGGTGATAAGGAAATCATCCCATTAATTAAGATTTCCGCTGAATTATCGTGCAAACCACCTTCGAATTCAAAAAAAAGTAAGCAAGCACAAACTCAGTTTTTATATATTTGGCTGCTTAGTGCTCATATTATATGCACGCTCAACTTGTTCACTTATCTTGTAACTTCATAGAAGAAAGAAACGTTAACTTTAAAATTGGAACCCAACGGCACATAGTTCTTTCATGCATGTATAATGTATTGTTGACCACTTTCAATTTGAACTTTTTTTTTCACTGGTTTAATTTGATTATAACTTAAACTTATCCACCGTGTTTGTGATGGCGTCCGGCCGTCACCATTCGGTCCAGGCCTTTTAATGGACCGGGCACCCATTTTATTTATGATAATTTATTTTGCTACTTTTTAAATGATTTTAGGTGATTATGTCCAATATGAATGTTACTTTATAATATATTTAAATATAATTTTAAAAATTAAAAATTAATTATTTAACTATATATAACAATTTTTTAAGCTTTTAAATTAATTTTCTTAAGGACAGTTTATTGAGTTAATTAAAGTTCGATCTAAGATTAAAAAGAAACTAAGTCAAAATCTTTAAATTGCTATTAGATCAATATCCAAATAGATTTATTATTCTGACCAAACCCAAACCATTAAAAAACTTACTTCTAATGAAGCAAACATTGGGGTTGCATTTGCTTCAATCTAAATAATAAGATTATGAATTGCACCTCTAAATTATATTCTTACCGCGTCACAAAAAGCTCACTAAAATTTTCAAATTAAAATATAGGAAAAGTAATAATGAGATTCCCGTGAGTGTACAAAACGATCCAAACTGACCTACATAACATATGACTCGTGGGCATGATTAATAAATGGTAGTCGGATTGAAGAATTTGCTTCGCCCTTTAATTTTGTGCGTATATGCTAAACCCACACCCAGCACAAATTCAAACAAATTTCGCATGCTATATATATAGCGACTAGTACAAACAATATTAGAAGTTTAAGAGGACATTTATAAACAATATTACAAATTTGGCATGCTATATAACAATTGATACAAAAGGGGGGGGAATAAAAATAAATCATTAATCTTGGTCCAAATGTCCAATTTATTTGTGTATTGATTGTATCTATAATATGAAAAAAAAATTTATGAAATCTTGTACTTTTTTTCCCTGATTTTTTCTAATACTTCAAATCAGCCACGCTTCCATTAGAATATTAAAATAAACCAAAAAAGCACTACTTTATAAACATGCATTTGGGCCCAGTCCCACGAATCCCACCCAAACCTCTTACTTTCCGAATCTCTCTCTCTATCTCTTGCACCCCATCATATATCGTCGTATCACACTCATACACACACATGGTGAACATGTTCATAATTAATACACACACACACATATATTTATATATATTATGGCCAATTCTCTTCTCCGACCTGACAACTTTTTTCTCCACGCGGAACTCCTCATCCTTGTCGTGATGAGAAAACAAATGCCGAGGAAGAATTTAGGCGGCGTCTGCGGCAGAGCATGGAATCTGCTACGCGTGTCACTGTTTTGGGCAATGAAAGCTGGTGTGCTCCCCAAAATGCTCCGAAGCCTCGGCCACCAAAGCGGCAGGGACGATGAGAAATGGTACAAAGAGCGCGAGTTCTCCTTCGACGACTCTCCGGTCTTCAACTTCAAGCTGACTCGCCCCATGGGCTGCCTCCGGTTGCCATGCATCAATCCGACATTTTCTTTCGACATGGACTGCGACACCGAAGAGGTTCCACGGCCAAATGCTCCGGCGACATGCAAGGAGGAGGTTGACGACGAGATCTCCGGCGGCGGCAGCAACCGCGAGATCGTTTGTTGCGAAGAAGAGAGCGTGGATGTCAGGGCGGAGGAGTTCATAGCTAAGTTCCATGAGCAGATGAAGCTGGAAGAGTTACATCACCAGGTGAAGCTGCTGCAGATTTCGGAACTGCCGTACGAGGAGACGCTAGACAGAGGCATACGACAATGATGACGGTGGTGGTGATTCGCTTTTCCTTATTACTAGTTTGGATCGAGTCTTTGAATTTGAATTTGATTTGCGTGTCCGAAGCCTTGGCCTGGGGGAGTTTCGCATGCAATGCATTTCGGTGTAATCACGGGCATGTAAATTAAGTTTTGAGAATAAAAATTAAAGCCCAACTCATTCTTTCGAAAATTTACGTATACCCTTCTCGAGGTTTGGCCATATTATTACAAATACCTCATCATTATTGTTTTCAAAATTACAGCCATTTAACAAAAATACAACCCGACATCTGCTTTTAAATTACGATTTGATGTTGCTCCTCGTTCGCTATATGTCATTATTATTAATTACATTAAGTGTATTTGAGATTTTTTATAATAATATATATGATTTGAATTTTAAATTAAGTTCAAGTTGTTGAACTACATGCATGGCCTTTAACTTTCATTTCATTTCTGATGATATATATATATGATCACGATGATACGGGGAGATTAATTAATGAAGCTAGGCTTAATAACAAGTTCAAAATAAATTATTAGAGTAACTAAGGCATACGGCAGATGCTATGTAAATGTAATTTTGTGTATGTGCTCCATTATTTTTTTAGAAACTAAAAGATGCATGATTATCCACTAAGGTTTTTCAATCATATTTATTAATCAAGTATCATATATAGTTTTCTTTGACTAGAGCAATGGAAAATCAAGGAACATATGATATGAGAAGTGTCAAAATATAGTATTTTTTTCATCATTCAAGAAACTTACGAGAGAAAATCACCGTGTTAGGAAAATTTGATGGTCAAAATTCTTTCAATGAAAAAACCTAATTATTTAAGATAGAGTAATAAGATAGAGTAAGCCTAATTAAAGTCATATAGGTTAATATGATGAGTCTAAAACAAATAATATTATGACATGCGATCGGACCAACATCTTGATCTGATTCTAACATCTTATTTGGGCTGAGTACTAATATTTCACCAATATTTCACCAGATATGATATCAAGGAATGCCTCATTAATGTTCTTGCTCGACCTCAAGTAAAAAAATATTGAGTATTAACATCGAGTTAAAAATTCCTATTGGTTTGTCATGTTTGATTCGATTTATTGAAAAGGCTGCATTCGATGGAACTCTGTTGTAGGGAAATGAGAATGATGGCCTTAGGTACATTTGTTAAGCGAATATTATGAGATAAATTTTCATAAAATTTTTTTATGTTTGTTAGTATAGTTCACAAACCTTTTTTTTGTCCAAAATATATGATGTTCGATTTAGCAACAGGTCTCCAACCTCCTAACATGTAACCACTGCATAGTATTCCTGCCATTGTCTTCCTTCTTATGCCATTAATTTACCAATTACCAAATTTTAGTTTGTCTTCATGGTTTGCGATTTCATGCAATATTGTGAAAGGTAAAAGTTATTATTTGTTACTTTTTAAGTGATGCTTTAAATAATTTGGCCTTCCAGTATTTTTCATATATATATATATATATATATATATATATATATATCTTATATCATAATAATGCAAACTATGTTTTAGGTCAGGTCACAAACATTCAAATGATATTGAATTATGTTGTTACATGTGCAGGAGTGCTGCTCCATGTCATAGGAATTATTCTTGGAGTTGTTGGCCTGATGTTGCCTATTTTTGTGCAGGAGTTGTTTATTGGAGCGAGATGCTCTAATGTTGCCTATTTTTGTTTCAAAATGAAATGTTACAATTTGAGAGTGGCATTGCTGGCGGTTTCTGTTGCCTTTCATTGCCGATGTGTATTAATTAAATCAATTTGTTTTGTCTTTCAATTGATTATGAGTGTTTTTTAAAAGTTTGAATGATGTAAGGATAAATTAATATGTAAATTTTGTATTCTCTTCCTCACTGAATTCAAAATACGTATAAAAATAATTAAATGAATTCTACGAGCAATTTTATCCGTGACATACCAAAAATAAGTAATTAAAGAATTACAGCGTCTCATTTTACAATGTCATATACACAGGGCCTTTTTGTTTTCCCTTCCTACATGACTAGTTATCAATAAAATCAAAAATAGTGTTAAAATAATCATGCCACATCATTCAATAATACAAATATACCGAACCAAAAAATTGCTATCCATTAACTTATTGAGAATAAAAATTCTATTCCACTATTATTACAAACCAAGCATGGCGTAAAAAAATTTTATAATCTTCACTAAAATTGAATCAAGAAAGTACAGCTTGACAACTACCAATCAAATTTGGATTCAAGTCAGGCTGTTAGAGAAGGAATTTAAAAGCTAAAGACCTACAATTAATTTTAAAAAATAATAATAAATAACTGTCACGAGCAGCCATGCGGAAAACCACAAAAGTCAGAAGCACAGCCAAAAGAATCCTTCGGGTTTGTATGCAGCAGTCTACTATCGTATCAATTAACAAAATTTCCCTCACGTTTGATTCACTGACAAGTCACAAGCTTTAACTCCCGTTCTGATATTGGTTGAGATAAGCTTTCAACTGGCCAGTGGCAGCTAAAATGAGACCTACAAAAACAACGAATGACAATATGAAAAGATCAGCAAATTAATATCCAAGTACATCACAGTGAACTCTTGTCATACTTCTAAAGCAGCTCATCAGGACAATTCCATGATGGAAGATGGAACTTGGAAAAATATACAGTTAGTTTAATGTGTTTTTATTGTTCCAATGAGTACCTAAAAATAGGGCAGAAGGTCTCCCAGGCCTAGACTTGAATTCTGGATGAAATTGCACACCCACATAGAAAGGATGACCGGGAAGTTCCAAAACCTGGCAAACAAATTTAGCATGAAGTCTACATGTTTCAATTTCATGTGAGGTTAACCCTAGCTAATATATTTATAACGTAAAAACTACCTCCATTCTTTTTCCACTCTCATCCCTCCCAACAAATTTCAGGCCAGCTTCTTCTAAAATGTCAACTACATCCGGGTTCACCTATGCACAGATCATTGCTTCGAACGTAAGACAAGATCTGAAATAACTAAGTATTCACAGTACACCATTTCCTTTTCTTTTTTCAGAGGAGCAAATTTTTAACAAACCTCATATCTGTGTCGATGCCTTTCATCCACATGGGAGGAATTTTGGTACCTAAAAGTTAACAGCAAATAAGGCACATGCAAAGAGGAGGGAAGCAACATCTCCATTACTGGAATGGAGTAAAGATCTACAATATATAATTAGACTCAAGGCTCACAAATGGCCGCAGTCATATACAAAACCTGCAAGAACAGACTCAATGCTCTGTGTGTGTGTGTGTTTTAAAGCTATAATCACATCTGGAAAATCAATTTCTTCTGAAAGATAAAATCAATAAAGCTGTCAGAAATCATCCTAGAAGCCATAATCTCCTATGAAGAAGTCTGCGTTTCCTTGCGGCTAAAGATATGGGAGCATTATAAACAAGAATAACAAGAACAATTGAGTACAGAGATATGTTTGGCTGAAGATATGGGAGCATTCAAATGTTTGGAACAAAGCATATACTCAGCATGTGTACAGATATAATTGAGTAGTTGCAAAGTCACTTTTAGCATTATCAGGGGGGAAATAATTGGTAATAAGTATCCATCATACAGCTTCGATGTAATACAATCTGGAGTCTGAAAGAGGGTTCTTCGAGATCCTAGTCTCATGGTGCTTCCCATATGTGTTCTTGAACCCTTTGCACAAATAAAAATGATGATAAAGTATGAGCCACATGGAGTTCATTTAAAGCCTCTTCTAAAACCTACATACCCTACAGAAAATTAATGTGTACCTCTGGCATAAAAATCACGACAGAGTTGGGTGTTTGAGCATCAAACTCGGTGCTGTTTGCCTTTTCAAAGCCTAAAACCTGAAAATCGTAGTAGTAGGTTCATATGCATAGTTTGACGTATAAATAAGATGCCTATTGACAAGCCTGAAAACCTATTCAAACGAAAAGCTACTCCCCATGGAAAAGAATTTATTGTTATTAATGTTCAACATGAAGCAAATCTAATTTATTACTGCCACTTTTTTTGTTGGATGCATTTAAAAATAACAATAAATTCTTAAAAAACTACTACTTTTTTTTGCTATAATCCCTTTTTTTCACCCCATACATTTTCTACTAACCACTGGCATGATTTCAAATTTACCATTTTTCCTCCCAATCTTAAAACATCGCTAGGAACAAACAGTCTTCATGCCCAACTGAAGCATTACAAGAGGTACTTACAGATCGAGCATATTCAATCACAGAAATTTGCATCCCCAAGCAAATGCCAAGGTAGGGAATGTTATTCTCTCTAGCATACTTTGCAGCTAATATCATTCCCTTTACTCCACGATCTCCAAAACCACCAGGGACCAAGACACAAGAAGCACTCTGTAGAAGTAAGTTACTCTGTTACTCGGCAATAATTTTAATACACCTTGAGCAAAAGAAAATTTGACATTGATACTTTGTTTTAGTTGTTAGCTGGTTTAATTTTAAAAGCCGCAACAAACATCTGCCAATTGTGCAGCTTTGCAAGCTATATATTAAAACGTCCACCACCTTGCTCCTATTCACAATCATATACAATGAGTTTTTAGAAGACTTCATTGGAAAACGTTGTATGGTAATCAATTTGATCACGATATTCAGAAAAGAAGAAAAGGAGGGACAAAGGGAGATTCTAATAACAGAAAAGGGCCAGCCCTGAATTGGACATCGCCAAGCCCTTTACACAGAATTAGTAAAATCATTTAAGTATTTAGCCACTGGCCAAGTCACTGTAAGCTTTTATTTCAGGACCAGAACCGTAGATGAACCACCATATATACATCTGCAACATATTGCTGGCCACAGCAAACAGCATGGTTCGCAGTCGCGTTGCGGCAGTCATCGCATCGCGGTCGTTGGCATCGCAGTTGCGGACATCACGTTGCATCTCGGGTGAAATACAACTTTAGACATGAAATAATGTTTAATTATTTTTTAAAAAATCATAGAAAAAAAAAAAAAAAACAGGCAATCACATTTGAATCATTAAACCATATAAATATATGATTTAGATAACATAATATGAGTTATTATATTAAAAAAAGCCAGCATATTATTGAAGCATTAAAATAAATATATTCTTACATTTTCTTGATTTATAATATAATACATGAATTTTGATTGACATTTAACTATTATAATATTTATTTAATAATAAAATAAGTAATTATTAATTGAGATATATAATTATAAATAAATATAACTCTTAATATTAATTTAATAATATCTATTTACTTAAATTAACTAAATGTATTAAAAAATTATAATTTGAAGTTAACTTTATAGTGTACTTATTTTATTTGACATCCTAAAATAAAAAACATGATTAAAATAGTTTATACAAATATAATAATTTAATAATTAATATCATGTTATACTAATTAATTTATATTAATAATATTTCTATATAAAATAAGACATAAAACATATTAAACTATTTTAATTATAATTTAAACTTTAATTTTTAGTTATTATTAAATATACTAATTTGTGCTAATTTTATCAATTAATATATAATTAATTATTAATTATAAATAAATATTTATTTATTTTATCTTCACCCAACAAAGAAAAAAAACAAAAACAAAAAATATTTGGACAATCTGTCAATTAATATATAAGAATAATAATAATAACGTCATACTAGAAGTAATAAAATACGTCTGTATAATAATAATATTTGAACAATTTTTCATTTTATTTGACTTCGACTCTATCGGAGCGACGGCGGCGGCGGCGACTTCGACTTCGTGTTTGACGATCGACGATGACAGCAGCAACGAGCAGATGACGTCGGCAGCGTTTGGCGTCAGCAGTGGTAGCGTCAAACGAGGCGGCAGCAGCAAGCAGCGGCAATGTCGACACTCGGCAGTGTCTCTCGATTCAAAGTCGAATTATCGCCCGAGACACGACGTATCGGACGTGACATGGCATATCGGACAAAAACCAGGCCGAAATGAACGTGATCGGCCCTTTCCCTATCTTGTTCTTGGACCTCGTATCACCACCTTGTGATACCTGATTGAAACGGCCGAAATACAGGTATCTCAGCCGATATTGGAAACCATGGCAAACAAAAGGTAGTAGATCTAATTTAATCGCAGAAAAAAACAAAATCAAAGTAATTTTGGAAAAAAAATATATAATGTTGAAAAGCAAGAAGTTGCAAATGGTCCATGTCTAAGGTAATTGCCATCGCCAAGCTGATCTTAATATATATAAGTTGTAATCTTTGTCCGGGTAAAAAAGGCAATGGATAAAACCTTGAAATTGTCAATTTAGAAGTATAATTTGTTTTGAACGATAACAATGGGGAAAAGATGAAATGAACCACAAAAAGCTAACCTTTAGAGTCTCCCATGCAGCAGCATGAGCATCTGGTGTCTGCATGAGGACCAAAATATTTAAGGAGACATTCATAGAAAAAATAGACAGAACCAGTAAAACTACTCGTAGGAGCACAATACCAATTGTGCACTGTCATCTTCAAGGTCAGAAGCTGCAATCCAATCAACTGATGGCTTTAAAGAACATGCAACACAGGCATGCAAAAGGGCCTGCACATAAATTGAACTTCAAATGTGAAACAACTAAACAAGCTTTCAGTACATAAATCATATCCAAAAAGAAATTAAACAATGCACGTGAAAGTAGATTTCAGTACATACATCATAACAAAAGAAACTAAAGCAATATACATATTTCCTATCTCAAAGCTGCTGACTAGAAAGGACCAAAAAGATTTTTTTGCACATAAACCAGAACAAGCAAAGTTCTCAGTCAGATTATTCAAAACACTCTTCTCATACTTGAAATGGGCTTGTGAGATAATTCCCAGCTTCAGTTAATACTAGATTGTGACCACCTTTACAGAGGCTCGGCATATGTCAGTGTCTTGTTTCAATTAGTCATCAAATAGAAATTGATTAATATTTTAGTGGCTTTTCAATGTATCAACTTTCAACTCGTTTTTTAGAACTCATCCCAGACCGCCTTCTCATTGAAATGTAGCATGCCTAATTGTTGTTACATACCTTCACCACAGAAAGGTATGAATCTGTTAGACCAACATACTTGCCAACCATAGCAATCCGCACCTGCAAAACTCAACAGTGACTTGGTTAATGGCTACATACTGCTGCATTTAAAAGAAAACAGAGCATTACTAGGCATACTGACAGAATTAGTCATATTGTCAAAAGTTTCCGCCCTCTTGGTCCATTCTTGTAAATTGGGTGATGTAGCAATGCTGGGAAAAAAATCAAACATTACCTACATGCTTGTTGGAAGAAAATAGATCAACTAAACGGTAAGCAGTCATCTTAAATGAAACACTCCAGTAAGTCAAAGCTAGATAGTGTATAAATTTTAATTTTCAAACTTCATGTGCCATAGTAGTTCAAATAACTTACCCAAGTAAGTTCAGCTGCTTCAGAATGGTATGATGTGCATTTTGTTTCTGTCAATAAGAAAAATTACTTAAAGGAAATGAACAGAACAAGAAAACCATAAATACTTAAATGCAAAGAAGGAAAGCTATTGAACCCACCCGAAGTAACAGAGGAATGTGCCAAATATTGGGAACATCATGGATATTGAGAATATTTCCCGACTGTGTGAGAGAGTAGCCATAAGGAAAATTAAATTATGTATAAATATATTAAAAGAGGATGACTAATTTAAAAAATACAAATCAAGCGTCTTTTAGCTTACTGGAACATGGCAAAACTGGGAGAGTTTCTCCTTGGTACCATCTAACAAAGGCTGTGAAATAACAAAAATAAAGTAATTGGATTGACAATCAGGAAAGTACAATGACGAGATGAAAAAAATAAGAAATTTAACATTCAAACTTCAAACGTACGCTTTAATTTAATCCCTATTTCTACAGACTAGTTAGAGTCATGCTTAACTCTTTGTCTTTAAAATAGTAATTTTAGTTTTATTACATTTAATTTTTTTATTTTAATAATAATTTTAATGTTATTATATTAATTTTTTTTAATTTGTAAAAGTTAATTTCTTATTGCTAACAAGTAATACACATTATCAAACCACTAATTAATAAATATTGACTACCATTGTTGGAGGCGTGTTTAATATTTACACAATCTAAACTCAAAATTTGGATCATACATGGCTATATATCCAAATATTAAATTTAATGTACCCATTAATTCATTAACAAATATGAGACAAGACAGCCAATAATTGAATCTTAGTTCAAGTATTAAGGTATATAACAATTTCAAAATTAGAGTCATTAATTTTAGATTTAGACTTTTAGGGTGACTCATAACCGAACTCAATTTGAAATCAAAATAATCCAAACTTCAAGTTCGTCTCCAATATCATATAACAATTTTAGCCCATTGAGAAATATTAAGTCTGACCCATTTTCAAATTTAACTTCATATTAGTATTGGATCTAACATTTTATAGCAACTCATAATTGATCTCAATGTGAGATTAACACAACCTAAACTTGAAGTTTGTCTCCAACATTATGTCACATAACAATTTTAACTGATTAAAAAAATCTTGGGTCTAGGCGACTAGGCCATCATCCATTAATCCATACAAAAACTTAGCTCAAGCTTTTATAATTATGGTCTAATATTAATCAAAGCTATTAATTAATAAATATTTGTCTGGGCCATCCATTAAACTAAATAATGTTGGCCGACTCATAAACCTAAAATATACGAGATGGAATAGATTTTATTATATAGTAAAAGTGTTATAAGAAAATTTTTTCAATGTGGATTATAAAAGTCAATTTGAAGTGAATAAGGGTATAAAACATATTTCTAAAAGTGGTGATATAATAATTTATGTGATTTTTAAATTTCAAAAACAATTATATAATAGTAAAATCATCAAAATTTAGGCTAACCTTTATTAACCTATTCTTAAAATTAAACTTTAAGAACAACAAAGGACAAACACAAGTTAGGTTTACCTTGTAGATTCTTTTAAGAAGAAGAAGAAGAAGAAGAAGAAGAAGAACCTCAGACAACTATCTCAATTCACTAACAATTTTTTTGTCTACTTAGGAGTTGTGAACCCTTATCTTCCTTATCCAAGCCCAACCATAACCTATGCTAGCCCAACAAAGATGAATGAATAAGAGAAATTGCAGGGTATGATTGTGAGTTTAAGTCCATGTAACAACTAAATTGGATACAAGTATTTACCAATTTAATAAAATAAAAGTCCATAGGAATTTATGAGTTGCATAGAATGATATCAAAAGTTCAAGCTGCAATGCAAAAAAGGATGCTTCAAATGGTCCTGTCCTTATTTGTTAAAATTTCTAGTAATGTGTGATATTAGGTAATGCGGCATACCTGAGCAGAGCGGCATGCTAATAAATGAGGAGTCAAGCCTAAAGCTCGCAATTCCCTCACACTATGTTGTGTTGGCTTGGTCTTCTGCATAGGGGGAGGGGGGGTTATTTCCACCAAAAAAAATAGTAATAAAAACTGAACACAACCCCTGCAACAGAAACTCATCAATAGTATAACAACAATTTCCAATTCAATAAAAAGGCTTAAAAGTGTAGCACCAACAGTAAAGAGAATTACCTGCTCCCCAACCACACCCAGAACAGGTATAAGGCTGACATGAATAAGGCAGAAGTTGTCTTGCCCTATTAAGAGAATTATTATTTACAATGATTATTTGGAAAAACATGTGACCAACACTCGATAAAGAAGAACATTAAAAATTGATCTGTTGATGAAGTGTGCAACAGAATATGCGCTTAGTGTACAAAGAAAATACATGGTAACCATTTTCGGAAAACAGTGATTCTGAAACCTTACCAACTGAGAATGATAACTGCCGTAGAGCCTCAATAAATGGCATAGATTCAATGTCACCTAGTAAGATCACATATTTTGGTCATATATAACAGACATGATTGGGGAGGGGGGGCACAACTGGATATGTATTCATTTTAAAATGTCCATACCTACAGTCCCTCCCAGCTCTATCACACAAACATCTGCAGGGCCTTCCTTCCCATCCACGGGAATGAGAGAGACTGACTCTATCCAATTTTTAATGGCATCCGTGATATGTGGGACCACCTGGAATCCACCATACATGGAGGCAGTGAGCAATGTTCTCTTTGTACACAACAAACAAAAACTACTTACTAGTTATGCATGTAGCATCGGTGCATCACCTGAACAGTCTTTCCAAGATAGTCTCCTCGCCTCTCCTTCTCAAGGACATACTGAAAAACAACAAAATAGATTGATTTAGAAGACAAAAAGTAAGTAATTATAGAAGATACGTTTGCCACATAAATTTAAATACCTGGTATATTTTCCCCGTTGTAATATTATTATCTCTTGTTAGCGTCACATCCAAGAACCGCTCGTAGTTACCCAAATCTAGATCAACCTTACAAAGACAATCAATTAACAAAATCAACATAAAATACCATTCGGCTCGAACAGAAGAGATTAGGTCAGGGGTGGGAAGTTGTATATTATTATATATAATCTGTAACAATCATGTCGTATTCATTTATTCCATGCACTACTCAATGGGTAAGGTAACCGCCTGTATCTACAACCCCCAAACCAAAAACAGGGGAATCCAGGCATTGCTGCTACGAATGAACAGCCAATTCTGCATCAATGCAGAATCCATCCGATTTGAGCCATACTCTAACCAATTGGGCTAGAACAAACGACCAATGGCAAAACCAAAACTAATTGCAACTCAAATGGACTACAATATAACTTGCAATTCGCTACTTTCTAAAATAGCGCTGTTAGTTGCCGAAAAGACTAGAATCACTGCATGGTTTTTTCTTCTTCTTCTTTTTTAATCAATAATACGTTTACAAAATCTTTACCGCCAAGGCTTTTTTCTACAGGCTGCGTGTTTGCATAACGTCACAACACGTTCGAAAATAAATACATGGGAAAGGTACAAAACCATAACTTGTCGCGATTGTTGATTCACACCTGGATAATTTTGAATAAGTATGATTTAAGGACAAAGAATAAGAAACCTCTCCGCCGTCGTCCAGCACGAAAACCTCCCCGTGCTCGAACGGAGACATGGTGCCCGCATCAGTGTTCAGGTAAGGGTCTGCAATTGAAACAAAACGCAGCAACTAAACCACAATACAGCCAACAGAAAGGAAGAGAGAGAACATAACAAAAACAAACAACACCCAAACCAAACCATACACGCCACAAAAAAAAAAAACCACGAACCAACACTCTCCAAGAAACGAAGCGCGAACCTATTTTGATGGAGGTGACGCGAAGGCCGCAGGATTTGAGGACGACGCCAACGCTACTGGCGGTGACGCCCTTGCCGAGACCACTGACGACGCCGCCGGAGACCAAGACGTACTTCATTGTCCTCGTGTCGGCGGCGGCGGCTGCGGCTCTGGCTCTGGCTCTGAAATGGAGACCGCGCGGAAGCTGCTTGTGGAAACGCCCGAACCAGTAGGACGTGAAGACGGCGGGATGAGAAGAAGAAACAAAGCCCATAAAAAAGAAAAAACAAAAAAAGAGAACGCCCTTTTTTCAATTCAATTCAGCCATGCTGCAACCGCCCTAAATTGGAAAGTCATTTACCGTTTTAACCTGACTACTAAAATATATTACTTCTTTTTTTTTTTTTTTTTTGCTGTTTATGTAAATAAATCTAAACAAACAGGAGGTATATTTTCTTCCTACTGAAAATAAGGCGATAAGGTTGAAAGAATAGGGAAGAGAATATGCGTGGGAACGATATCCAAGTGCGGTTCTTTTTAAGAATCGTGAAGTTCACGACCACTTTGATAGGGACTTTTCTTTTGTTTTTTTGTTTTTTTTTTTTAAATTACTCATCCAACTTAATTTTATTTTGAAAAAGAAGGTGATGCCGAAAAGAATTATAAAATATAATAATAATATAGAGGGAAACTTAGGGGGCAATTTGAGAAAGAGGCTTCTAAAAATGTTTATTATTTATTCTGTTGATTTTTTATTTTAATTTTATTTATTGGTTTTTCATTGAATGGGCACACTTCGGGTTTTTTAAGGGCCGATGTGTAACCGATGTTTAATTTTACATTTCATCATAAAATTGTTTTATGATCAATAAAAAATAGCCATTTTCATCTTATTTGATAAAAAATTACAATTCTACATTTGATTTCATTTATTCAAATGTAGAAATGTAGAATAGTCATTTTCATCTGGTTATAAGTTTCATCAATTGAAATCTTATTTGATAAATTAAAATCAAATCTTAATTGATAATTTTCTATCACTTTCATGGAACATTTTAAAGAATCCGACAACAAATTATTTGATTCATCTAAAATAATAGCAAAAAAAATCATTATAACTTTGGTTTTTAAAAAAAACATATTTATTAATAATAAAAAGCAAATAAAGATAAAAACAAATATACAAAGGGCCAATTTAAAAGGCGCCCACGATACAAAAGGCCAACAACTAAGCAAATAAGCAATGGGCTCACGCAAATATAACACAAATAAGGTAGCTCAACAGCGAAAAAAAGAAAAGTGTGCCCACGCAAACCGAGGTTAGATATAGTCTTGGGACCGTGCAGCCCTAGCGAACAGGAATGGAGAAGCCAAAAAATGACGAACAAAAAGAACTACAAAAACTGAAGGATTGTACGTCGGCCGTCATCCTGCGTCGCCGATGGCCGATCCACCCCTGGGTTGCAGTCTTGTGGAGGTCAAGGGTGGAGCCGCAGAGGGATGGAGCAGGAGGGTGGAGGTGTCACTACGTTAGGGGTGGAGTGTTTCACGGTTGCGTCTGCGGGAGTGTGGAGGCTAAGCTCGACGCGCAGGTGCCCCAAAACAATAGTCCGTGGGAAAAAAAGTGCTTCTAATATTATATATTGAATCGAGTGCCCTAGGCGACCGCCTATTGGGCCTCCCCTTGGGCCGGCCCTGGGTTTTTTTATTTCTAAAATTAGTATGAGGATAAAAATTAAAATTTACAGTGTACTGGATGTCCATGAAATAAATTATAAGTAAACACTTAAAATTTTAGTATTTAGTTTTAGTGACCATAAAATTTCAAGCAAGTGAACACATTTAAATACTAATTTTAGTTTTAGAAATACTAATGACGAAATTTGAAGCAATTGTTGAGAGGGATTTTGTTGTTGTTTACTTAAATGTCCTATCCCGTGTGGGAATGGGAGAGCATTCATTTGTATTTTTATTTTTATAATATTAATAATAACCTGTCCCTTTTGGTGAAATATAGTAAATAGATAGAAAAGTTTTAGGTGGAAAGAAAAGATATGAAAGGAACAATGGTATGATTATTTGGTTGGGTTAAAAAATGAAGTAGAACATTTTTAAAAAAAATTATGATTTGATAAAAAGAAAGAAAGGATTTATATATATATATAACACATGAAATATCACACGGCAACAAAATATTGAAATTAAAATTCACCCTAGCAGTGTTGGCATGCCAAACTAGTGTCAATAGAAACAAACTGATCGTGAACGCTGATACAGGATAGAAACAGACCAAGAATAGAAGAAGTAAACCAAATCATTGTTAGTATGCTAGAGTAAGTATCCAAGACACTCAAAGCCGGATTGAAATGAGAAGCAAGCAAGCTTAGAACACCCACAGCCGCAAGCTAGCCTTAGGCTTTTGCAAACTAAGGCGTTGGATTGAGGCTCCCTAATTATTAGCGTCTCAAATTTTTTATTTAGTCTATTGAAGCCCTACATCACAGCCTACGGGAAAAATTTTTTAACCTTATGCATCCTTACGCACACGACATGTAGCTATGCTAAAAAAAAGGAACGCATCTCCCATCCTTCCTCGCCTTGTTAGTTGCCTCCAGTCCCGTTATTGGCCCCATAACGCCATCCCTTCCCTCCTATTCGATTCCGATCCGATTGGCGTCATCGGCCATCTTCCTAAACGGGAAAAGTCTCTTTGTCCCTCCCTCTCCGACCTCCGTAGCTTCGCCTCTAGCAGTCCGGTTCTCCAGTCTCTACCCCCCGCCCCCTCTAACTCTGTGCTCCCTATCGACAAAGGGCCCCCTTGGTCACCGTCTATGTTGCACGGACACGCAACACACAAAGCTTAAAACCTTGGTGATTTGGGGTAATTGGAGCTCGTAGATCTCAAAGAACCATTCTAGGAAGGTGTTCCATTGATTCTTCACTCTTTAGCTATTTTGTTGGATTGACATACAAAAATTTGATGAATTTATGAAATTTGTGATAAACCCTAGAAAATTAGGAAAACAAAAATTGAGCATAAAACGTTGATTCTTTAGGTTGGTAGCCTAATGTGCCTAGAGGATATTAAAAACCCATGATATGGATAAATTGATGTTTAAAAATGATGATTTAATTGGTATAACTAGGTTTCGGGGTGAAACCAAGATGAACACAGTCAACGGATCGTGTTTAAAGTGCTACTCGACACTACTCAAGGCTCGAGAGTCAAGCCAACCTCAAGCAGAGTGTCGAATGAGGAGCTTTAAATAAATTATGAGCGTCGAGCGAGCTCAAGCTGAGCCTCGAGCAAAAGGTTTGTGTGTTGCTTGAGCCTAGTAGCGTCGAGCATCGAAAAGGATGTTATCATGGGTTTAATGATGTAAATATAATTCTGTAACTAGTTTCTTATAATTTTCAAAGGCTTGGAGAGTGGTTGTTTTGATAGTATTCAATGATTGAACTAGTATATTTAGCAGTTGCACTTGTGTTGACAAGTGATTATGGCCCACTAAACTGAGGTACCCTTGAGTGGGTGTAACCTTTGTTGGGTGTAGCGGGTTGAGGCCTAAGATGAGATCTTGGTGAGCCGGTATAGTACCCTATTAGGTGAGACAACTATTAGGCTGTTGTGAGACAAACTGAGGCCTGGGTTGAGCTGTTGAGCTCATGGTGCTAGGGCTGAGTGCTCTGAGCTGAGGATCCTCATGGGGATCGTGGACAAGCTAACTTCTATTGTAGATAGGTTGGGTCCTAATGTTTGTTTACAAGTTAAGTCCTGATGATTGTGCATACTACATAGCACATGAGTATACTGAGCATGTAGTACAAACTTATCTGTTTTATATAGTATGGTGATGTAGAGTTATGGAGTCATCTACTGAGCTTGTAGCTCACTCGTACTTTGTTATTTATCTCTTTCAGGTGTCACTCAAGACTAGTGGATGATGTTCTTCTAGAAGGACGTGCCCACTACTCTGATCTGATGTATGATACAGTACTATATTCTGTATTGATTAAGTGTTGTACCCCAAACATGGATCCATAAATAGTTATATTTGCACACTATTTGTGATATGATGTATGTATGACTATTTGACATATTGTATGCATGATGATGCATGAGAAAGTATAAGATTACCCTTGATGTATGATTGTACAGATTTGCGTGATTGTGACAGCACCCGCGGTGTAGTCTCTATTGGTGCTTGTCACCAACCACTTGACCCTTCGAGTGCGAGCAAGGGAAAGTTACATTTCTGGTTCTAGTTCCTTGGAATTCGGGGACATGATAGCTTCAATTCGGTAATCTTGCTTTCAACAAGTGATACACGCCTAATAATTGTCAGGAATAGGATAACTAATAAAAAGGGTCACCGTTATTTGGGTAAAACAAAGTCATTTGATCAGAGAACCTCTAATTTCCAATCTAGTGTTGCATTTAAACCAAATTAATAATGAAAAGGAAATTTAACGCCTTAATTTATGTTCCTGCAAGTTGGATTTGATTTGTTCATGTCAAGTTAATTGCCAGAGGTGTAAAGGGAACATGGAACCCTAAGGCGATAACGACAACATTATAAGAAGAGATGTATTTGCGATAGGAGTTGTGGGAAGGGAATATGACACCATTTTAAGGTTTCAGTGCCTCTAGTTCAATGGTTACAAGCCTCTAGTGAGTCTTTCCTCAAAACGACATCATTTTAGAGGGCGGGCTTCAATGCGTCTGGTTTATATGAATATAAGTTCCAGTGTATTTTCCATTCATAATGCCATTATTTTAGTTAATGCACCTTTAGACTGACAAGAATGAGATTTCAACTAATCTGGCATGCAAAAAAAGCATCATCTCAAAGTCAAGGAGATCTAGCGAGAGATATAGAAGCGTTAGAGTTCAAAATGGCATAGTTCAATAAGTTAGCTATTAGGTGCAAGAATGTTGTGATTAAATGGCGTCATTCAAAGGTTTTAGCATGGTACAAAGGCATTACAACTTCAAAATGGTGTTGCTTAAGGTTCCAGTGTGAAACATTAATGTTATAGGTTGAAAATGGTATATCAAAGTCAAAGAGATATTCTTTGTTAGCCTAACATGTGAAAGAAATTCTATAGTGCAAAACAACATCACTTCAGGGTGTAGAACACTTTGGGCTTCAAAACGTTATCATTTCGATGGCAAGCCGTGTTTAGGCGTTGGGTGATGTAGTCAAAGTCTTATAAAGGTCAAAATGTCACCGTTTCAGATATTATGGTGGGTCGAGGAGTACAAGAGAGTTAGACAATTTCCTTTGGACATTGGAGCAATACTTTGATGCGGTGATCATCATCAAAGATGCTTGGAAGATCAAGACCGCATCATTATATCTAGTCGATTTGACGATGGTATGATGGAGGCATAAACATGCTGACATGGAGTGTGGCATGTGTGTGATCGAATGTTAGGCGGATTTCAAGAAGGAAATCAAGACTCAATTATATCCCAGAATGCGGAGGATGAGTTTAGGGCAAAACTTTGGCGCCTTGCTCAAAAGGACATGATGCATGAGTACACGCATGAGTTTTCAGAATTGGTGTTGGAGATTCTAGATATATCCCCAAAGGATTCCTTATTTGCCTTTATGGATGGATTGTAGTCATGAGTGAAACTTGAACTACAACGAAGGAATGTTCAAGATCTTACTTCGGCTATGGCGGTGGCTGAGTCTTTAATTGAATACAAGAAGCCCAAGAAGCCTACTACGACTTCATCATTGAATAAGCATCAAAAATTCGGCAAGGACAGACGTGGGGGAGATGGCCCAAACCAAGGAAAGGAGAGAAATTTCTAATCTTCTAAGGATTATCGGAACAAAACTTATCCGAGTAGCTCCAAAGGCGGGGAGATACCAAAGATTTCTTGCTTCCTTTGCGAGGGTCCCCATATGGCGTTCGAGTGTCTAAAGCGGTTGAAGCTAATGACGATGATTCAAGATAATGAGGAAAGAAAAGCACATCTTGGTTCCTTCTAACTCTTGAACACAATAAAGGCGTGTGTGAAGGTACCGAAGTCCAAGGGAGAGGGAGAATGTACATGATTACCAAAGCCGGTGGTCACGAGACGAAGGCCTTGGTGGACACGGTGGCGACAAATAACTTCATAGAGCTGAAGAAAGCCCGGTGCATGGGGTAGCTTTTAAAGAAGAAAAAGGATGACTAAAGATGGTGAACTCTAAGCCGAGTCTGATTCATGGCGTAGCTCAAGGTGTTGAGCTTTGCATTGGAAAATGGAGGGGCAAGGTGAATCTCTCCGTAGTTTTGATGGACAACTACCCAATGGTGCTTGGGATGGAGTTTCTCGATCAAGTACAAGCGATCCCAATTCTTAGCACCAACACAATGTGCATCATGGACGAGGGGCGAACGTGCATGGTGTCTATAATAAGGGTGGAAGAGTTGAAGGCAAAGAATCTTTTCATTATGCAACTGTTGAAGGGAGTAAAGCGACAAGAGCCAACCTTTCTTGTGACTCTTAAGGAGGAAGAGATCATGGAGGATGGGGATGAAACCCCAATAGAGGTGAAGATGGTCCTTAAAGAGTTTAAGGATGTGATGCCTGCGAAACTCCCTAAATAACTTCCGCCAAAGAGAGAGGTGGACCATACAATCGAGTTAGAGAAGGGCATGAGGCCCCCTGCAACAGTGTCTTACCGCATGGCACCACCGGAGTTGGAGGAACTTCAGAAGCAACTCAAAGAGCTCTGATAACTGCAAAATTTATCATTAAATTTGCATGTAATTTATGAGCTTTAATTTAATATTTTATTAAATAAATATATTTTTTATAATAGTTTTCCCTAATTTTAATTATTTGTTATTTTTATAGATTTAATATTAATTTTGGTGGTTGTTATTGTTAAATTAACTATTCCAATTTTAATATTAATTTTCTGAGCTTAATTGATTATTTTAATTTTAATCTTAATAAAATTTATATATATATATATGTTTCACTTTTATTATTGTTTTTTTTTTGCATGTTACATAGGAGAGCAAAAAGAGAATTGGAAAGAAGATGTTTGGGCTAGGCATATAGGATGTTGAATATTATTGCATGCATTAAGGTGTGGGGACCACGTTAATTTAAGGAAGAAAAAGAAATAAAAAAGGCATCACGTAAGAATTGGAAGGGAATCGGAAAAAGATGGTGCATGGGGCGTGAATGAAAAGAAATGAGGAAAAAGGCAACTAATGTTATATTTAAAACAGTCATGGCGACTTGAAGTGGGGTTAGAAAAAATACATGCCACTGCAGCTCTTCAGCGCTATCTCTTCATCACCCAACCATAGCGTCGCCAACACCAATACGTCTCTAGCTTTTCGATCTGCCCAGCAATATCCTCGGCCTCCATCGTTCCATCAACCCGGCGCCATCTCCAAGCTCTTCAACGCGTCCCAAAAATCCCAACGTCATCCCAACAATCCCAACATTGTTTCTATATACTAGTTCCCGGTGTAGTAATTTTTCAGAGCAGCAATAGAAGAAATTAGAGAGAGATAGTACACCGAGCGTTGAAGATTTGGATCAAGTTCAAGACCGAATATTTAATTTTCTGTAGCTTTTTTTTATTTTTCTCCATTTATGTTGTTCTAATTTTTCGAACAGATTTGTGATTTTCCAACCCATTGAGGGGTAAGTATTTTGTAATCGGTTTAACGTAACACTTTGGATGCTTGTTTTGAATTCATGTTTTAATATTTAATTCAATATTTTATTTGCTATGAATTAATTTTCTATCTCTTTGATTTGTTAGTTTAATATCTCGATTGAGTGTTGATTTAGCAATTCATTGTGCGTTAATATTCTATTTGAGTGGAAAGATTTGTTTCGTAGGGAATGGGACAATCTTTTGAGAATTAATTCATAATTATTCTGGTTGAAATAAGTTCATAATTTAATTGTATTCATGGTGTCTTGATGCAGTTAAATTATGATGTCATAATTTATCTAATTTATTTCTTGGGATAGTGATAAACAATATTCAGGTGTGAAGTTAAACCGGTTGCATTTTTAATTAATTGATTTTCTTAGTTAAAAATCTTTGCTTTAATAAATTTTTATTTAATCAAAAATTCTCCAATTTTATATTTATTTTTTTGCATTAGTTTTTGTTAAACAAGTAATTAAATATATTGAATTAAATTTTATAAGTCCTCTGGTAGAAAACGATCTAGGTTAAGCCACTAGCTATACTTAGGTTAAATTTTATTTAAAGTGCGTATACGACAAACACCATTTTCAAGCTCTTGGACGCTAGATTTATTCAGTCGTCTAAAGCACCTTTTAGAGCCCTGGTGTTATTCCAAAAGAAACAAGACGAGTCGTTGCGACTCTACATCGACTATCGGGGCATTGAACAAAATTACATTGAAGAACAAGTGTACATTGGCGTTGGTGGAACGGACCGTAGATTTAATGGACCAAGGATGGACTAGTTCAGTCCAGTCCGCGGATCATGTCACGGCCCCAACTCCAGGAGACCCGAAATCGGGCACATGACTACCCCATACCTGCACCCGAGGGCAAGGGGTTGGTGAATAGCACCAAAAAGGACCCATAGCGGGTGCTGCCCGAATGCAACTATACAATCATACAATAAGGGTATTCCTGTACTCTCAAAACCATGCAACTAAATAAAAATATCATTATATAATAGCATACATATCATAAGATACAGTACAACAACCATGGACCCATGTCCGGAAAGAAAATACATCAATAATACAAAATAAACAGAATGGACATGGTCCTATACATCAAAAAGGGTCTGGTCTGTTCGATCTGCTCGACCATAAACCCCAAGGCTACCTCCTGCCTGAACCTGAAAATCAAGATAACAATGTAGGGTGAGCATAAAGGCTCAGTAGGTGACCTACGACACAATATCCATGTATACATGTGCCAGTGAATGTATAATTATACAATAATGCACACAGTTTCCTATACAATACTAATGAAAGCACATGCAAACCAACATTCACACAACCTAGTACTATGCAGTACAATCAAAGCATAGACCCACAAGGTTCACACAATCAAGTCACACAGACTTTACAACACAGCCGATCAACAAGACAAGGCTCTTACAGCCTGCTCGCCACAATGGGACCATAACATAAAAGTAGCCACTCGTGGGACCTTTCGCTATCAACCAGCCATATAGGGGACATCGGCTACCAACCAGCCCTGCATGGGACCTCGGTTGACCAGCTAATCAAATCAATAAAACCCTACAATCAAGGCCTCTGACAGCCATGAGGTTCTAAACCCCAATCATGTTCTTATACACGAAATCTGGGTTGGAAGAAAATAGAAATAGCTCAAAAGGACCAGCCTTGAATGGCTTTCCAGATACCCAGCCTTGAAGCTCGAAGCCCTGCCTCGAAGATCCTAACTCGAAGTTCTGACCCGAAGCTACTGGCGCGAAGATCCATAGAACTTTGTCTCGAAGCTCTCTAGAACACTGCCTCGAAGATTCATAGAATCACTGCCTCGAAGAACTCTAGAACACTACCTCGAAGACTCAGACTTTGCCTTGAAGAATTGGACTTTGCCTCTCAGACTCGTGGAATCGCTACCTCGAAAACTCGTAGATTCGCTGCCTCAAAGACTCGTTGGACTCTGCCTCGAAGATCTGTGGAGCTACAGCCTCAAAGATCCCTAGAACACAGCTTCGGAGATCCTAATTTGAAGCATTCGGAGTTACAGACCTTCGACCTTCAACCTTCGACCTTCGACCTTCAACCGTCAACCTTTGACCTCGATCCTCAACCTTTGACCCTCAAACCTTCAACCCTACGACCTTACGACCTTCAACCCTCAAACCTTCGACCCTATGACCCTATGACCTTCAACCCTCAAACCTTCTAGCTCTAGAATACGCCAACACTTCCGTTCACTAGGTAGCACTGTTCATCGTCGTTCCAGCTTTTTCTTCATCTGAAGTCGACCTAGCGACTCTCAAACACCCACAAACCCACTTCTTTACTTAACAAACTACAATTTATACCACATAATGCGTCCTAAATGCCTTTAAATCGCATAATAGCCACAAATACATACATATACATTTATAAACGGATTTTAATCCCAAAATTGGGTTTCCCCAAAATCTAGGGTTCATGCTACAACTCACAATTTATGCCCAAATCACACATGCTCAAGAACGGAAATGAGACAGAAGATTAAGAACACCTACTAGGTAAGGATTCATAGAGGAATCAACCCTAAAATCCAAGCTCTAAGCTCTAATTTCGGCAAGCTCCTCTTCTTTCACGCTCTGCACCATCTCTATGCTCTCTCCAAAGACAGGAACGCAAATGACCTATTTGCTATCACTTTTTCTTTCTCCCCTATTTATATTTTATGTTATTTCTTTAATTAACAAACACCCAAAATTATACAACTACCCCTCCATGGTCCCAAACTCCAAATTAAACCCAATTACAACCAAAACGCTCGTATCGCTGAGCACAATACCAAAATAGTATCTGCACTACCAAATAATGACTATCTCACAAATCAACCTAAACACAGGTCTCTATAGATCAATCCGTATTTATTTATTTATTTAACTATGATAAATTAAGTTTTATTAAAAATTTTAAAATTTTTAATATTAAAATCATATTTAAATGTTTCTGTTTCTAAATTTTAAGTTTAAATTTAATAAGTTTAGAGATTATATATTAATATATTAGGTAAAATGAGTAATATGTTTAAAATAAATAAACAAATAAAATAAACATTGGTCTGCGGACCGGTCCGCATCCGCAAGGATTTGTTCAACGCGGACTGGACCTAAACGAACTGCTGCGTTTAGGCCCGTTATTAAAATAGACCAGATTTTTTCTGGTTCGGTCCGGTCCGCACAGTCCATGGACTGGTCCATAGACCATTGGTCCATTTTAGACCCCTAAGTTGAAGGAAGGGATATAACATGACCTATTGGCCAAGTACTTGGTGGAATGCGCCAAGGAAGGGAAGACACAAATTTTCGTCGAGGGATGAACTGATATACACGTGGGGAGAGCGTGTCTTTGTGCCAAAGTGGGAAAATCTTCGGAGGGGAATTCTGAATGAGTGTCATGACTCAAAATAGGTGGGACATCTTGGAGTAGAACATACATTGGCATTGGTAGAACGAACCTACTATTGGCCTCAAATGGTGGAGGATGTCCAAGTGTACATGCAGACATGCCTTGTATGCCAACAAGACAAGGTTGAGAATCGACAACCAACATGATTGTTGGAGCCGTTGCCTACTCTAGAAAGACCTTGAAAAAGTGTTTCGATGGACTTCATCATTGCCCTCCCCAAGTGCAAAGGATGCGGAACGATCATTGTGGTAGTTGACCGATTCTCAAAGTATGAAATTTTCATTGTAGCTCCGATAGCAGACAACATATGACCCAATTATTTTTCAAACATTTGATGAAGTATTGGGGCATTCCGAAGTCTATCATTAGTGACCAAGACTCTAGGTTCATAGGAAGATTTTGGACAGAGTTGTTCTGTTTAATAGGTTTAAACTTAAACTTCTCCATAAGTTTTTACCCACAAACGGATGGACAGACGGAGCATGTCAATGGGTTACTGGAGCTGTACTTGAGGCACTATGTGAGTGTTAACTAGAAGGATTTGATGAAGTTACTGGACATTGCCCGATTCTCATATAACTTGTAGAACAGTGAGTCGACAAACGTGAGTCCATTCGAACTTGCTACTAGACAACAGCCGATGATGTCAACTTCCTTCATAATTGGCTATACTGGAAGAAATCCTGCGGCGTACAAGTTTGTTAAAAGATGGCATGAACAAATTGACCTATCTAGAGCATACTTGTAAGGCAGGGAAAAAGATAAAGAAGTGGGCAAATCAACATCAACGACACGTGGAGTTCCATGAGGGAGACATGGTGATGCTCAAACTTCTTTCGCACCAAACAAAGACATTAAGGCAGAAGCACAAAGGTTTGGTGTGCAAATATGAAGGTCATTTCTGAGTTCTAAAACGAGTCGGGAAGGTGGCCTATAAGATAGAACTCCCAACAAAAATATAGGGACACTTAGTGGTTCATGTGAGTTTACTCAAACGCTTTCATACTGATGAAGACCCGAGTAGACAACAAGTGGTGCTGTCACGCCCCCGAATTCCAAGGAACCTGGAACCAGGAACATGACTTCCTCTTACCCGCACTCGAAAGGTCAAGGAGTTGGTGACAAGTACCAATAGAGACTACACCATGAGTGTTGTCTCAATCATGCAAACATGTACGGTCATACATCAAGTGTAATCCTGTACTTTCCCATATAACATCATGCATAACATATGTCAAATAGTCATATAGACATCATATCACAAACAATGTGCAAGTATAACTGTCCATTACCCATGTCCGGGATACAACATACAATACTGTATCATACATCAGAGTAGTGGGCACGTCTTTCTAGAAGAAAGTCCTCCACTAGTCACGAGTCACACTTGAAAAGGATAAACAACAAATTAGGGGTGAGCTACAAGCTCAGTAGGTGACCCCAAAACTCCATATCACTCTACTATGCAAAACATATAAGTCTATACTATATAGTTAGTGTACTCGTGCACCGTGTAGTGTGTATAATCATCAGGACTTAACCTGAAAACAACCATCAGGACCCAGAATGTCCACATAGGATAGATTATCTACGATCCTCAATAGGATCCCAGCTCAGGGCACTCAACCCTAGAACCACGAGCTCAACAACTCACTCAAGCCACAGCCTGTCATCACAAGCTCAACAGCTCAATCTAGGCTTCAGCCTGTCAAGTCAACCATATAGCACAACCTGTGCATCACAGTGAGAACACGAACAAGTCATAAAGCTTAAGGCTCAATCCTCAAACCAACACACCAATACCAGTAAGACATTAAGGTTCACAGCACTCCCTTTATAATCGAGGTCAGTCTCCATAAATCTATCCTTAAGTCTTGACTAAGAGAGTTGACTTTCATAGAAGGTGTTTCCTTGCAATAAAAAATACCAGCATTGGTTCCTCATATCATAACTAAGATAACCTGATTTTTTTGGAGATTTTTCTGAGAGGTCTAACCCCACTTTCCAAGAAGTCACCTCAACGAAAAACTGATTTTTTCCAAGATTAAGGGCTAATTCCCATTTTTCAAACTTCGAACTTGACGACACTTCGACCTTTCAAACCATAACGCACCAAAGGCACTGTACATCATCGTTTTAGCCCGTTATTCGTTTGGAATCAACCCAACGACTTTCAGATGCTCACAAACACACTTTTTACTTAACAGATTATGATATTTTCCTCAAAATGTGTCCTAAATGCTACTAAATTCCACAATAATAATAGAAACAAACATAGATATAATTCCAGATATATCCATCTAGATCTAACTCTAATTTTCCATGGTTGACTTCTTAACCCTCATGTCATACACGATTATAAAACCTCCAAATCATATATAGCTTTTTTTAACCACAAATCTTTTGTTAAATCACCAGATCCAACCCAAAATTGGATTTCCCCCCAAACCCAGGGTTCATACTAGATTTCATAAAGCATGCCAAAATGTGCATATCAATAACAGAATCGAGATAAGAAGTTTACGAACACCTACCAAGTAAAGATTCATGGATGAACCAACCCCAAAACTCAAACTCCAAGCTCTAAGCTCCAAACTCTCTTCACGCTCTCTCTATTTTACCAAAGTTAACACAAATAATCACATGCTAGGAGTTTTTTTTTCTCTCTCTCTCTCTCTCTCTCTATATATATATATATATATGCAACTAATTCTTTAATTAATAAACACCAAAATTACACAACTAGCCTTTCAAGGTCCTGAACTCCAAATTAGACCCAACGATAGCCAAAACGCTCGTATCAATGAGCACAATACCAAAATGATATCTTCCTTATCAATTAAAGAATATCTCCTAAATCAACCCAAACACAGGTCTTTACAGGTGTGAACTCCTGCAATAATTGAGAAAGGGCACAACAAAGAAATTAAGGAGATAATGGCTTATAGAGTTGTGCCAAAAAGAAGCATAACTCCAAGTCATGTAGAGTATTACGTTAAATGGAAGGACAGACCTGACGAAGAGGCAGGTTGGGCATGAGAAGCTAACTTGTGGCAATTCCTGAAAGAGATCAAGGCATTTTATGCAACACTTGCATCGAGGGTGCTGCGAGATTGAGTGAGAGAGAATGTCACACTTAGAGAAGTTTGTAGCATTTTAGTTTTGTACAACTCATAATGGGAGCTAACTTAGTTAGTGCCATCATGTAATTTGTATCATTATGTTTGTCTCCTGATAGCAGAGACAAAAAAGTGCTAAGATCTATATATAGAGCAATGCTCTATAGGATAGTTTTAATAGTATAAAGCTTTTATTCAATCAATACAAAAAAACATATTTCTCACATTGCTTCTGCATGTGTGTCTGTCATTGTTTGTGTGATTGCTTAACATATTCCTATATCGTAGACGAACGATCCGAATGGTGCACGACTGAACTTAGCGATCCGAGATACAAGGAAAGCCAAGTGTTACATGGGTTAAATTGTTACCCCATGAAACATGGCTCTCTCTATCACTGGTGTTCGTTCGTCGAGCCATGATGAACACTACTCTGGCAATACCCCTCCATCTTTAGCCCCCATCTTTATGTGATCTCACATACTTATATATATATATACACACACACACACACACACATACACATACCAATAAATATATGCCTATGTCGATCTTTGTTAAAACACCAACACATCTTATATCTGAGCCAGCAAAAACCTAACTTATGTCCACATTTTCCAAAAAATGCTGACGTAAATCATAACTATGACGTTCTTTTTTTTAAATGCTAGTATAAAACTTAATTGTGTTGGTGTTTCCTTCAAATGTTGACAAAACTTTACATATGCTTATGTTTTTAGGGAATGCTAGCAAAAGCCTACCTATGTTGCCGTTTTTACAAAATACAAAACCTCCAATAAAGTAACTAAAATGCAGAAAGCATAATACCAAAGGGTTTATTTGGTACGAGTTATAGTTTTTATTTTCTAAATTCTGTCGAACTTCATGCTAAATTGTAATCTGAAAACAATTCCTGTTTGGTAGGAGAGAGAATATATTTTAAAGAGTGTTATTTTTTAAAATTGAGTTCAAAAAAGTATATATTTGGTGGGCTCAAATAATAAAATATAAAAAAAAATTAAAATAAAAAATTATTTGAATTTCACAACATAATTAAGTTAATATTTGAAAAAATAAAAAATAGTTACAAATAAATTTTAAAAATAATTATGAAACACACAATTTTTAAAAAGAATTTTCAAAAATATATTATTACTAAATTATTAAATTAGGTTAACCCACACCAGACCCACTGTCATCACCCATTTTTGACCGGGCTCGTACTGGCTTTTGTGAAAGGACTCCATGCTAGTTCATTCCGTTGATCTTAGAGTTATCCCTGCACAAGGCTCGCACAAACCATTAAAGAGAAGAAAAACACAGAGTCGCCACCAAACAAATTAGAGGTGTGATTGGGCACCTAAAAAAGAAAGGTCTACGTTTCCAGAGAATTAGGTTCGGGAGTCGGTTACGTGTGGGAAAGGAAGAAAAACTCTTGCACCTCTACAACGCCCACAATTGGTACCTAGTCTTGATCTATGGGTGTTTGCTTGCATTATTCAAAAAGAAGTTATTTTTATATTTTTTATTTTCGAAAAAGGAGAGTTTTTAGGATCTAGGCCTTAAAATAACAAAAAAGATTTTACAGCAAATAAAAAAGAAATACATTCTAATTTTAGAAAAAGAATGTGGGATCTAGGCCCATGTGACAGTATTACATTTCTTTTAGAAAACAAAAGTGATTTTCTTTTTTAAAAAAGAAAATAAAAATCATTTGAATTCAAATATGAGAATACCGCCACAATTGATATCGGCTCAGGCAGACTAGGATATGAGCATCTAAGACTCAACCCTCATGACCGCCAAGGCTTTATTTTAATTTTTCTAGAAAACATACTCTTTGCTTGTCCTTTTTAATTTTTGAAGAAAAAAAGAATGTGAGTTAAAAAGAAAACTGTTCACTTTAAAACATTTGAGCAAAGAAGCCTTAACAGTTTAAATATGAAGAAATTAAAGAGAAAAACCTGAGTAAATTTTTATGGCCAAGCTTGGAGATCCTCCTTTAAAAAGTCTCCATGAAAACACAAGGTGTTAGAAAGAAAAATGTAGCTTCCCTTTCCCGCCTTGAATCTGCGTCTATGCTTCTAGACTATTTGCTCCTTACTTTGGAAGGGCCTCCTTTGATAATTGATGTTTGATGTTCCCACTGGATGGCCTCCCCGTTGACCCCTTCTGCTGTTGGAAGAGGATGATCAATTCTGGGTCTTTTCTCTTAAGGATCCTTGGATGTTCTCTCCCTGCTTTTTTACTCTCTCTGAAATAATTTCTCTTCTGATACGTGATCCTTGATCTGATATTTATCCTCTTCCTCTCCTTCTCTGTCTGCCTCGTGGGACAGTATATTTATAGGCGTGTAGAGGAGTATCCATTGGCTAGGCATTAATTGCACCCTTTACAATTCCAATAAGTCAAATACGATGTCCCGAGAACCTCATTATGGCTCCTTGTTCTTGTGTCTGAAAATAAATAAATCACTTGGGATTTATTTTAATATTCCACTGTATCTAGACGCTTTGGCGAGTAAGGGCTGAATGTACTTCCGGGTGTATTGGCTCCGTTGGGAATTAATAGTTATGCAGTCTCCAGGGTCAATTGTGATGTCCCGATGAAAATGACATTTAATCACAGAGGCCTCCCGTCCCTATGCTTGAAAACGGAGTCCCAAGGCACTGTTTGTAATTAATGCACTTGAAAAAATGATTTTTGGAGTCCCGATGCTTTGAAGTCATTGCCAGACCCGTAGAGGAGCTATTCTGGAGTTTTTTCGGATCATTAGGATGATTTTCACATCAACGGGTCCTTATTCCACATCAATGAGTCCATATTCCATATCAGTGAGTCCTTACTCCACATCAATGGGCTTAGCTCGGATTTGACCTTATTCCGCATCAATGACTTATTCCACATCAATAGATCCTTACTCCACATCAATGGGTCCTTACTCCACATCAATGGGCATAGCCCGAATTTGACCAAGTTTGACCGTCGGAATCCTTACTCCACATCAGTGGGCTTAGCCTGGATTTGACCAAGTTTGACTGCCGGAGTCCTTACTCCACATCAATGGGCTTAGCTCGGATTTAACCAAGTTTAACCGCCGAAATCCTTACTCCACATCAGTGAGTCCTTACTCCACATCAATGGGCTTAGCCCAGATTTGACCAAGTTAGCCCGAATTTGACCATGTTTGACCAAGTTTGACCACCGAATTTGGGCTTATTTCGGATCAGTGGGCTTAGCCCAGATTTGACCAAGTTTGACCACTGGATCTGACCAAGTTAGCCCGGATTTGATCTTGTTTGACCTCCGGATTTCACATTTCTCCAAAAAATTTCGGGTGTACACTTAGTCACCACATGACAACTCCACTTGGGCTTCCTTAGGCCTCTCTTGTTCTCACTTGCTATGTAAGGAGAGTGTCTTTGTATATATACTGGGCGTAGGAGAAGCAAAACTGACAATGTGGGACAAACATGCATATGAAGAGCCAAAATTCATAGAAAATTGACAGATTTGTGAGGCAACTTCAAAAATTCATAACTTTCTCCACAGAGCTCGGATTAGGGCCAAATTGGTCTTGTTTTGCTCGAAATTCTGTTATCTATCTTCTAAAAGTGGAATCACTCCAAAAGGATCAGCCATTTAGGAGAAAAGTGGGAATACCACACAGAGGTACATGATAAAGTGAGCATTCTGCCCGTCCGATTCAAAAATTCATAGTTAATTGCACATAACTCGGATTATCCTCAAACCAGTTGGAGATGATAGATAAGGATATTATCTAACCAAATCAATTGGCTTTGTTCAATTATAACAAGTATTGAGGAAGTTATTGGTAAAATAGTGCGCTGCATACTGGCTGTTCCAACCAAACTTGATCACCAACTTCAAAAAATCATAACTAATTGAATATAGCCTGGAATAATCTCAAACCAATTGGAAATGATAGACAAAGGTGTTATCTACTCAGCGTAATTGAGTTTGTTAGATTATGACACGTATCGGGGAAGTTATTAATAAAATAGCAGGCTGCCCACCGGTTGTCCAATTCAACTTGATACTTTTGTCATAATCATTTCATTTCTCCTCGGAATCAAGTGTGATCAAGTGCATTGTTCTCCGAATGTCATCCTCTATCACTTAGTGGTCCTTCGCCAAGTATGGTTGCGATCTAACCCGGTCAAAATGAGGTACAACACCCACCTCTTTTGAAAATAATTCTATTTTTATACCAAACAATGACTTAGAAATAATTTTTAAAAATATTTATAAAATTTATTATTTTTAAATTTATATTATTATTAAATTTTATAAACCCAGTGCAGTTATTATTTTTTAAAACAATTCATGATTTTACTTCAAACAAAACACGCTCAAAATCAATATATGTTTGGTGGGCTGTTTGGTTTGTATGTATTATTTTTGAAAACATGATTATTTTTTAAAGCTGTGATCCGGATAATTTTTTTAATATTTATAAATGATATAAATTCATCTGGATTCATAATTTTTAAAAATAATACTGTTAATTAGCAATTAAATGCTCATCGGGATAAATACTACTTCATTTTAGGAATTAGAACTTAAATTCACGTTTTTACGTTAGAAATTTCAGATTTCATTCGGTATTATAATTTGAACCAAGTAAAAAAAGAAGTAACAAGAAAAATAATTAATTAAAAATAAAGAAATTAAATTAAATGCTCGGCACTTGGTCAGAGGGGTTCTGTCGCCTGCCTGAGGCAGGCAGATAAGACAATAAATGCGATACGATTTAAAATAACGAATAGACCGCAATTTAAGGAGGGCCCTGGCCAAAAAACAAAACACAGAAATTAAAAACAAATGGCAAGGTTCTGTGGGCATTGCACGCATCGTGTGTGTTCATAATCGCGCCTTTGGCATCAACGTGGGAGCTTAAATAGCCCATGTCGCGCCCTCGCGGCCCTCGACTGTGGACAAGCCACGACGTCGTCAGTGTTTCCTAGTCTACGTGGAACACCCCACCACCGTTCGCAGATAGGCCCACCAAACCTTTTTTTTATTTATATATAATAATCTTTGACCTTTAGGCCATCACCGACTTCGATGTTTTACACAGTGCTAACTGAGATACGCGATAGATGATAGGTTCATAGAAAGCATCGGGAACGCACGGCATCTGTCACCACCCAAACTCGTCAGAAAAAGAAACACTCTCCCAGCTAGCGTACGTCTTCTTCATCTATGGGGAGAGCGCCGTGCTGTGAAAAAGTGGGACTGAAGAAAGGGCGGTGGACGGCGGAGGAAGATGAGCTCCTGACCAAGTACATTCAGGCCAATGGGGAAGGCTCGTGGAGATCATTGCCCAAAAATGCAGGTTCGTCATTCAATCCCGACCCGCTTTATATATCTTTTTCTTGTCAATTCTTTTTTTTTTTTACAAGGACGTGCTTGCCCAAACTCGACCAGTCTCGGGGATTCTATTACAGTAAGCGTTTTATTAATTAGTCTTCTACCAGAAATTCACCAGTCGCTCGCCATTTAAATGATTCCGGTACCATTTTATTTAATGAAGAAAATGGTGGGGTTTGAATTTTTTTGAAGGTTTGCTGAGGTGTGGGAAGAGCTGCAGGCTAAGGTGGATAAACTATCTGAGAGCAGATTTGAAGAGAGGGAACATAACTGGAGAGGAGGAAGATGTTATAATGAGATTGCATGCCTCTCTTGGTAACAGGTTAGTTAATCATTGTGGAATATATGTCCTGATCCCCTGTTATATATAGTCGTGTATCACTTGAATTCTAGATTCTGGGATTGTTGTCTCCATGTACATGTTGTTAGGCTCATTTGATGGTTTCTGTGAGCAGGCATTACGTGTTTCACACAACAAAGTAATTTCAGAGTTAGGACACAACCAATTTTGTACCTTCGCAGTTTTTTAATAAGATATCCATGATCTACTTAGAAAGTATATAGTTGTAGGGCTCCATGGCGATGTGTTATATATATATATATATTGTGCGTGAGTAACATGGACTGAAAATTTAAAAATAATAATAATAAAGCCCTACACTACACATTTGTGATAGACAGTTCCAACGTTTCCTTCCTTTTGTGTTACTATCAAAAAATTGAAATCAACATTCAACTGCAACGATAGATTCAGCTATGGCCCCTCCATTGGTGGGTGATAATAATAATATCCCGTCATTTGAAACTATTATTATCTTTTAAAAATATGTTAAAAATTAAAAGAAAATCTCTCGAGATTATAAATTCATATTGCTGTTTGCTTTTTTCCTTTTGTCTATTTCAGGTCTAATGAAAACGTGGCACACATTTTCTTTTCTTTTGAATTTTCTATCATACAACCTTTTTCTGTCTTGTACGTATTTGCCCCCACCATGAGCTCCACTACTACACTAGTAAATTAATAATATACCGACACACCTTTTATGACCTTAATCACGTGTCGCTTTTATCATTAAAAATATTCTAGACTTCATCGTTTCTGGTTTGGCTGCATTAATTATTTGTTACGTGGGTTTTAGCGACAGATGTAGATATATTCTAAGTTTTAGGTGGCAGTTGGAAAGACTTAAATTACTTAAATCACAACCACATTAATGGCGGCGACGTATGCATTGCAGGTGGTCTCTGATAGCCAGTCACTTGCCGGGAAGAACAGACAACGAAATAAAGAACCACTGGAACTCCCACTTAAGCCGCAAAATCTACACCTTCAGGCGGCCCGCTGAAGCCCTGCCTCTGCCGCCGCAGCTGATCGTCGCCCAGCCGCGCAAGCGCCGAGGCACCGGCAAACCTAGTACCAGCCCGCTGATAAAAGAGGCGGCGAAACCCGAGGGGACCAATAACGGCCGACGCCAATATTCCAAAGACGACGGAATGATGCCTCTTCCACCCACACCAAACCGTTCGGAGAGAGAGATTGCGTGCAGCTTCGGCGGTGGGAGAGCGGCGGCGGAGACATTTTGGGGGCCACTGGGGGACGGGTGGTTGGGCTTTGATGAGAGCACCACCACCACCTTTAATAACCAAATGGTGGGCGCGAGTGGGTCCCTCAAGAAAGAGGAGGAGGACCGTAACTGTGGCGTGGGACGGGAAGGGCAATCGAGCGATGAGTGGCTGTTTGGTGATTCCGGCCCGTGGGAAGCAACCTTGGATTACGAGGATGCTATAGTATCGTGTGATTGGGGTGTGTTTATGGGTGGGAATGGGAACAACAATAACGGCGGCGGTGGCGGCGGCGGTGGCGGGGATGACGTGGCGCTATGGGACAGTAATGAGAAAGGGGTATTTTCTTCGTTGTGGGATAGCGAAGGAAACTGAGGGGGCATGCTTGCAAGCACATATTGATTCATTCAGCTGCCTTCACCTAGCTTAAAGAGGAAGAGGACGACATCGAATATCGATCCCCCGCCAACTGACAGACTATATATGCAACATGGGCAAGACGAGACAAGCTTAAACTAAAAGGAAAGGGGAGAAGAATGTTACTCCCTCCTGCCAAATTATGCACCTTTGTCGTTCGCTTTAATATGTTTTTTTGTCAATCCGATCGGTATCAACGAACAGTTAAGCCAATCTGAGGTCTCTGTAACTGCATTAAAGTTCAATGATTTATGCGCTCGTGTTTTTTTTTTCTGCATTTTTAAAGTGCAGAAGTGGTTTTATACTTTTCACCACTTAAATTCGCTTCATTGGTTTGGTTTGTTCGTTTACTTTTTTTTTTAAACCAGGTTGGCCCTTGACTCTTGAGTAGGCAAAGAGAATATGAGGGGCTTTTAAAGGCCACGTAGTATAAAGAGGGACTTTCCGTAGGGCTAGAGTGCTAGAGATCGGGTTCCACTAGCTAGGGACATTCACTAAACAATACCATAATGTAAAATTATTTTTTTAAAATAATTTAATTTTTAAAAACTATTATTTTAGATAATTTTATATTATTTATATATTATTTAAAATTATTATGTTTAAAAATAATACCATCATATTAAATATTTCCTAACTATCTATAACAGTGCACTAATAATAATATAACATACATTCTAAGTATTGGAACTTATATTATGGTCCACTAATCATAATATAAATTCAAAACTTTATTAAAAAAATTCAAATATACAATTAGTTTTAATTTATAAAACACCAAATATTTTGTTAAACAAAAAGTTTCAAAACATCAATTATTTTAAGAGCTTAAGAGTTTATAACTTTTATTACATAACACACGTCAACTAACACAATCATAAGCCCATGAGATTTTATTTTTAAGTATTTATTGATCTTTATATCCTAGTTTCTTCATTCTTTTAATTATATGAAGTTTATATATATATAAGATGAATTCAAATGGTTTGGTAAGGATAAATGGGGCAAGATAATATCGTAAGAATGATATAATAAAATATGATAATAACTAAGGATGTGCAAGAAAATCGATAAACAGGACTTACCCGATCAACTCGAAACCAATTAAATCAATGAAAAAAATCAACTGAGTAAATCAAACCTGATTAAACGGAATTGAATTCTGATTGGATTGGTTTCGGTTTTGGGTTGTCCAACCTAATGGAAACTGACCAGACCGAATACATGAGATTTATATTTTTGTACAACGTGGACGTGGAGTCATGTGGCTTGCCTTTTTTTGGGCATGAAATATTTCTCTCCCCATAAATATTTTATACATATAGATATAAGATATGTACTTTTGTTAATTCGGATCCCTGGGTGGGATTTGTCATGACACCACACCCATGCGGTGGGATTTGACCAGTGCTGCTCCGCTATGATCCAACATATTGCCGCCCCCATCACTGCTAGGTGGTTTATGGTCTGCCGCTTCAATAGCCCCCAAACCGACAAGGAATTCGTGAAAAGTGGTCCTGTGATCGGCAATGACAGGGCTAACAGCGGATCCCTTTGCAAGATCATTGTCGTCTCCGGCCTCCCGACCGCTCACATCACCAAGTGCCATAAGATCCTCAACAAAGAGATCCACATCATCAGCTTCGATGGGGATCACCGCCTCGCCAACTACCAATCCATCACCACCCTCCCCCCCCCCCCCCACTCAAACACCGACGCCGCCACCATTGTGGGTATACTATCCATCTTTTGTTTTTCTAAACTTTTTAAAATATTTATTATAAAAAATTTGTAGATATATAATCATCGATTTAATCAGGTTAAACCGACCACCTCGTCGATCAGGTTAACTCAAATTTATTTTTTGGTTAGTAGTTTGGTCAACCAAACCAACTCAACCAAGAATCGAAAATTAGTTTAGAAAAATTGTTCAAATCGATCGATGAACACTCTTAATAATAACAAGGCATGACATGAGAAATGTTATATCATAACGAGAAAGAAACATGACATAAAGAAATTTTATGAAAATTTATGTTTTGACATTATATCATAACATAATAATTTATGTTAACTACTAAGGTAATATAATATAACATAACATATTATCAGTTAAATTAACACTCTAGTAATATTTTTTTATTAAATGCATTAGAGATTTTTATGAAACCATTATTAACTTACTTTATTCAAACATAAAAGCATAATATAATATGTTTAAAAATTTTAATATAGAATTCATCATTATATAGTTAAAATAACATGCGAAAATAACAATATGATATATAACGTAAAGAGAAACTAAATTTTGTAATGATAACCCTGATAGCTAAATGGTTCTTTACCTCAATCAAGAAAACACGAAGACCGTTCATTTATTAATATCAAAAATTTTAAAATAAATATACTATATAATATATATATAGAATAAAACATATATAATGCATATAATGTAAAAGCATTTTCAACAGTCTTAAGTGAATTTTCTTAACCAAATCTAAATTTTGCTTGCTAGATATACCTTTAGCTAAGAACAACTTCAATAGTCTTAATTAATTTTAATTGCTTAAATTACTTTTTCTTATTTTACCATCAAAATACTCTCTCTCGTATTAATATTGTGTGTTTGGCGTAAAAGACAAATTGAAATAAGAGTATGATGTGACAACAATAGCTAAAGTTATAATTTTAGTCAAATTTAATTTAATTGTTTGCTAAAATTAAATATAGCTTATGTTATAGCTACACCATTGAATTTTTTTTTATAGAATTCAAGCTATATTTGGCTTTAGCTTTTGCTTTATTTACTCTATGCAATCCCACTAATTAGCTTTTGCATATATGTTGGCAGAGGTGTCTACGGACAGTTGTCGCCATCAACGATGTCAAAGAAGTAATTAGTGTTATTGTTATAGAGTAATAGTGAGATTCCAATATTTATATTTAATTGATTAATTAGTAATTAGTGGGAATTAGGCATATGGTATAATTAGGATCGATTATGATGGATATTCTAATTATAGTACATTACCATATGTATTTTTCACGTTCTATATAAATATATAGTCATACATCATATTCTGTATTAAAAATATATCAAAAAAGATATTATTTGTTTGTATCATTGTATGAGAGCATCTATCGATGCCTCTATTGTTTGTGTTAAAATAACATCATTTCTTTCGTTGTCTTTATCCTCATTATTTGTTTAAGGTTTAGGGGTTTAGAGACTAAGTGTTCATAACCCATTATTATATAATAAAGCACACAAGCAAAACAACTTAATAAATCTTTAAAATTTCACACAATTTTATTTCCAAGAACTTCTCGACTCCTTATCCTAGTTTCTCCATCCCTTAATTACCTGGGGTTGGAAAAGAAATCATAAAAAGGGTGAGCTCAAATAGCCCAGTAAGGGTAAACATAAGTGGGTAAGGAAAATCATGAAGATATCGAACATAGGAAATACCATATAACATTTGCACATCATACATGATCAACATTTCACAAGGAAATCATAACATGGAAGATTATGTTTAGACATCGTATCATAACATCATGATCTAGGTTACCTACCCAGATACCGTATCATAACATAACATATTATCAGCTAGATTGACACTCTCCAGTGATATTCTTTACCCAATGCATTGGAGGTCTTTCTGGAACCACCCATTATAAACTTACTTTGTCCAACATAAGAGGTTAGAACAACTTTAGCATACATAACATGAGGCATATCATAGAATTCTAATAAAACATTCAAGGTTAAGAAGGATAACCACGAATATCAAAATGGTTATCTACCCCAATCAATAGCATAGATTATCAAGAGAGAGATTAAAAAGAGACTAATCTAATCTTCTCAACAATAAAATGGAATTAGAAGAATAAGAAACATAAAACTCTTACAATAATAATTTCAAATAAAATAAGATAAAGAAGAAGAGAAAAGTGAGAATAAAGAAAAGAAAATCCCTTACAATAATAATGAAATATAGATTATAATGAAAAAAAAGGGGATGAGAAAAACCTTTACAATCCGCTTGTCGTTCTCTGCGTTCTAAACCTTAAAAATATCAAAACACTAAATTAGCATTAATGCTTGAAAAGTTCAATATCACACATATCTCCTTATATATATATATATATATATATATCATACTTTAACTTATATCTTTTAATAGGCATACCGTGCTTGTGGGGTTGAATATTAATTTGAGTTCCCACTTTTATTGCTGTTCCATCTCCTATTTCGATCCCATGCATCGTAAGCCTTGAGTTGTGCACTAACTAGGTTATATGCTTTGAGAGTTTTTGAATAAGATTTACTCTTTGTATTGGGTGAACGGAAAAGACGTTCGATAAGCTTATTTTTCCTACGTGTCTTCCACCTTAACCATGAGGGGATATTAGACATGGGTCTAAAGGGAAGATCTAGAGGAGATAAGGATGGGGATTGTCACGCCCCAAATCCCGGAAGGACCAGAACTAAGAGTGTGACTTCCCCATGCCCGCACCCGAAGGGTCAATGGGTTGGTGACTAGTACCGATATGGACTACACATCGGGTGTTATCCGAGATAAACCTGTATATTCATACATCAGGGGTATTCCTGTACATTCCCACATGCTATGAAGTTAAGGAAAATAATTTATTAATAACAAAGTCATGCTATAATTCTAATACAACTTCCACGGACCCTCGTCCGGACATTCAAATAATAAAATCAATCATGTTTTACAAAATCCATATACCACGTTATTACAAAATTTAAAAAACAAACAAAAATTAGTTTCGGACTAGCCTCTAGCGGATGAATCGATACCTGAAACATGTCAACAAAGTAGGGATGAGCACAAATGCCCAGTAGGTGATCTCCATCTCCTCACCATCCTATAACATGAAATCCTAAGTCTATATGATCGGTATATGCTTGTACCAGCGTAGTGTCCTACTCTATCACAATAAGTTCACATTTAATCATAAAATATAACATCACACACTTTACATTTCATTCATTAAGGGTACACACCAAACAATCCAACCATCCAGGAGATTCCCACATCCAACTCCAAGGATCCCAATCATTACTAGATAGCCATATGTAGGACCTGTGGTGTCCCTAATGACAACCTGCCACATATGGGACCTCAGTTAACCAGCCACATAGGGGACCTGTGGCCTCTTGCCAGCCCTATGTGGGACCTGCGGTTAACCCAACAAACTCCACCACCAATTCCATATATAATCAATAAATAGAATATTCCAATAGTCAAAATTCAATACAACAACCTTACAAAATATTTAATTCATCAATCCGGCGCTAACCACAAATAATATATATAGATATACATACATATATAAATATTCATCAAACATCCAACACTTTAAATATCAATTAAGTAATATTAAGCTACGTACAAGTAACATTTAAATACCAAATTTCTAACATTGAAATACAAATAATATTTCTAGTGTCAGACTATAAATATCAAGCCACAAACAATGTTTCTAATATCAAACTATTAATGTCAAGCCTCCGACAATATTTTAGATGATAAATTAATAATATCAAGCTTCAAGTAATACTTCATATTATTAAACTATAATATCAAACCCAAGCACTAATTTCATTATTAAACTAACAATATCATAATTCTTGTTTGACCTTGCTATTGGAATGGTATCAATGAATATATTATTTTTACTACTAAACCAAATTAAATTAAATTTATCTAAATATCTTGATAATTATCAAAATACACATATATATAATACCAAGCACGATTTCATAATAATGCACGAATTTATTACCTACATATATTAACTATTGACGCGCAAGACTTAATTCCCATAATCAATTAAGCCCCCCTTTAAAAAAAATCTGACACTAAAAAAAAGATGCCCCTTTTCTTTCACTGCCACGAAGCCACGCATGTAAAGATGCCACCCTTTTTTTGATTAAGAGAAAATTAAATAAAACAAAACAAAACCCTTGTGCTACATTGAATCGAACGGATTCCCCCCCCCCTCCCCGTCATAGAGACGCTAACCAGGCTGTCATTCGACACTGGTGTGCTGCTGCTGCCGCGCGGAAGAAACCAGGCCAACTGGCCTGGTACGGGTAAAAATTAATAATAACTAATTAGAATATGATAAAAGGGATAACAGGTGTAGTAGCTCGTCCAAGGATTCGGAACCGGTCGAATCACGCCGCACTGTAACAATCGCCTAGCCGTATGTATATACACGTAAATGAATATATTTATATAAATACATACATATCCAAACGTTTATGTATATATATATATATATATATATATATATATATATATATATATATATATATATAAGAATAACGAGGAATCAAGAATCACCTACCTCTTGCCTTCCGAAGGGATTATACTCGCAAGAACGGCCTAGAATCGGCGAAGAACGATGAAGAACACGAAGAACACTAAGAACTCTCCTCCGACGGCTAGGGTTTCTCAAAACAAAGTTATAATGAAAAATAAAACCCCAAAACCCTATTTTTAATTAAAATTCGTCCTCCTCTTTAATAATTTCCAAAAAGCCCTCCTAAATTTTATTTTTCATTTATTAACCCTCAATTTAACTCCCAAAAATTACTAAATAACCCCTGAAGGCTTCTGGACCTCAAATTGGGCCCAAATATAGTTAAAATGATTGTATTAATGGCCACATTCTCAAAATAACTTTCTTAACATCAAATATAGATTATAAGTTATGCTAACACATATACGGATCCTTACAAGGATAGCTGTGAGGTTGAAGCATTAACAATTGGGGTTGCAGAAGAAGAAGGGCGATTGTCGGGGGAATTAATTTTGGAAGTCGTTTCTTACGATCCTCCGCTATCTAGAACCGTAAAAATAAAAATAAAAACATAAGTTAATATTCTCATCTTTTCACTTGAATTATAGAATGACAATATATGCTATGATAAAATACTATAATTTAAAATCATTACACATGTATATATAAATATATATGAGGTGGCAAGGCCGACCATGTATGTATATACGAGGTGGTACAACCAATCATATAAATAACATATGTAAGGTGGTAAAACCAACCATGAATATAGTATATATGAGGTGGTAAAACCAACCATATAGATCTATATAATAAATAAGAAGTAACTTCAAAATTTCAAAATCTTAAGTATTACCTTTCGTAGAACTTCGACGCTTGGTAAGTACCAAAAGCAAAAGAGGATTTGAGTAGAGTATTTGGGGTGTTAAGAGGGCTTAAGGGAGTGTTTTTAGAGGGAATTTCGTGGTGTGGCTTGAGGGATTTGTGATGGTCCCTTGGAGCCTAGAGGGGGGTGAATAGGCTCTTATCTAAACTCTTTTTATTCTCTTATGACACAAACACTTATCTAGTTAAGTGATAGAATCACTGCGGAAGATAACCAGATAGTGGAAGTATTTTGTTTTATTATCAAAAGATAAATACAACAAAATAGAAGCAAGACTCTTTTACACTCTGTTTACAAAAGGATTCACACTCTAGCCTATATTATCTCTTTGAACTCTTGTGCATTCACGGGATTAATTCAGGCTCGCTCGCACACACACAATTTAAATATACAAGTATGAATATTTATAACAACATTCCTAAAAGACAACCTTGGAACTTGTAGTTCCGGAATGCGTTCAGCACTAACTATTCCTCGGTAATCTCTCTGCCTTGACTGCTGCGGTTTGTGGAGCTCAAGATCTTGGGTTCGAAGAGTATAAGTGCCTTTGTGAGTTCCCAAGTATAATTAAAGTTGTATCCACATATCCGGGTGATCCATGTGTAACATTCTTCAGGTTCTCAACAAGTTTGTCTTACATCGGGACACCACGAGCTGATAACTTTAAATGCGGTAAGTTGAAGCAGCATCTTCTTGGTCCGGTGTAATTTTCCTTACTCCGTAGCTAATGAAGCTCGGAACTTTACTCCGTGTCAGTGGTTGCTTACTCCGTATCTATTTGGTGCTGGAATCCTTAGTCCGTGTCAGCGCTTCCTTACTCCGTGTGAATGAGAAGGTCGGAGTGCTTATTCCGTATCAGCGCTTCCTTACTCCATATGTAAGTTCCTTACTCCGTGCGAGTCTAAAGGATCGGATGTCTTACTCCGTACTAGCACATCCTTACTCCGCATGAGTGAGTGGTTCGGATTCCTTACTCCGCATCTAAGTTCCTTACTCCGTGTGAATAAAGACTCGGGTCCTTATTCCGCATCAGTACTTCCTTACTCCGTATGTATGGAAGACTCGGATGCCTTACTCCGTGTCTTCTTTAGTTCACTTGAGTGGAAGACTTAACTTTTTAGCTTCGTGTCAACTCTTTTACTTCGTGTGACCTTGTAGACCAAGATTCTTACTCTGCATTAGTTTGACTTAGTCCGTTTGAGATATTAAGAGCAGATTCCGTAGTCCGTAGCTTTTAAGTTCTTAGTCCGCATGAATGTTCCTTATTCCGTATGTATTGGTGACTTGGTTATTTACCAAGTGTTTGACGATACTCACTCTTGTACGGATCAGGATTATGTATCCTGTCCTTAGCTTCGCTCTCACGAGTGTATCTCCGGATTAATAACATATCTTCTGCAATGATCAAAGAAACACAAAAGATCTCAAATCAAATTACATAGGGCTTTATCAGCATTATCCAAATTCTGGGCTTGATCCAACAATCTCCCCCAATTATGGATATGCCCAAACCTTTGTAATCTGATCTGGTAAGCAGTGCAAAAAGATAACATACAGAATACACATCACAACCATTTTCATTTATCAACAACAGAATACAATTCAGCCTTTATACAAGATTTTCATTAAGGTACATAAGGCTTACTATACTTGAAGATCATTGTTGCTGCTTTCTCTCTAAGCTCCATTGTCTGCTTCATCGTATAAGTGGTGTGTTGGCTCCAAGATTTGTCAACACTTAAGAATGACTTGATGAAGTAACAGACAAAGGCTCCGCAGCTATCTCCATCTGGTTGTTGTGGCACTTGCTTCTTGCCCCGGAATGTCGCCTTCAGCTTCTCAGTTGGTCTCAAAGGAGTGATGCCCAACTTTTCATATAATCCGGATTTCTTCACAGCTTCAATCAATCTGAGACACAGAGGTTCCCATTGATTCTTTCTTACATACTGCTCCACAATCTGATGAGAATCAATCAGAATCATCTGTTTGGACTGAATCATGAAGACAGCCATCATGAAATGTGGCGACATGATCCGGTACGGAATGAGGATAGTTGAGAGAGTTCTCCATGGCTTGCTATCCTCAGCAGTTCCTTCGATAAAGGACTGAATGATATCTATACTGGGAAGATAGCCCTCATTCCAGCACGGCAGAACTTCAAACAAGTGGCCATCCTTGTATAGAGATGGAAACAGCCTCATCTCCATTTTAGCAGCCCTAGAGAAGTTGTCAATGTCGTCTGTTGTAAAGAGGCCTTTCTCCGAACAAAGAGTCTGAATGTCATCCGGGGAGAAGGGGTACAGGTCAGAGAGACATCTTCTCTCGGCAGAAGACGTAGCATAGGAAAGCATTGCCTTATGCACGCTTCCGTCCGCATCAAGAGGGTCACACGCCGCATGTGATGGGAGGAAGGTGTCAGTTGCGGATGGAGAGGATGGAGGAAGAGCTGCAGTCGAGGAGCTTGGCTGAAGCAATGAAGAGGCAGGCCGCTTCTCAGCACGAGTGGAGGTTTGTGATGCAGGAGGAGCAAAAGGATCAGATGACACTCTCTCCCCCGGTTTGGCAGATCGCCGGGGAGCAACGGGAGGGCGAGCCATCGTGTGCGCCAGGTCCGCGAAGGAGGTAGACAAGGAGTGGACGGACGAAACGACTAGGTCCATCTTTTGTTCCATGGAGGTAGAGGAGTCGGTGAGGGCGGACAGGAGTTGGGCGCCATGAGCATCAACCTTGGCGGCGATGGCGGAGATTTGGGCGCTTTGAGCTTGGGCGTGGCGGTCCAGCTAGGCGGAGAGCACAGCGTCGGAGTGGACCGTGCCAAAAGAAGCACGCCCAAGAACCAACTCTGGACCTTTAGAGGACTCCCCCGCATGAACAGGAGCAGGAGTGCGCTGGGCAGAGGAGTCCGCAGGAGTATCAGCAGCAGCAGCAGAAGGGGCATTCGAAGCAGCAGAGGCATTCGGAGCAGTGGACCCACTTTGACCAGATAGGTCAACAACGGGAATGGCGTCAGCAGGAGAAGAAGGTCCAGCCTTAGCAGGGGAAGGACTCCATGCGGCATGGACCGGGCTGGAAGGGTTAGGGAACGACACATCTGGAATGGAGGCCGGCGTAAGAAAGCCTTGGTCCAAATTCCAGATGATCATGGTCTCCGGGGATTGAGTATGGCGAGTGTAAAACACCCGGAGATCGGTGTCAGGAATGGAGGCGGTGTGGGCAAGGCTGAAACGGAGCCAAAGGTCCGTTAAGGTGTCGGCGGAGAGATGGTCAAGGTAATCTCGGGGTTAAGGTAGGGGAGGCAAAGGAGCTTCTGGAATAGATTTTGGGACATCAGCAATTGCGGCAGCAACGGCGGTATCAACCGCGGCAGCAACGGCGGAAGTGGAGGGGGTGGGGACATCCGCAGCAGAAGGGGCTGAAGAAACAGCTATAGGGGCACTGCGCTGAGATGGCCCCGCAACCTCGGAGGGTTCGGCACGGACGCTATGCTGGGAGGCCCGAGAAATGGAGGGTGCAGCAATGGACCGAATCCGGGAGGATCGGTGAGCGGAGCTGACGTCAGGGGCTTGGCTGTCGGAGGGGTCACCAACAAAATTGCCTTGTTGTTCCGTGGCAGGTAGAAGGCAGAGAGCTATAGAGGGACAATGGGTTGTCATGTTCCCATCAGGCGTAAGATAGCGAAGGTAATAAGCCAGGAGGAAATGAAACAGCATCATAGCGGGCGAAATGGTCCGGATGAAGATGCTGGAAGACAATGCTAAGGATGCGCCCTAAGGAAAGGTCCTTGGGTCCAGTCTGCAGCAGTTAATATTAGTGAGAAATATTATAGCATAAACATGAAGTTCATTGTCTATCACTAACCATGAAGTACAATGCATGTTCTGAAAATAACTACTGATGGATGACACGTGAGAAGCTATGCAGAAAAGTCAAGCATACCTAATTTGAGAAGAAGTTCAGAAAATCTTACATCAGGTAGGGGCTTTGTAAGTATATCCGCCAGTTGATCTTCAGTAGCAACATGTTCCAGGGATATGTGCTTTTTAAGAACATGATCGCGAATGAAATGATGCCTGACCTCAATATGTTTTGTCTTTGGATGCATGACGGGATTATTGCTGATAGCAATAGCACTGGTATTGTCACAGAAGAGTGGAACAGATGTCATGTTGAAGCCGTAGTCGGAAGTTGACTTTGCATCCAGAGAAGTCGTGCGCAACGAACTCCCAAAGAGCTATATATTCCGCTCAAGATAGATGTTGATACAGAATTCTGCTTTTTACTGAACCAAGAGATCAATCTGTTTCCAAGGAATTGACATGTACCACTGGTGCTTTTCCTGTCTATGCGACACCCAGCAAAATCAGCATCAGAATATCCTGATAAGGTGAAGTTGGACTCTTTTGGGTACCAGAGTCCCAAATTAATTGTCCCTTTGAGATACCTTAATATCCGTTTTACATTAAGCATATGTGACTCTTTGGGATTCGCCTGATATCTTGCGCAGATGCAAGTTGCAAACATTATGTCCGGGCGACTTGCTGTAAGATACAGCAAGGATCCAATCATCCCTCTATATTCAGTCACATTCACTGATTTGCCATTAACATCTGGGTCTAACTTGGCATTGACTGGCATTGGAGTTTTGACAGGAGACAAACCTTCCATACCAAACTTCTTGATTAAGTCACGAGTATACTTAGCTTGGTTTATGAAGGTCTCTTCCTTCAGTTGTTTGACTTCGATCCTAAGGAAGTAGGACAGTTCTCCCATCATACTCATCTCAAACTTGCCAGTCATCAACTTGGCGAATTCATCACAAAGTTTCGGATTAGTTGATCCGAAAATGATATCATCCACGTATATCTGTACGATCAGAGTATGTCCTTTCTCTTTCCGTAAGAATAGCGTGGTGTCAATTTTCCCTTTTTGGAAGTTGTGAGCAAGTAAGAATTCCAAAAGTGTGTCGTACTAGGCTCTTGGAGCTTGCTTCAATCCATACAAAGCTTTCCTTAGTTTGTAAACCAGATGTTCAGCCTTGGGTTCAATGAAACCCGGAGGTTGTTCAACGTACACCTCCTCTTGAAGATCTCCATTCAGGAATGCACTCTTGACGTCCATTTGATAAACTATGAAGTTTTCATATGAAGCATACGCCAGAAACATTCGGATTGCCTCAAGTCTTGCCACCGGAGCAAAGGTCTCATCATAGTCTATTCCTTCTTTTTGATGATATCCTTTGGTTACCCGTCTGGCTTTGTTCCGGATTACAATTCCATCCGTATCAAGCTTGTTCCGGAACACCCATTTAACTCCTATGACTTGCTGAGACTTAGGCCTTGGTACTAGAGTCCACACATTATTTCTTTTAAATTGATTTAGCTATTCTTGCATGGCTTCTATCCAATTCGAATCCCGAAGAGCTTCATCCACCACCTTTGGTTCTATTTGAGATAGAAAACACGAGTAAAAACACATATTGGAGGTGGCTGCTCTTGTTCTTACACCAACAATAGGATCACCAATCACTTGATCTGAGGGATGGTTTCGGGTCCATCTGTAATTCTGTGCATGTTATGGTTGATCTTGAATAATTTGAAGCTCTGCCAGGTTAGGTGGTTCAGGTGTATCTGCTGGTTGAGCTTCTTCCGGACCAGATGTTTCCGTATTAGAAGGTACGGTAGAACTAGGTGGTTCTTCAACACTGTTTCTTTCAGTGTTAACTGGTCCGGACGGACTTGAAGGTGCTCCGGAATTTTGGGTATCCATAGGAGTATGTCTGGAGCTTAACGGTAGTCCTGAGTCCGAATCATCTGTAGCATCATCCATATAATTTCTTTGTGCTTCGCTGATGCCACGTGGTTGGTCGGAATGTGTATCAGGAACATTCATAAACTTCGAGAAATTGATGTTGCTGTCCGGGACCTGCACATTAGAACTTGAAGAAGCAACTTTTGACCAATCAAGATTAGCTTCATCAAAAGTCACATGGATAGATTCTTCAAATTAAAAAATTTTTCTATTGAAGACCCGATAAGCCTTGCTATATAATGAGTACCCGACAAAAATCCCATCATCAGATTTTGGTTCAAATTTATTCCGGGTTTCTTTGCCATTTATCAATATATAGCAAGTACACCCAAAAGCTCTGAAACATGAAATTGAAGGCTTTCGTCCTCTCCACATCTCATAGGGTGTTTTCATGGTAGATTTATTTATTAGAGTTTTATTCTGAACATAGCAGGCAGTGGACACAGCTTCAGCCCATAGACTGAGAGGAAGCGTTGCCCCTGCTAACATAGATCTGCCAGCCTCGACTAAAGTACGATTTAGGGATGGCAATGGGGCGTGGCGGGGCGGGTATTGGGTCACCCCGTCCCCATCCCCGCTAAGGAAAAAATTACCCATACCCGTCCCGTGCCCCGGCGGATATTAAATTTTTCATCCCATCCCCGCCCCATCGGGGCACGGGGCGGGGCGGGGATTCCCTGTCCCGCTCCAGTTAAAGCCCAGTCCAGCCCAACCCACCACCCCACCCGAGCCCAGCTCGCCAGTCCAAGGGACCCCCCGCCCGCCCAGCCCAGCGCCAACCGCTCCGCGCGAAAAATCCTAGCAAAATATTTTGCCAGGATGAGAAATCGAACCCAGAACCTCCCCTGCGGGACGTGTATGTGGGCTGGCCGGTAGCTAACGGGCCGAAAGCTAATCGGGTAAACGAGGTGGGGATGCGGGGCAGGAATTTTTGGCGGGTAGGGGCGGGTATGCGGAGCGGGGCATGTTTGCCCCATCCCCACCCCATTACCCGGCGGAGCAAAAAATTGTTGCCCCGTACCCGCCCCGTTACCTGTTAAATTCAAAAAATACCCGCCCCGAAAAGATCTACAAGATGCTCAAAAGTTTGATCCTTTGATTTCAGGAACATCACCCATGTGTATCTGGTGAAATCATCGATAACCACAAGGGTATATCTCGCACCAGCAGGTGAAGGAACAGAAATAGGACCACAGAGGTCCATATGAAGAAGTTGTAGAGGAGCAGTTATTGAATTAACTGATTTGCTCTTAAAGCTGTGTTTGGTCTGTTTGCCGAGTTGGCATTCTCGACAGAGAGTGTCTCTGGAGTATTTGAGTTTAGGTAGACCGATGACAAGATCAAGTGATGCTAACTTAGACAGTGTCTTAAAGTTTAAATGTGCGCATTGCTTGTGCCATAACCAACTATCTTCATCTGAAGCTTTAGTGAGGAAGCATACAGGGTCAGAAGAATTATTTCTTAAGACCACTGAGTATATGTCTCCATCTCTTGATCCGGATAACTTAACATCTCCAGGATAAGTTTTCCCTTCTATTGTACGGTGTTGGACATAAAGGAAACAGTAAATCCTTTGTCACATAAATTACTGACACTTAGCAAATTATGCTTCAAACCTTCGACTAGTGCAACTCTAGTGATTGATACACATCCGTTGGTTAAAGTGCCACACCCGACAGTCTTACCTTTGCTGTTGTCATCATATGAAACGGATAGACCTCGTTTTTCATTAACTTCTACAAGCAGAGTCTGATCACCCGTCATATGTCCGGAGCATCCACTATCGAGGATCCACTTGCTTTGATTGATCTTTAACTTCAAGTGATCCGACAGTGCATTCCAGAGATGCTCCTGAAAGACAACAGTTTACACTTTTGGTGCCCAAACTTGTTTCGGGCGGTTAGAAAGAACAACAGTAATGTCAACAGTTCCGGATTTGACTTTGCTAGGACTTTTAGCTCTCCAAGTTGACTTTAACTTGTTAGTTTCAGCTGCTTCTTTTATTTGGGTTATCTTAGGAGAGACACTCCTTTGTGGTTTACCTTTTGTTTTGCTCGAAGAACCCTTTTTATTGAACTGATCTTTATTGGAACGAATTTGATTACAAAGCCAGTTATCAGATAAACTCCAACATTCATAGTGATAATGACCTATTTTCCTACAGAAGGAACAAACACTACAATGCGGAGTACAAACAGGGGATACAGGTCTATTAGATTTTACAGACTTTCTACTTTGTTCCCTGTGGCCTAATCCATTGCGTTTGGGTGACACGCTCTTGGCCCTAGATGCGCCAGCCTTAGCCTTTCCTTTCTTTTTGGGTGCTATAGTTTTGGCTTTAACTGCAGCAGCCTTCCCTTCATCATTAGTTACGGGTGCTACTGCTTCGGGAAGTGCAATAACAGCCTCAACTCCACAGTCATAAACTATGGTACCACCTGAAATGAAACCATCCAACGGTTTAAACGTACTAACAGGATATAAGTTGGTTAGTTTTGGAGTGAAATCCGGAAGACACTCAGTAACTTGAGCATTGGAGGTTGATGATTCTGAGCCTAGGCCAGGTTTGACTCGAACATTATCCGGATCAGTCCTAAATGAAGAGGTTATTTCCCCGGATTTAAGCCACTTATGATTTATTTCCTTTTCTTGTTCAAGTTCATTCTCGAGTCTTTTTACAATAACTTTTAGGCCTGAGAGATTGGTATTTAGCAGATGATTTTCAGCCCTTAGATCGTGATACCAAGCTTCTTTTCCTCTGATGTCAATTATGTCCTTTTCAAGTCTAGTAATAGTAAATTCAAGACGTTTATTCTGACTTTCCATATCTTTGTACATTTGAGTAATTATTAGTCTCTCATTCTTTTCATGATCACGTTCAGTAATAAGAGATTCTATTTTACTCATGAGCTCAGAGATAGAAGGTACCTCAGTATTTGCCATGAGGCAGACGTTCGGCTTAGGAGTTGGCTCATCATCCGAGGATTCCTCCTTTTCTTCCGAGCCACTGGTGTACTTTGTCATGAACGCCTTCCTCTTGTTTTTGCTGTTGTCTGAGGTGGTACGTCGAGGAGTAACCTTGTCACTTTTCTCTGCCGTCTTAGATTTGGATCTGCATTCCTTGGCCCAGTGACCGGGTTTCCCACAATTAAAGCATTCTTGGGAGCTGGACTCCGATCGTTCCTTCCTTCTGGATGATGAGGAGCCTCTTTTGAATCCTTTTCTGCTTTTCTGAAGGAATCGTTCAAAGGATTTAACAAGATGAGCTATTTCCTCTTCTGGTCTCGAGTCGAATTCTCGACTCATCCGTATCATCCTCTTGATGATTCTTGGAGCATTCCGTAGCTTTGAGGGCTACCCCTTTTTCTTTCCGAGCTATTTTCTCATCACGGTCAGTGTATCTGAATCTGACCTCATGAGTCCGAAGCTCTCCGTATATTTCTTCAAGGGCAGTAAACGGCTAGTTTTTGTTAGCTTGCATCTGGAGCTGCTTGGAGTAGTAGCGATCCGACAAGGATCGAAAGAACTTGTTATTGATTTGAGACTGAGTGTAGTGTTCATTGACAGTTTTTAGCTCTAGAATGAGCTTGCCGAATCTCCGATAGATACTTTCAAGGGTTTCGCCAGGTTTGTGATTGAAACTCTCAAAGTTCTGTTTGAGAGCACATATCACGTTTTGCATCTAGGACTGACTTCCCTCATAGAGGATTGTCAGTTTATCCCAGACAGCTTTTGCTGACGTGCAGCCCTGGACGTCTGTGAAAGCCTCGAAATCCAAAGACGATGTAACGTAAGCCAGAGCCTTTTCGCTAGCGCACTGCCAGGCTCTTTCATCGTTGGTAAGTTCGGCATCCGTCTTTGGCCTTCTAACTCCATGTTCTCCGATAGTCATCGGAATTGGAATCTCCTGATGAAGACAGGGCCACATGAGATGGTTATGGCATACCATGAACATCTTCATGCGAGCTTTCCACTAGGAGAAAAGCTTAGGTGTGAATTTGGGCGGTTTTGTCAGAGTAAAACCAGAACTCCGTGGTTGAGCAGTGGAGGCAGCAGCAGGTTGAGGTGGGTCGACATT